>CM059432.1:109022220-109271314 GCA_030390025.1 Squalus acanthias
TACAGTTGAAAGGCTGGATTCCCACACAGTTCACAGACAGGATTCACTTACAGTTTAAAGTCAGTATTCACATACAGTTCACAGACAGGATTGACTGACAGTTCACAGACAGGATTCACATACAGTTCACAGACAGGATTCACATACTCTTCACAGACAGGATTGACTGACAGTTCACAGACAAGATTCACATGCAGTTCACAGACAGGATTGACTGACAGTTCACAGACAGGATGCCCACACAGTTCACAGACAGGATTCACTTACAGTTCACAGACAGGATTCACATACAGTTCACAGACAGGATTCACATACTCTTCACAGACAGGATTGACTGACTGTTCACAGACAGGATTCACATACAGTTCACAGACAGGATTCACATACTCTTCACAGACAGGATTGACTGACAGTTTACAGACAGGATGCCCACACAGTTTACAGACAGGCTTCACATACAGTTCACAGACAGGATTCACATACAGTTCACAGACAGGATTCACATACAGTTCACAGACAGGATTCACATACAGTTCACAGACAGGATTCACTTACAGTTCACAGACAGGATTCACAGACAGTTCACAGACAGGATTCACATACAGTTCACAGACAGGATTCACATACAGTTCACAGACAGGATTCACATACAGTTCACAGACAGGATTCACATACAGTTCACAGACAGGATTCACATACAGTTCACAGACAGGATTCACATACAGTTCACAGACAGGATTCACAGACAGTTCACAGACAGGATTCACTTACAGTTCACAGACAGGATTCACAGACAGTTCACAGACAGGATTCACATACAGTTCACAGACAGGATTCACATACAGTTCACAGACAGGATTCACAGACAGTTCACAGACAGGATTCACATACAGTTCACAGACAGGATTCACATACAGTTCACAGACAGGATTCACAGACAGTTCACAGACAGGATTCACATACAGTTCACAGACAGGATTCACATACAGTTCACAGACAGGATTCACATACAGTTCACAGACAGGATTCACATACAGTTCACAGACAGGATTCACATACAGTTCACAGACAGGATTCACATACAGTTCACAGACAGGATTCACATACAGTTCACAGACAGGATTCACATACAGTTCACAGACAGGATTCACATACAGTTCACAGACAGGATTCACATACAGTTCACAGACAGGATTCACATACAGTTCACAGACAGGATTCACATACAGTTCACAGACAGGATTCACATACAGTTCACAGACAGGATTCACATACAGTTCACAGACAGGATTCACATACAGTTCACAGACAGGATTCACATACAGTTCACAGACAGGATTCACATACAGTTCACAGACAGGATTCACATACAGTTCACAGACAGGATTCACATACAGTTCACAGACAGGATTCACATACAGTTCACAGACAGGATTCACATACAGTTCACAGACAGGATTCACATACAGTTCACAGACAGGATTCACATACAGTTCACAGACAGGATTCACATACAGTTCACAGACAGGATTCACATACAGTTCACAGACAGGATTCACATACAGTTCACAGACAGGATTCACATACAGTTCACAGACAGGATTCACATACAGTTCACAGACAGGATTCACATACAGTTCACAGACAGGATTCACATACAGTTCACAGACAGGATTCACATACAGTTCACAGACAGGATTCACATACAGTTCACAGACAGGATTCACATACAGTTCACAGACAGGATTCACATACAGTTCACAGACAGGATTCACATACAGTTCACAGACAGGATTCACATACAGTTCACAGACAGGATTCACATACAGTTCACAGACAGGATTCACATACAGTTCACAGACAGGATTCACATACAGTTCACAGACAGGATTCACATACAGTTCACAGACAGGATTCACATACAGTTCACAGACAGGATTCACATACAGTTCACAGACAGGATTCACATACAGTTCACAGACAGGATTCACATACAGTTCACAGACAGGATTCACATACAGTTCACAGACAGGATTCACATACAGTTCACAGACAGGATTCACATACAGTTCACAGACAGGATTCACATACAGTTCACAGACAGGATTCACATACAGTTCACAGACAGGATTCACATACAGTTCACAGACAGGATTCACATACAGTTCACAGACAGGATTCACATACAGTTCACAGACAGGATTCACATACAGTTCACAGACAGGATTCACATACAGTTCACAGACAGGATTCACATACAGTTCACAGACAGGATTCACATACAGTTCACAGACAGGATTCACATACAGTTCACAGACAGGATTCACATACAGTTCACAGACAGGATTCACATACAGTTCACAGACAGGATTCACATACAGTTCACAGACAGGATTCACATACAGTTCACAGACAGGATTCACATACAGTTCACAGACAGGATTCACTTGCAGTTCACAGACAGGATTCACATACAGTTCACAGACAGGATTCACATACAGTTCAAAGACAGGATTCACAAACATTTCACAGACAGGATTCACATACAGTTCACAGACAGGATTCACATACAGTTCACAGACAGGATTCAGACACAGTTCACAGACTGGATTCACTTACAATTCAAAGTCAGGATTTACATACAGTTCACAGACTGGATTCACATACAGTTCACAGACAGGATTCACATGCAGTTCACAGACAGGTTTCACATACAGTTCACAGACTGGATTCACTGACAGTTCACAAACAGGATTCACATTCTGTTCAAAGATTGGATTCACAGACAGTTCACAGACAGGATTCACACACAGTTCACAGTAAGGATTCACATACAGTTCACAGTCAGTATTCACACACAGTTCACAGACAGGATTGAATGACAGTTCACAGTCAGTAGTCACATACAGTTTACAGATAGGATTGACTGACAGTTCACAGTCAGTATTCACATACAGTTCACAGACAGGATTCACAGACAGTTCACAGACAGGATTCACATACAATTCACAGTCAGTATTCACATACAGTTCACAGACAGGATTCACATACAGTTCACAGACAGGATTCACATACAGTTCACAGACAGGATTCACATACAGTTCACAGACAGGATTCACATACAGTTCACAGACAGGATTCACATACAGTTCACAGACAGGATTCACATACAGTTCACAGACAGGATTCACATACAGTTCACAGACAGGATTCACATACAGTTCACAGACAGGATTCACATACAGTTCACAGACAGGATTCACATACAGTTCACAGACAGGATTCACATACAGTTCACAGACAGGATTCACATACAGTTCACAGACAGGATTCACATACAGTTCACAGACAGGATTCACATACAGTTCACAGACAGGATTCACATACAGTTCACAGACAGGATTCACATACAGTTCACAGACAGGATTCACATACAGTTCACAGACAGGATTCACATACAGTTCACAGACAGGATTCACATACAGTTCACAGACAGGATTCACATACAGTTCACAGACAGGATTCACATACAGTTCACAGACAGGATTCACATACAGTTCACAGACAGGATTCACATACAGTTCACAGACAGGATTCACATACAGTTCACAGACAGGATTCACATACAGTTCACAGACAGGATTCACATACAGTTCACAGACAGGATTCACATACAGTTCACAGACAGGATTCACATACAGTTCACAGACAGGATTCACATACAGTTCACAGACAGGATTCACATACAGTTCACAGACAGGATTCACATACAGTTCACAGACAGGGGTCACATACAGTTCACAGACAGGATTCACATACAGTTCACAGACAGGATTCACATACAGTTCACAGACAGGATTCACATACAGTTCACAGACAGGATTCACATACAGTTCACAGACAGGATTCACATACAGTTCACAGACAGGATTCACATACAGTTCACAGACAGGATTCACATACAGTTCACAGACAGGATTCACATACAGTTCACAGACAGGATTCACATACAGTTCACAGACAGGATTCACATACAGTTCACAGACAGGATTCACATACAGTTCACAGACAGGATTCACATACAGTTCACAGACAGGATTCACATACAGTTCACAGACAGGATTCACATACAGTTCACAGACAGGATTCACATACAGTTCACAGACAGGATTCACATACAGTTCACAGACAGGATTCACATACAGTTCACAGACAGGATTCACATACAGTTCACAGACAGGATTCACATACAGTTCACAGACAGGATTCACATACAGTTCACAGACAGGATTCACATACAGTTCACAGACAGGATT
The DNA here is from genome assembly GCA_030390025.1 of Squalus acanthias. Taxonomy (NCBI): domain Eukaryota; kingdom Metazoa; phylum Chordata; class Chondrichthyes; order Squaliformes; family Squalidae; genus Squalus; species Squalus acanthias. Next base: position 109,026,537 of record CM059432.1, read on the forward strand.
CACATACAGTTCACAGACAGGATTCACATACAGTTCACAGACAGGATTCACATACAGTTCACAGACAGGATTCACATACAGTTCACAGACAGGATTCACATACAGTTCACAGACAGGATTCACAGACAGTTCACAGACAGGATTCACATACAGTTCACAGACAGGATTCACATACAGTTCACAGACAGGATTCACATACAGTTCACAGACAGGATTCACATACAGTTCACAGACAGGATTCACATACAGTTCACAGACAGGATTCACATACAGTTCACAGACAGGATTCACATACAGTTCACAGACAGGATTCACATACAGTTCACAGACAGGATTCACATACAGTTCACAGACAGGATTCACATACAGTTCACAGACAGGATTCACATACAGTTCACAGACAGGATTCACATACAGTTCACAGACAGGATTCACTTACAGTTCACAGACAGGATTCACATACAGTTCACAGACAGGATTCACATACAGTTCACAGACAGGATTCACTTACAGTTCACAGACAGGATTCACATACAGTTCACAGACAGGATTCACAGACAGTTCACAGACAGGATTCACATACAGTTCACAGACAGGATTCACATACAGTTCACAGACAGGATTCACATACAGTTCACAGACAGGATTCACATACAGTTCACAGACAGGATTCACATACAGTTCACAGACAGGATTCACATACAGTTCACAGACAGGATTCACATACAGTTCACAGACAGGATTCACATACAGTTCACAGACAGGATTCACATACAGTTCACAGACAGGATTCACATACAGTTCACAGACAGGATTCACATACAGTTCACAGACAGGATTCACATACAGTTCACAGACAGGATTCACATACAGTTCACAGACAGGATTCACATACAGTTCACAGACAGGATTCACATACAGTTCACAGACAGGATTCACATACAGTTCACAGACAGGATTCACATACAGTTCACAGACAGGATTCACATACAGTTCACAGACAGGATTCACATACAGTTCACAGACAGGATTCACATACAGTTCACAGACAGGATTCACATACAGTTCACAGACAGGATTCACATACAGTTCACAGACAGGATTCACATACAGTTCACAGACAGGATTCACATACAGTTCACAGACAGGATTCACATACAGTTCACAGACAGGATTCACATACAGTTCACAGACAGGATTCACATACAGTTCACAGACAGGATTCACATACAGTTCACAGACAGGATTCACATACAGTTCACAGACAGGATTCACATACAGTTCACAGACAGGATTCACATACAGTTCACAGACAGGATTCACATACAGTTCACAGACAGGATTCACATACAGTTCACAGACAGGATTCACATACAGTTCACAGACAGGATTCACATACAGTTCACAGACAGGATTCACATACAGTTCACAGACAGGATTCACATACAGTTCACAGACAGGATTCACATACAGTTCACAGACAGGATTCACATACAGTTCACAGACAGGATTCACATACAGTTCACAGACAGGATTCACATACAGTTCACAGACAGGATTCACATACAGTTCACAGACAGGATTCACATACAGTTCACAGACAGGATTCACATACAGTTCACAGACAGGATTCACATACAGTTCACAGACAGGATTCACATACAGTTCACAGACAGGATTCACATACAGTTCACAGACAGGATTCACATACAGTTCACAGACAGGATTCACATACAGTTCACAGACAGGATTCACATACAGTTCACAGACAGGATTCACATACAGTTCACAGACAGGATTCACATACAGTTCACAGACAGGATTCACATACAGTTCACAGACAGGATTCACATACAGTTCACAGACAGGATTCACATACAGTTCACAGACAGGATTCACATACAGTTCACAGACAGGATTCACATACAGTTCACAGACAGGATTCACATACAGTTCACAGACAGGATTCACATACAGTTCACAGACAGGATTCACATACAGTTCACAGACAGGATTCACATACAGTTCACAGACAGGATTCACATACAGTTCACAGACAGGATTCACATACAGTTCACAGACAGGATTCACATACAGTTCACAGACAGGATTCACATACAGTTCACAGACAGGATTCACATACAGTTCACAGACAGGATTCACATACAGTTCACAGACAGGATTCACATACAGTTCACAGACAGGATTCACATACAGTTCACAGACAGGATTCACATACAGTTCACAGACAGGATTCACATACAGTTCACAGACAGGATTCACATACAGTTCACAGACAGGATTCACATACAGTTCACAGACAGGATTCACAGACAGTTCACAGACAGGATTCACATACAGTTCACAGACAGGATTCACATACAGTTCACAGACAGGATTCACATACAGTTCACAGACAGGATTCACATACAGTTCACAGACAGGATTCACATACAGTTCACAGACAGGATTCACATACAGTTCACAGACAGGATTCACATACAGTTCACAGACAGGATTCACATACAGTTCACAGACAGGATTCACATACAGTTCACAGACAGGATTCACATACAGTTCACAGACAGGATTCACATACAGTTCACAGACAGGATTCACATACAGTTCACAGACAGGATTCACATACAGTTCACAGACAGGATTCACATACAGTTCACAGACAGGATTCACATACAGTTCACAGACAGGATTCACATACAGTTCACAGACAGGATTCACATACAGTTCACAGACAGGATTCACATACAGTTCACAGACAGGATTCACAGACAGTTCACAGACAGGATTCACATACAGTTCACAGACAGGATTCACATACAGTTCACAGACAGGATTCACAGACAGTTCACAGACAGGATTCACATACAGTTCACAGACAGGATTCACATACAGTTCACAGACAGGATTCACTTACAGTTCACAGACAGGATTCACATACAGTTCACAGACAGGATTCACATACAGTTCACAGACAGGATTCACATACAGTTCACAGACAGGATTCACATACAGTTCACAGACAGGATTCACAGACAGTTCACAGACAGGATTCACATACAGTTCACAGACAGGATTCACATACAGTTCACAGACAGGATTCACATACAGTTCACAGACAGGATTCACATACAGTTCACAGACAGGATTCACATACAGTTCACAGACAGGATTCACATACAGTTCACAGACAGGATTCACAGACAGTTCACAGACAGGATTCACATACAGTTCACAGACAGGATTCACATACAGTTCACAGACAGGATTCACATACAGTTCACAGACAGGATTCACATACAGTTCACAGACAGGATTCACATACAGTTCACAGACAGGATTCACATACAGTTCACAGACAGGATTCACATACAGTTCACAGACAGGATTCACATACAGTTCACAGACAGGATTCACATACAGTTCACAGACAGGATTCACATACAGTTCACAGACAGGATTCACATACAGTTCACAGACAGGATTCACATACAGTTCACAGACAGGATTCACATACAGTTCACAGACAGGATTCACATACAGTTCACAGACAGGATTCACATACAGTTCACAGACAGGATTCACATACAGTTCACAGACAGGATTCACATACAGTTCACAGACAGGATTCACATACAGTTCACAGACAGGATTCACATACAGTTCACAGACAGGATTCACATACAGTTCACAGACAGGATTCACATACAGTTCACAGACAGGATTCACATACAGTTCACAGACAGGATTCACATACAGTTCACAGACAGGATTCACATACAGTTCACAGACAGGATTCACATACAGTTCACAGACAGGATTCACATACAGTTCACAGACAGGATTCACATACAGTTCACAGACAGGATTCACATACAGTTCACAGACAGGATTCACATACAGTTCACAGACAGGATTCACATACAGTTCACAGACAGGATTCACATACAGTTCACAGACAGGATTCACATACAGTTCACAGACAGGATTCACATACAGTTCACAGACAGGATTCACATACAGTTCACAGACAGGATTCACATACAGTTCACAGACAGGATTCACATACAGTTCACAGACAGGATTCACATACAGTTCACAGACAGGATTCACATACAGTTCACAGACAGGATTCACATACAGTTCACAGACAGGATTCACATACAGTTCACAGACAGGATTCACATACAGTTCACAGACAGGATTCACATACAGTTCACAGACAGGATTCACATACAGTTCACAGACAGGATTCACATACAGTTCACAGACAGGATTCACATACAGTTCACAGACAGGATTCACATACAGTTCACAGACAGGATTCACATACAGTTCACAGACAGGATTCACATACAGTTCACAGACAGGATTCACATACAGTTCACAGACAGGATTCACTGACAGTTCACAGACAGGATTCACATACAGTTCACAGACAGGATTCACATACAGTTCACAGACAGGATTCACATACAGTTCACAGACAGGATTCACATACAGTTCACAGACAGGATTCACATACAGTTCACAGACAGGATTCACATACAGTTCACAGACAGGATTCACTTACAGTTCACAGACAGGATTCACATACAGTTCACAGACAGGATTCACATACAGTTCACAGACAGGATTCACATACAGTTCACAGACAGGATTCACATACAGTTCACAGACAGGATTCACATACAGTTCACAGACAGGATTCACATACAGTTCACAGACAGGATTCACATACAGTTCACAGACAGGATTCACATACAGTTCACAGACAGGATTCACATACAGTTCACAGACAGGATTCACATACAGTTCACAGACAGGATTCACAGACAGTTCACAGACAGGATTCACATACAGTTCACAGACAGGATTCACATACAGTTCACAGACAGGATTCACATACAGTTCACAGACAGGATTCACATACAGTTCACAGACAGGATTCACATACAGTTCACAGACAGGATTCACATACAGTTCACAGACAGGATTCACATACAGTTCACAGACAGGATTCACATACAGTTCACAGACAGGATTCACATACAGTTCACAGACAGGATTCACATACAGTTCACAGACAGGATTCACATACAGTTCACAGACAGGATTCACATACAGTTCACAGACAGGATTCACATACAGTTCACAGACAGGATTCACATACAGTTCACAGACAGGATTCACATACAGTTCACAGACAGGATTCACATACAGTTCACAGACAGGATTCACATACAGTTCACAGACAGGATTCACATACAGTTCACAGACAGGATTCACATACAGTTCACAGACAGGATTCACATACAGTTCACAGACAGGATTCACATACAGTTCACAGACAGGATTCACATACAGTTCACAGACAGGATTCACATACAGTTCACAGACAGGATTCACATACAGTTCACAGACAGGATTCACATACAGTTCACAGACAGGATTCACAGACAGTTCACAGACAGGATTCACATACAGTTCACAGACAGGATTCACTTACAGTTCACAGACAGGATTCACATACAGTTCACAGACAGGATTCACATACAGTTCACAGACAGGATTCACATACAGTTCACAGACAGGATTCACATACAGTTCACAGACAGGATTCACATACAGTTCACAGACAGGATTCACATACAGTTCACAGACAGGATTCACATACAGTTCACAGACAGGATTCACATACAGTTCACAGACAGGATTCACAGACAGTTCACAGACAGGATTCACATACAGTTCACAGACAGGATTCACATACAGTTCACAGACAGGATTCACATACAGTTCACAGACAGGATTCACATACAGTTCACAGACAGGATTCACATACAGTTCACAGACAGGATTCACATACAGTTCACAGACAGGATTCACATACAGTTCACAGACAGGATTCACATACAGTTCACAGACAGGATTCACATACAGTTCACAGACAGGATTCACATACAGTTCACAGACAGGATTCACATACAGTTCACAGACAGGATTCACATACAGTTCACAGACAGGATTCACATACAGTTCACAGACAGGATTCACATACAGTTCACAGACAGGATTCACATACAGTTCACAGACAGGATTCACATACAGTTCACAGACAGGATTCACATACAGTTCACAGACAGGATTCACATACAGTTCACAGACAGGATTCACATACAGTTCACAGACAGGATTCACATACAGTTCACAGACAGGATTCACTTACAGTTCACAGACAGATTCACATACAGTTCACAGACAGGATTCACATACAGTTCACAGACAGGATTCACATACAGTTCACAGACAGGATTCACATACAGTTCACAGACAGGATTCACATACAGTTCACAGACAGGATTCACATACAGTTCACAGACAGGATTCACTTACAGTTCACAGACAGGATTCACATACAGTTCACAGACAGGATTCACATACAGTTCACAGACAGGATTCACATACAGTTCACAGACAGGATTCACATACAGTTCACAGACAGGATTCACATACAGTTCACAGACAGGATTCACATACAGTTCACAGACAGGATTCACATACAGTTCACAGACAGGATTCACATACAGTTCACAGACAGGATTCACAGACAGGATTCACATACAGTTCACAGACAGGATTCACATACAGTTCACAGACAGGATTCACATACAGTTCACAGACAGGATTCACATACAGTTCACAGACAGGATTCACATACAGTTCACAGACAGGATTCACATACAGTTCACAGACAGGATTCACATACAGTTCACAGACAGGATTCACATACAGTTCACAGACAGGATTCACATACAGTTCACAGACAGGATTCACATACAGTTCACAGACAGGATTCACATACAGTTCACAGACAGGATTCACATACAGTTCACAGACAGGATTCACATACAGTTCACAGACAGGATTCACATACAGTTCACAGACAGGATTCACATACAGTTCACAGACAGGATTCACATACAGTTCACAGACAGGATTCACATACAGTTCACAGACAGGATTCACATACAGTTCACAGACAGGATTCACATACAGTTCACAGACAGGATTCACATACAGTTCACAGACAGGATTCACATACAGTTCACAGACAGGATTCACTGACAGTTCACAGACAGGATTCACATACAGTTCACAGACAGGATTCACATACAGTTCACAGACAGGATTCACATACAGTTCACAGACAGGATTCACATACAGTTCACAGACAGGATTCACATACAGTTCACAGACAGGATTCACATACAGTTCACAGACAGGATTCACATACAGTTCACAGACAGGATTCACATACAGTTCACAGACAGGATTCACATACAGTTCACAGACAGGATTCACATACAGTTCACAGACAGGATTCACATACAGTTCACAGACAGGATTCACATACAGTTCACAGACAGGATTCACATACAGTTCACAGACAGGATTCACATACAGTTCACAGACAGGATTCACATACAGTTCACAGACAGGATTCACATACAGTTCACAGACAGGATTCACATACAGTTCACAGACAGGATTCACATACAGTTCACAGACAGGATTCACATACAGTTCACAGACAGGATTCACATACAGTTCACAGACAGGATTCACATACAGTTCACAGACAGGATTCACATACAGTTCACAGACAGGATTCACATACAGTTCACAGACAGGATTCACATACAGTTCACAGACAGGATTCACATACAGTTCACAGACAGGATTCACATACAGTTCACAGACAGGATTCACATACAGTTCACAGACAGGATTCACATACAGTTCACAGACAGGATTCACATACAGTTCACAGACAGGATTCACATACAGTTCACAGACAGGATTCACATACAGTTCACAGACAGGATTCACATACAGTTCACAGACAGGATTCACATACAGTTCACAGACAGGATTCACATACAGTTCACAGACAGGATTCACATACAGTTCACAGACAGGATTCACAGACAGTTCACAGACAGGATTCACATACAGTTCACAGACAGGATTCACATACAGTTCACAGACAGGATTCACATACAGTTCACAGACAGGATTCACAGACAGTTCACAGACAGGATTCACATACAGTTCACAGACAGGATTCACATACAGTTCACAGACAGGATTCACATACAGTTCACAGACAGGATTCACATACAGTTCACAGACAGGATTCACATACAGTTCACAGACAGGATTCACATACAGTTCACAGACAGGATTCACATACAGTTCACAGACAGGATTCACATACAGTTCACAGACAGGATTCACATACAGTTCACAGACAGGATTCACATACAGTTCACAGACAGGATTCACATACAGTTCACAGACAGGATTCACATACAGTTCACAGACAGGATTCACATACAGTTCACAGACAGGATTCACATACAGTTCACAGACAGGATTCACATACAGTTCACAGACAGGATTCACATACAGTTCACAGACAGGATTCACAGACAGTTCACAGACAGGATTCACATACAGTTCACAGACAGGATTCACATACAGTTCACAGACAGGATTCACATACAGTTCACAGACAGGATTCACATACAGTTCACAGACAGGATTCACATACAGTTCACAGACAGGATTCACATACAGTTCACAGACAGGATTCACATACAGTTCACAGACAGGATTCACATACAGTTCACAGACAGGATTCACATACAGTTCACAGACAGGATTCACATACAGTTCACAGACAGGATTCACATACAGTTCACAGACAGGATTCACATACAGTTCACAGACAGGATTCACATACAGTTCACAGACAGGATTCACATACAGTTCACAGACAGGATTCACATACAGTTCACAGACAGGATTCACATACAGTTCACAGACAGGATTCACATACAGTTCACAGACAGGATTCACATACAGTTCACAGACAGGATTCACATACAGTTCACAGACAGGATTCACATACAGTTCACAGACAGGATTCACATACAGTTCACAGACAGGATTCACATACAGTTCACAGACAGGATTCACATACAGTTCACAGACAGGATTCACAGACAGTTCACAGACAGGATTCACATACAGTTCACAGACAGGATTCACATACAGTTCACAGACAGGATTCACATACAGTTCACAGACAGGATTCACATACAGTTCACAGACAGGATTCACATACAGTTCACAGACAGGATTCACATACAGTTCACAGACAGGATTCACATACAGTTCACAGACAGGATTCACATACAGTTCACAGACAGGATTCACATACAGTTCACAGACAGGATTCACATACAGTTCACAGACAGGATTCACATACAGTTCACAGACAGGATTCACATACAGTTCACAGACAGGATTCACATACAGTTCACAGACAGGATTCACATACAGTTCACAGACAGGATTCACATACAGTTCACAGACAGGATTCACATACAGTTCACAGACAGGATTCACATACAGTTCACAGACAGGATTCACATACAGTTCACAGACAGGATTCACATACAGTTCACAGACAGGATTCACATACAGTTCACAGACAGGATTCACATACAGTTCACAGACAGGATTCACATACAGTTCACAGACAGGATTCACATACAGTTCACAGACAGGATTCACTTACAGTTCACAGACAAGATTCACAGAAAGTTCACAGACAGGATTCACATACAGTTCACAGACAGGATTCACTTACAGTTCACAGACAGGATTCACAGACAGTTCACAGACAGGATTCACATGCAGTTCACAGACAGGATTCACATACAGTTCACAGACAGGATTCACTTACAGTTCACAGACAGGATTCACATACAGTTCACAGACAGGATTCACATACAGTTCACAGACTGGATTCATATACAGTTCACAATAAGGATTCACGTACAGTTCACAGACAGGATTCAGATACAGTTCACAGACATGATTCACTGACAGTTCACAGACAGTATTCACATACAGTTCAAAGACAGGATTCACAGACAGTTCACAGACAGGATTCACAGACAGGATTGACATACAGTTCACAGATTGGTGTCATTTACAGTTCACAGACAGGATTCACATACAGTTCACAGACAGGATTCACAGACAGTTCACAGACAGGATACACATGCAGTTCTCAGACAGGATTCACATACAGTTCACAGACAGGATTCACATACAGTTCACAGACTGGATTCACATGCAGTTCACAGACAGGATTCAGATACAGTTCACAGACATGATTCACATACAGTTCACAGACAGGAGTCACATACAGTTCACAGACAGGATTCACATACAGTTGAAAGGCTGGATTCCCACACAGTTCACAGACAGGATTCACTTACAGTTTAAAGTCAGTATTCACATACAGTTCACAGTCAGGATTGACTGACAGTTCACAGACAGGATTCACATACAGTTCACAGACAGGATTCACATACTCTTCACAGACAGGATTGACTGACAGTTCACAGACAGGATGCCCACACAGTTCACAGACAGGATTCACTTACAGTTCACAGACAGGATTCACATACAGTTCACAGACAGGATTCACATACTCTTCACAGACAGGATTGACTGACTGTTCACAGACAGGATTCACATACAGTTCACAGACAGGATTCACATACAGTTCACAGACAGGATTCACTGACAGTTCACAGACAGGATTCACATACAGTTCACAGACAGGATTCACATACAGTTCACAGACAGGATTCACATACAGTTCACAGACAGGATTCACTTACAGTTCACAGACAGGATTCACAGACAGTTCACAGACAGGATTCACTTACAGTTCACAGACAGGATTCACATACAGTTCACAGACAGGATTCACATACAGTTCACAGACAGGATTCACATACAGTTCACAGACAGGATTCACAGACAGTTCACAGACAGGATTCACATACAGTTCACAGACAGGATTCACATACAGTTCACAGACAGGATTCACATACAGTTCACAGACAGGATTCACATACAGTTCACAGACAGGATTCACATACAGTTCACAGACAGATTCACAGACAGTTCACAGACAGGATTCACAGACAGTTCACAGACAGGATTCACATACAGTTCACAGACAGATTCACAGACAGTTCACAGACAGGATTCACATACAGTTCACAGACAGGATTCACTTACAGTTCACAGACAGGATTCACAGACAGTTCACAGACAGGATTCACATACAGTTCACAGACAGGATTCACATATAGTTCACAGACAGGATTCACTTACAGTTCACAGACAGGATTCACAGACAGTTCACAGACAGGATTCACATACAGTTCACAGACAGGATTCACTTACAGTTCACAGACAGGATTCACATACAGTTCACAGACAGGATTCACATACAGTTCACAGACAGGATTCACATACAGTTCACAGACAGGATTCACTTACAGTTCACAGACAGGATTCACATACAGTTCACAGACAGGATTCACAGACAGTTCACAGACAGGATTCACATACAGTTCACAGACAGGATTCACTTACAGTTCACAGACAGGATTCACATACAGTTCACAGACAGGATTCACATACAGTTCACAGACAGGATTCACATACAGTTCACAGACAGGATTCACATACAGTTCACAGACAGATTCACAGACAGTTCACAGACAGGATTCACATACAGTTCACAGACAGGATTCATTTACAGTTCACAGACAGGATTCACTTACAGTTCAGAGACAGGATTCACATGCAGTTCACAGACAGGATTCACATACAGTTCACAGACAGGATTCACTTACAGTTCACAGACAGGATTCACATACAGTTCACAGACAGGATTCACATACAGTTCACAGACTGGATTCACATACAGTTCACAGACAGGATTCACATACAGTTCACAGACAGGATTCAGATACAGTTCACAGACAGGATTCACTGACAGTTCACAGACAGTATTCACATACAGTTCACAGACAGGATTCACAGACAGTTCACAGACAGGATTCACAGACAGGATTCACATACAGTTCACAGACTGGTGTCACTTACAGTTCACAGACAGGATTCACATACAGTTCACAGACAGGATTCACAGACAGTTCACAGACAGGATTCACATGCAGTTCACAGACAGGATTCACATACAGTTCACAGACAGGATTCACATACAGTTCACAAACTGGATTCACATGCAGTTCACAGACAGGATTCAGATACAGTTCACAGACATGATTCACATACAGTTCACAGACAGGATTCACATACAGTTCACAGACAGGATTCACATACAGTTGAAAGGCTGGATTCCCACACAGTTCACAGACAGGATTCACTTACAGTTTAAAGTCAGTATTCACATACAGTTCACAGAAAGGATTGACTGACAGTTCACAGACAGGATTCACATACAGTTCACAGACAGGATTCACATACTCTTCACAGACAGGATTGACTGACAGTTCACAGACAAGATTCACATGCAGTTCACAGACAGGATTGACTGACAGTTCACAGACAGGATGCCCACACAGTTCACAGACAGGATTCACTTACAGTTCACAGACAGGATTCACATACAGTTCACAGACAGGATTCACATACTCTTCACAGACAGGATTGACTGACTGTTCACAGACAGGATTCACATACAGTTCACAGACAGGATTCACATACTCTTCACAGACAGGATTGACTGACAGTTTACAGACAGGATGCCCACACAGTTTACAGACAGGCTTCACATACAGTTCACAGTCAGGATTCACATACAGTTCACAGACAGGATTCACTTACAGTTCACAGACAGGATTCACAGACAGTTCACAGACTGGATTCACTTACAGTTCACAGACAGGATTCACAGACAGTTCACAGACAGGATTCACATACAGTTCACAAACAGGATTCACTTACAGTTCACAGACAGGATTCAGAGACAGTTCACAGACAGGATTCACATACAGTTCACAGACAGGATTCACATACAGTTCACAGACAGGATTCACATACAGTTCACAGACAGGATTCACAGACAGTTCACAGACAGGATTCACTTACAGTTCACAGACAGATTCACAGACAGTTCACAGACAGGATACACAGACAGTTCACAGACAGGATTCACTTACAGTTCACAGACAAGATTCACAGAAAGTTCACAGACAGGATTCACATACAGTTCACAGACAGGATTCACTTACAGTTCACAGACAGGATTCACATACAGTTCACAGACAGGATTCACATATAGTTCACAGACAGGATTCACATACAGTTCACAGACAGGATTCACAGACAGTTCACAGACAGGATTCACATACAGTTCACAGACTGGATTCACATACAGTTCACAATAAGGATTCACATACAGTTCACAGACAGGATTCAGATACAGTTCACAGACAGGATTCACATACAGTTCACAGACAGGATTCACAGACAGTTCACAGACAGGATTCACATGCAGTTCTCAGACAGGATTCACATACAGTTCACAGACAGGATTCACATACAGTTCACAGACAGGATTCACATGCAGTTCACAGACAGGATTCAGATACAGTTCACAGACATGATTCACATACAGTTCACAGACAGGATTCACATACAGTTGGAAGACTGGATTCTCACACAGTTCACAGACTGGATTCACTTACAGTTCACAGTCAGTATTCACATACAGTTCACAGACAGGATTCACTTACAGTTCACAGACAGGATTCACATACAGTTCACAGACAGGATTCACATACAGTTCACAGACAGGATTCACTGACAGTTCACAGACAGGATTCACATGCAGTTCACAGACAGGATTCACTTACAGTTCACAGACAGGATTCACATACAGTTCACAGACAGGATTCACATACAGTTCACAGACAGGATTCACATACAGTTCACAGACAGGATTGACTGACAGTTCACAGACAGGATGCCCACACAGTTCACAGACAGGATTCACATACAGTTCACAGACAGGATTCACATACAGTTCACAGACAGGATTCACAGACAGTTCACAGACAGGATTCACATACAGTTCACAGACAGGATTCACATACAGTTCACAGACAGGATTCACTTACAGTTCACAGACAGGATTCACATACAGTTCACAGACAGGATTCACATACAGTTCACAGACAGGATTCACATACAGTTCACAGACAGGATTCACATACAGTTCACAGACAGGATTCACATACAGTTCACAGACAGGATTCACATACAGTTCACAGACAGGATTCACATACAGTTCACAGACAGGATTCACATACAGTTCACAGACAGGATTCACATACAGTTCACAGACAGGATTCACATACAGTTCACAGACAGGATTCACATACAGTTCACAGACAGGATTCACATACAGTTCACAGACAGGATTCACATACAGTTCACAGACAGGATTCACATACAGTTCACAGACAGGATTCACATACAGTTCACAGACAGGATTCACATACAGTTCACAGACAGGATTCACATACAGTTCACAGACAGGATTCACATACAGTTCACAGACAGGATTCACATACAGTTCACAGACAGGATTCACATACAGTTCACAGACAGGATTCACATACAGTTCACAGACAGGATTCACATACAGTTCACAGACAGGATTCACATACAGTTCACAGACAGGATTCAGATACAGTTCACAGACAGGATTCACATACAATAAACAGACAGGATTCAGATACAGTTAACAGACAGGATTCACTGACAGTTCACAGATAGGATTCACATACAGTTCACAGACAGGATTCACATACAGTTCACTGACAGGATTCACAGACAGTTCACAGACTGGATTCACATACAGTTCACAGACTACATTCAATTAAAGTTCACAGTCAGTATTCACATACAATTCAAAGATGGATTCACAGACTGTTCACAGACAGGATTCACATACAGTTCAAAGACTTGATTCACCCACAGTTCACAGACGGGTTTCACATACAGTTCACAGACAGGGCTCACATACAGTTCAGAGACAGGATTCACATACAGTATAAAGTCAGGTGTCACATACAGTTCACAGACAGAATTCACTACAGTTCACAGTCAGGATTCACTTTCAGTCCACAGACAGGATTCACATACACTTCACAGACAGGATTCACTTACAGTTCACAGACAGGATTCACATACAGTTCACAGACAGGATTCACATACAGTTCACAGACAGGGATCACATACAGTTCACAGACAGGATTCACATACAGTTCACAGACAGGATTCACATACAGTTCACAGACAGGATTGACTGACAGTTCACAGACAGGATGACCACACAGTTCACAGACTGGATTCACTTACATTTCACAGACAGGATTCACATACAGTTCACAGACAGGATTCACATACAGTTCACAGACAGGATTCACATACAGTTCACAGACAGGATTCACATACAGTTCACAGACAGGATTCACAGACAGTTCACAGACAGGATTCACATACAGTTCACAGACAGGATTCACTTACAGTTCACAGACAGGATTCAGAGACAGTTCACAGACAGGATTCACATACAGTTCACAGACAGGATTCACATACAGTTCACAGACAGGATTCACATACAGTTCACAGACAGGATTCACAGACAGTTCACAGACAGGATTCACTTACAGTTCACAGACAGATTCACAGACAGTTCACAGACAGGATACACAGACAGTTCACAGACAGGATTCACTTACAGTTCACAGACAAGATTCACAGAAAGTTCACAGACAGGATTCACATACAGTTCACAGACAGGATTCACTTACAGTTCACAGACAGGATTCACATACAGTTCACAGACAGGATTCACATATAGTTCACAGACAGGATTCACTTACAGTTCACAGAAAGGATTCACAGACAGTTCACAGACAGGATTCACATACAGTTCACAGACTGGATTCACATACAGTTCACAATAAGGATTCACATACAGTTCACAGACAGGATTCAGATACAGTTCACAGACAGGATTCACATACAGTTCACAGACAGGATTCACAGACAGTTCACAGACAGGATTCACATGCAGTTCTCAGACAGGATTCACATACAGTTCACAGACAGGATTCACATACAGTTCACAGACAGGATTCACATGCAGTTCACAGACAGGATTCAGATACCGTTCACAGACATGATTCACATACAGTTCACAGACAGGATTCACATACAGTTGAAAGGCTGGATTCCCACACTGTTCACAGACAGGATTCACTTACAGTTTAAAGTCAGTATTCACATACAGTTCACAGACAGGATTGACTTACAGTTCACAGACAGGATTCACATACAGTTCACAGACAGGATTCACATACTCTTCACAGACAGGATTGACTGACAGTTCACAGACAGGATTCACATGCAGTTCACAGACAGGATTCACTTACAGTTCACAGACAGGATTCACATACAGTTCACAGACAGGATTCACATACTCTTCACAGACAAGATTCACATACTCTTCACAGACAGGATTGACTGACAGTTTACAGACAGGATGCCCACACAGTTTACAGACAGGATTCACATACAGTTCACAGACAGGATTCACATACTCTTCACAGACAGGATTGACTGACAGTTCACAGACAGGATGCCCACACAGTTCACAGACTGGATTCACTTACAGTTCACAGACAGGATTCACTTACAGTTCACAGACAGGATTCACATACAGTTCACCGACAGGATTCACATACAGTTCACAGACAGGATTCACATACAGTTCACAGACAGGATTCACATACAGTTCACAGACATGATTCACTGACAGTTCACAGACAGTATTCACATACAGTTCAAAGACTGGATTCACAGACAGTTCACAGACAGGATTCACATACAGTTCACAGACAGGATTCACATACAGTTCACAGACAGGATTGACTGACAGTTCACAGACAGGATTCACATACAGTTCACAGACAGGATTCACTTACAGTTCACAGACAGGATTCACTTACAGTTCAGACAGGATTCACATACAGTTCACAGACAGGATTCACATACAGTTCACAGACAGGATTCACATACAGTTCACAGACAGGATTGACTGACAGTTCACAGAAAGGTTCCCACACAGTTCACAGACTGGATTCACTTACAGTTCACAGACAGGATTCACATACAGTTCACAGACAGGATTCACATCCAGTAAACAGACAGGATTCACATACAGTTCACAGACAGGATTCACATACAGTTCACAGACAGGATTCAGATACAGTTCACAGACAGGATTCACATACAATAAACAGACAGGATTCAGATACAGTTAACAGACAGGATTCACTGACAGTTCACAGATAGGATTCACATACAGTTCACAGACAGGATTCACATACAGTTCACTGACAGGATTCACAGACAGTTCACAGACTGGATTCACATACAGTTCACAGACTACATTCAATTAAAGTTCACAGTCAGTATTCACATACAATTCAAAGATGGATTCACAGACTGTTCACAGACAGGATTCACATACAGTTCAAAGACTTGATTCACCCACAGTTCACAGACGGGTTTCACATACAGTTCACAGACAGGGCTCACATACAGTTCAGAGACAGGATTCACATACAGTATAAAGTCAGGTGTCACATACAGTTCACAGACAGAATTCACTACAGTTCACAGTCAGGATTCACTTTCAGTCACAGACAGGATTCACATACACTTCACAGACAGGATTCACTTACAGTTCACAGACAGGATTCACTTACAGTTCACAGACAGGGTTTCACATACAGTTCACAGACAGGGCTCACATACAGTTCACAGACAGGATTCACATACAGTTCACAGACAGGATTCACATACAGTTCACAGACAGGATTCACTGACAGTTCACAGACAGGATTCACACACAGTTCACAGACTGGATTCACATACAGTTCACAGACAGGATTCACTTACAGTTCACAGACAGGATTCACATACAGTTCACAGACAGGATTCACATACAGTTCACAGACAGGATTCACATACAGTTCACAGACAGGATTCACATACAGTTCACAGACAGGATTCACAGACAGTTCACAGACAGGATTCACATACAGTTCACAGACTGGATTCACAGACAGTTCACAGACAGGATTCACATACAGTTCACAGACAGGATTCACATACAGTTCACAGACAGGATTGACTGACAGTTCACAGACAGGATTCACATACAGTTCACAGACAGGATTCACTTACAGTTCACAGACAGGATTCACTTACAGTTCAGACAGGATTCACATACAGTTCACAGACAGGATTCACATACAGTTCACAGACAGGATTCACATACAGTTCACAGACAGGATTGACTGACAGTTCACAGACAGGTTTCACTTACAGTTCACAGACAGGATTCACATACAGTTCACAGACAGAATTGACTGACAGTTCACAGACAGGATTCATATGCAGTTCACAGACAGGATTGACTGACAGTTCACAGAAAGGTTCCCACACAGTTCACAGACTGGATTCACTTACAGTTCACAGACAGGATTCACATTCAGTTCACAGACAGGATTCACATCCAGTAAACAGACAGGATTCACATACAGTTCACAGACAGGATTCACATACAGTTCACAGACAGGATTCAGATACAGTTCACAGACAGGATTCACATACAATAAACAGACAGGATTCAGATACAGTTAACAGACAGGATTCACTGACAGTTCACAGATAGGATTCACATACAGTTCACAGACAGGATTCACATACAGTTCACTGACAGGATTCACAGACAGTTCACAGACTGGATTCACATACAGTTCACAGACTACATTCAATTAAAGTTCACAGTCAGTATTCACATACAATTCAAAGATGGATTCACAGACTGTTCACAGACAGGATTCACATACAGTTCAAAGACTTGATTCACCCACAGTTCACAGACGGGTTTCACATACAGTTCACAGACAGGGCTCACATACAGTTCAGAGACAGGATTCACATACAGTATAAAGTCAGGTGTCACATACAGTTCACAGACAGAATTCACTACAGATCACAGTCAGGATTCACTTTCAGTCCACAGACAGGATTCACATACAGTTCACAGACAGGATTCACTTACAGTTCACATTCAGGATTCACTTACAGTTCACAGACGGGTTTCACATACAGTTCACAGACAGGGCTCACATACAGTTCACAGACAGAATTCACTACAGTTCACAGTCAGGATTCACTTACAGTTCACAGACTGGATTCACTTACAGTTCACAGACAGGATTCACATACAGTTCACAGACTGGATTCACATACAGTTCACAGACAGGATTCACATACAGTTCACAGTCAGGATTCACATACAGTTCAGAGACAGGATTAACATACAGTTCACAGTAAGGATTCACATACAGTTCACAGACAGTATTCACATACAGTTCACAGACAGGATTCACATACAATTCAAGACTGGATTCACAGACTGTTCACAGACAGGATTCACATACAGTTTTCAGACAGGATTCACATACACTTCACAGACAGGATTCACATACAGTTCACAGACAGGATTCACACACTGTTCACAGACAGGATTCACATGCGGTTCACAGAAACATAGAAGATAGGAGCAGGAGTATGCCATTCGGCCCCTCGAGCCTGCTCCGCCATTCGATGAGATCATGGCTGATCATCTAAACTCAGTACCCTGTACCTGCCTTCTCCCCATATCCCTTGATACCTTTAGCTTTAAGAAATATATCTAACTCATCCTTGAATATATTTAATGACTTCGCCTCAACTACCTTCTGTGGTAGAGAATTCCACAGGTTCACCACTGTCTGGGTGAAGAAATTCTTCCTCATTTCTGTCCTAAATGGTTTACCCGTTATCCGTAGATTATGACCCCTGGTTCTGGACTCTCCGACCATCGGGAACATTCTTCCTGCATCTAGTTTGTCCAGACCTGTCAGAATTTTATATGTTTCGATGAGATCCCCTCTCATTCTTCTATACTCCAGTGAGTATAAGCCCAATCGACCCAATCTCTCCTCATATGTCATTCCTGCCAACCCAGGTATCAGCCTTGTGAATCTTCGCTGAACTCCTTCCATGGCAAGAACATCCTTCCTCAGATAAGGCGACCAAAACTGCACACAGTACTCAAGGTGTGGTCTCACCAAGGCCCTGTACAACTGCAGCAGGACATCCCTGTTCCTATACTCAAACCCTTTCGCTATGAAGGCCAACATACCATTTGTCTTCTTCACCACCTGCTGCACCTGCATGCTTACTTTCAGCGACTGGTGCACAAGGACACCCAGGTCTCGTTGCACTTCCCTTCTCCCAATCTATTGCCATTCAGATAATAGTCTGCCTTTCTGTTTTTGACACCAAAGTGGATAACCTCGCACTTATCCATGTTATATTGCATCTGCCACGCTTCTGCCCACTCACCCAACCTGTCAAGATCATCCTGGAGTTTCTCGCTATCCTCCTCGCTGCACACACTCCCACCCAGCTTTGTGTCATCTGCAAACTTGGAGATATTACATTTAATTCCCTTATCTAGATCATTAATGTATATTGTGAATAGCTGGGGTCCAAGGACCGATCCGTGCAGTACCCCACTACTCACTGCTTGCCACTCGGAAAAAGACTCATTAATTCCTACTCTCTGCTTTCTGTCCGCCAACCAGTTCTCTATCCAAGTCAATACCTTGCCCCCAATCCCATGTGCCTTAACTTTACCCGCTAATCTCTTATGCGGGACCTTATCGAAAGCCTTTTGAAAGTCCAAATACACCACATCTACTGGTTCTCCCTTATCTATTTTCCCACAAATTTCACAGACAGGATTCACATGCGGTTCACAGACTGGATTCACTTACAATTCACAGTCAGGATTCACATACAGTTCAATGACTGGATTCACATACAATTCACAGTCAGGATTCACATACAGTTCACAGACAGGATTCACTTACAGTTCACAGACAGGATTCACAGACTGTTCACAGACAGAATTCACATACAGGATTCACATACAGTATACAGTCAGGGGTCACATACAGTTCACAGACAGGATTCACCTACAGTTCACAGTCAGGATTCACTTACAGTTCACAGACTGGATTCACTTACAGTTCACAGACAGGATTCACATACAGTTCACAGACAGGATTCACATACAGTTCACAGACAGGATTCACATACAGTTCACAGACAGGATTCACATACAGTTCACAGACAGGATTCACATACAGTTCACAGACAGGATTCACATACAGTTCACAGACAGGATTCACATACAGTTCACAGACAGGATTCACATACAGTTCACAGACAGGATTCACATACAGTTCACAGACAGGATTCACATACAGTTCACAGACAGGATTCACTACAGTTCACAGACAGGATTCACATACAGTTCACAGACAGGATTCACATACAGTTCACAGACAGGATTCACATACAGTTCACAGACAGGATTCACATACAGTTCACAGACAGGATTCACATACAGTTCACAGACAGGATTCACATACAGTTCACAGACAGGATTCACATACAGTTCACAGACAGGATTCACATACAGTTCACAGACAGGATTCACATACAGTTCACAGACAGGATTCACATACAGTTCACAGACAGGATTCACATACAGTTCACAGACAGGATTCACATACAGTTCACAGACAGGATTCACATACAGTTCACAGACAGGATTCACATACAGTTCACAGACAGGATTCACATACAGTTCACAGACAGGATTCACATACAGTTCACAGACAGGATTCACATACAGTTCACAGACAGGATTCACATACAGTTCACAGACAGGATTCACATACAGTTCACAGACAGGATTCACATACAGTTCACAGACAGGATTCACATACAGTTCACAGACAGGATTCACATACAGTTCACAGACAGGATTCACATACAGTTCACAGACAGGATTCACATACAGTTCACAGACAGGATTCACATACAGTTCACAGACAGGATTCACATACAGTTCACAGACAGGATTCACATACAGTTCACAGACAGGATTCACATACAGTTCACAGACAGGATTCACATACAGTTCACAGACAGGATTCACATACAGTTCACAGACAGGATTCACATACAGTTCACAGACAGGATTCACATACAGTTCACAGACAGGATTCACATACAGTTCACAGACAGGATTCACATACAGTTCACAGACAGGATTCACAGACAGTTCACAGACAGGATTCACATACAGTTCACAGACAGGATTCACATACAGTTCACAGACAGGATTCACATACAGTTCACAGACAGGATTCACATACAGTTCACAGACAGGATTCACATACAGTTCACAGACAGGATTCACATACAGTTCACAGACAGGATTCACATACAGTTCACAGACAGGATTCACAGACAGTTCACAGACAGGATTCACTTACAGTTCACAGACAGGATTCACATACAGTTCACAGACAGGATTCACAGACAGTTCACAGACAGGATTCACATACAGTTCACAGACAGGATTCACATACAGTTCACAGACAGGATTCACATACAGTTCACAGACAGGATTCACATACAGTTCACAGACAGGATTCACAGACAGTTCACAGACAGGATTCACATACAGTTCACAGACAGGATTCACATACAGTTCACAGACAGGATTCACAGACAGTTCACAGACAGGATTCACATACAGTTCACAGACAGGATTCACATACAGTTCACAGACAGGATTCACATACAGTTCACAGACAGGATTCACATACAGTTCACAGACAGGATTCACATACAGTTCACAGACAGGATTCACATACAGTTCACAGACAGGATTCACATACAGTTCACAGACAGGATTCACATACAGTTCACAGACAGGATTCACATACAGTTCACAGACAGGATTCACATACAGTTCACAGACAGGATTCACATACAGTTCACAGACAGGATTCACATACAGTTCACAGACAGGATTCACATACAGTTCACAGACAGGATTCACATACAGTTCACAGACAGGATTCACATACAGTTCACAGACAGGATTCACATACAGTTCACAGACAGGATTCACATACAGTTCACAGACAGGATTCACATACAGTTCACAGACAGGATTCACATACAGTTCACAGACAGGATTCACTGACAGTTCACAGACAGGATTCACATACAGTTCACAGACAGGGGTCACATACAGTTCACAGACAGGATTCACAGACAGGAGTCACATACAGTTCACAGACAGGGGTCACATACAGTTCACAGACAGGATTCACATACAGTTCACAGACAGGATTCACATACAGTTCACAGACAGGATTCACATACAGTTCACAGACAGGATTCACATACAGTTCACAGACAGGATTCACATACAGTTCACAGACAGGATTCACATACAGTTCACAGACAGGATTCAGATACAGTTCACAGACAGGATTCACATACAGTTCACAGACAGGAGTCACATACAGTTCACAGACAGGATTCACATACAGTTCACAGACAGGATTCACAACAGTTCACAGACAGGATTCACATACAGTTCACAGACAGGATTCACATACAGTTCACAGACAGGATTCACTGACAGTTCACAGACAGGATTCACATACAGTTCACAGACAGGATTCACATACAGTTCACAGACAGGATTCACATACAGTTCACAGACAGGATTCACATACAGTTCACAGACAGGATTCACATACAGTTCACAGACAGGATTCACATACAGTTCACAGACAGGATTCACATACAGTTCACAGACAGGATTCACATACAGTTCACAGACAGGATTCACATACAGTTCACAGACAGGATTCACATACAGTTCACAGACAGGATTCACATACAGTTCACAGACAGGATTCACATACAGTTCACAGACAGGATTCACATACAGTTCACAGACAGGATTCACATACAGTTCACAGACAGGATTCACATACAGTTCACAGACAGGATTCACATACAGTTCACAGACAGGATTCACATACAGTTCACAGACAGGATTCACATACAGTTCACAGACAGGATTCACATACAGTTCACAGACAGGATTCACATACAGTTCACAGACAGGATTCACATACAGTTCACAGACAGGATTCACATACAGTTCACAGACAGGATTCACATACAGTTCACAGACAGGATTCACATACAGTTCACAGACAGGATTCACATACAGTTCACAGACAGGATTCACATACAGTTCACAGACAGGATTCACATACAGTTCACAGACAGGATTCACATACAGTTCACAGACAGGATTCACATACAGTTCACAGACAGGATTCACATACAGTTCACAGACAGGATTCACATACAGTTCACAGACAGGATTCACATACAGTTCACAGACAGGATTCACATACAGTTCACAGACAGGATTCACATACAGTTCACAGACAGGATTCACATACAGTTCACAGACAGGATTCACATACAGTTCACAGACAGGATTCACATACAGTTCACAGACAGGATTCACATACAGTTCACAGACAGGATTCACATACAGTTCACAGACAGGATTCACATACAGTTCACAGACAGGATTCACATACAGTTCACAGACAGGATTCACAGACAGTTCACAGACAGGATTCACATACAGTTCACAGACAGGATTCATTTACAGTTCACAGACAGGATTCACTTACAGTTCACAGACAGGATTCACAGACAGTTCACAGACAGGATTCACTTACAGTTCACAGACAGGATTCACAGACAGTTCACAGACAGGATTCACATACAGTTCACAGACAGGATTCACTTACAGTTCACAGACAGGATTCAGAGACAGTTCACAGACAGGATTCACATACAGTTCACAGACAGGATTCACATACTGTTCACAGACAGGATTCACATACAGTTCACAGACAGGATTCACAGACAGTTCACAGACAGGTTTCACTTACAGTTCACAGACAGGATTCACAGACAGTTCACAGACAGGATACACAGACAGTTCACAGACAGGATTCACTTACAGTTCACAGACAAGATTCACAGAAAGTTCACAGACAGGATTCACATACAGTTCACAGACAGGATTCACATACTCTTCACAGACAGGATTGACTGACAGTTCACAGACAAGATTCACATGCAGTTCACAGACAGGATTGACTGACAGTTCACAGACAGGATGCCCACACAGTTCACAGACAGGATTCACTTACAGTTCACAGACAGGATTCACATACAGTTCACAGACAGGATTCACATACTCTTCACAGACAGGATTGACTGACTGTTCACAGACAGGATTCACATACTCTTCACAGACAGGATTGACTGACAGTTTACAGACAGGATGCCCACACAGTTTACAGACAGGCTTCACATACCGTTCACAGTCAGGATTCACATACAGTTCACAGACAGGATTCACTTACAGTTCACAGACAGGATTCACAGACAGTTCACAGACAGGATTCACTTACAGTTCACAGACAGGATTCACAGACAGGATTCACATACAGTTCACAAACAGGATTCACTTACAGTTCACAGACAGGATTCAGAGACAGTTCACAGACAGGATTCACATACAGTTCACAGACAGGATTCACATACAGTTCCCAGACAGGATTCACTTACAGTTCACAGACAAGATTCACAGAAAGTTCACAGACAGGATTCACATACAGTTCACAGACAGGATTCACTTACAGTTCACAGACAGGATTCACAGACAGTTCACAGACAGGATTCACATACAGTTCACAGACAGGATTCACATACAGTTCACAGACAGGATTCACTTACAGTTCACAGACAGGATTCACAGACAGTTCACAGACAGGATTCACATACAGTTCACAGACAGGATTCATTTACAGTTCACAGACAGGATTCACTTACAGTTCACAGACAGGATTCACTTACAGTTCACAGACAGGATTCAGATACAGTTCACAGACAGGATTCACTTACAGTTCACAGACAGGATTCAGATACAGTTCACAGACAGGATTCACAGACAGTTCACAGACAGGATTCACTTACAGTTCACAGACATGATTCACTTACAGTTCACAGACAGGATTCACAGACAGTTCACAGACAGGATTCACATACAGTTCACAGACAGGATTCACATACAGTTCACAGACAGGATTCACATACAGTTCACAGACAGGATTCACAGACAGTTCACAGGCAGGATTCACATACAGTTCACAGACAGGATTCATTTACAGTTCACAGACAGGATTCACTTACAGTTCACAGACAGGATTCACAGACAGTTCACAGACAGGATTCACTTACAGTTCACAGACAGGATTCACAGACAGTTCACAGACAGGATTCACATACAGTTCACAGACAGGATTCACTTACAGTTCACAGACAGGATTCACATACAGTTCACAGACAGGATTCACATACAGTTCACAGACAGGATTCACATACAGTTCACAGACAGGATTCACATACAGTTCACAGACAGGATTCACAGACAGTTCACAGACAGGATTCACTTACAGTTCACAGACAGGATTCACAGACAGTTCACAGACAGGATACACAGACAGTTCACAGACAGGATTCACATACAGTTCACAGACAAGATTCACAGAAAGTTCACAGACAGGATTCACTTACAGTTCACAGACAGGATTCACATACAGTTCACAGACAGGATTCACATACAGTTCACAGACTGGATTCATATACAGTTCACAATAAGGATTCACATACAGTTCACAGACAGGATTCAGATCCAGTTCACAGACATGATTCACTGACAGTTCACAGACAGTATTCACATACAGTTCAAAGACAGGGTTCACAGACAGTTCACAGACAGGATTCACAGACAGGATTCACATACAGTTCACAGATTGGTGTCATTTACAGTTCACAGACAGGATTCACATACAGTTCACAGACAGGATTCACAGACAGTTCACAGACAGGATTCACATGCAGTTCTCAGACAGGATTCACATACAGTTCACAGACAGGATTCACATACAGTTCACAGACTGGATTCACATGCAGTTCACAGACAGGATTCAGATACAGTTCACAGACAGGATTCACATACAGTTCACAGACAGGGGTCACATACAGTTCACAGACAGGATTCACATACAGTTCACAGACAGGATTCACATACAGTTCACAGACAGGATTCACATACAGTTCACAGACAGGATTCACATACAGTTCACAGACAGGATTCACATACAGTTCACAGACAGGATTCACATACAGTTCACAGACAGGATTCACATACAGTTCACAGACAGGATTCACATACAGTTCACAGACAGGATTCACATACAGTTCACAGACAGGATTCACATACAGTTCACAGACAGGATTCACATACAGTTCACAGACAGGATTCACATACAGTTCACAGACAGGATTCACATACAGTTCACAGACAGGATTCACATACAGTTCACAGACAGGATTCACATACAGTTCACAGACAGGATTCACATACAGTTCACAGACAGGATTCACATACAGTTCACAGACAGGATTCACATACAGTTCACAGACAGGATTCACATACAGTTCACAGACAGGATTCACATACAGTTCACAGACAGGATTCACATACAGTTCACAGACAGGATTGACTGACAGTTCACAGACAGGATTCACATACAGTTCACCGACAGGATTCACTTACAGTTCACAGACAGGATTCAGAGACAGTTCACAGACAGGATTCACATACAGTTCACAGACAGGATTCACATACAGTTCACAGACAGGATTCACATACAGTTCACAGACAGGATTCACAGACAGTTCACAGACAGGATTCACATACAGTTCACAGACAGGATTCACAGACAGTTCACAGACAGGATACACAGACAGTTCACAGAAAGGATTCACTTACAGTTCACAGACAAGATTCACAGAAAGTTCACAGACAGGATTCACATACAGTTCACAGACAGGATTCACTTACAGTTCACAGACAGGATTCACAGACAGGATTCACATACAGTTCACAGACAGGATTCACATATAGTTCACAGACAGGATTCACTTACAGTTCACAGACAGGATTCACAGACAGTTCACAGACAGGATTCACATACAGTTCACAGACTGGATTCACATACAGTTCACAGACAGGATTCACATACAGTTCACAGACAGGATTCACATACAGTTCACAGACAGGATTCACATACAGTTCACAGACAGGATTCACATACAGTTCACAGACAGGATTCACATACAGTTCACAGACAGGATTCACATACAGTTCACAGACAGGATTCACATACAGTTCACAGACAGGATTCACATACAGTTCACAGACAGGATTCACATACAGTTCACAGACAGGATTCACATACAGTTCACAGACAGGATTCACATACAGTTCACAGACAGGATTCACATACAGTTCACAGACAGGATTCACATACAGTTCACAGACAGGATTCACATACAGTTCACAGACAGGATTCACATACAGTTCACAGACAGGATTCACATACAGTTCACAGACAGGATTCACATACAGTTCACAGACAGGATTCACATACAGTTCACAGACAGGATTCACATACAGTTCACAGACAGGATTCACATACAGTTCACAGACAGGATTCACATACAGTTCACAGACAGGATTCACAGACAGTTCACAGACAGGATTCACATACAGTTCACAGACTGGATTCACATGCAGTTCACAGACAGGATTCAGATACAGTTCACAGACATGATTCACATACAGTTCACAGACAGGATTCACATACAGTTCACAGACAGGATTCACATACAGTTTAAAGTCAGTATTCACATACAGTTCACAGACAGGATTGACTGACAGTTCACAGACAGGATTCACATACAGTTCACAGACAGGATTCACATACTCTTCACAGACAGGATTGACTGACAGTTCACAGACAAGATTCAAATGCAGTTCACAGACAGGATTGACTGACAGTTCACAGACAGGATGCCCACACAGTTCACAGACAGGATTCACTTACAGTTCACAGACAGGATTCACATACAGTTCACAGACAGGATTCACATACTCTTCACAGACAGGATTGACTGACTGTTCACAGACAGGATTCACATACAGTTCACAGACAGGATTCACATACTCTTCACAGACAGGATTGACTGACAGTTTACAGACAGGATGCCACACAGTTTACAGACAGGCTTCACATACAGTTCACAGTCAGGATTCACATACAGTTCACAGACAGGATTCACTTACAGTTCACAGACAGGATTCACAGACAGTTCACAGACAGGATTCACTTACAGTTCACAGACAGGATTCACAGACAGTTCACAGACAGGATTCACATACAGTTCACAAACAGGATTCACTTACAGTTCACAGACAGGATTCAGAGACAGTTCACAGACAGGATTCACATACAGTTCACAGACAGGATTCACATACAGTTCACAGACAGGATTCACATACAGTTCACAGACAGGATTCACAGACAGTTCACAGACAGGATTCACTTACAGTTCACAGACAGATTCACAGACAGTTCACAGACAGGATACACAGAAAGTTCACAGACAGGATTCACTTACAGTTCACAGACAAGATTCACAGAAAGTTCACAGACAGGATTCACATACAGTTCACAGACAGGATTCACTTACAGTTCACAGACAGGATTCACAGACAGTTCACAGACAGGATTCACATACAGTTCACAGACAGGATTCACATACAGTTCACAGACAGGATTCACATACAGTTCACAGACAGGATTCAGATACAGTTCACAGACAGGATTCACATACAGTTCACAGACAGGATTCACAGACAGTTCACAGACAGGATTCACATACAGTTCACAGACAGGATTCACATACAGTTCACAGACAGGATTCACATACAGTTCACAGACAGGATTCACATACAGTTCACAGACAGGATTCACATACAGTTCACAGACAGGATTCACATACAGTTCACAGACAGGATTCACATACAGTTCACAGACAGGATTCACATACAGTTCACAGACAGGATTCACATACAGTTCACAGACAGGATTCACATACAGTTCACAGACAGGATTCACATACAGTTCACAGACAGGATTCACTGACAGTTCACAGACAGGATTCACATGCAGTTCACAGACAGGATTCACTGACAGTTCACAGACAGGATTCACATACAGTTCACAGACAGGATTCACATACAGTTCACAGACAGGATTCACATACAGTTCACAGACAGGATTCACATACAGTTCACAGACAGGATTCACATACAGTTCACAGACAGGATTCACATGACAGTTACAGACAGGATTCCACACAGTTCACAGACAGGATTCACATACAGTTCACAGACAGGATTCACATACAGTTCACAGACAGGATTCACATACAGTTCACAGACAGGATTCACATACAGTTCACAGACAGGATTCACATACAGTTCACAGACAGGATTCACATACAGTTCACAGACATGATTCACTGACAGTTCACAGACAGTATTCACATACAGTTCACAGACTGGATTCACAGACAGTTCACAGACAGGATTCACATACAGTTCACAGACAGGATTCACATACAGTTCACAGACAGGATTGACTGACAGTTCACAGACAGGATTCACATACAGTTCACAGACAGGATTCACTTACAGTTCACAGACAGGATTTACTTACAGTTCAGACAGGATTCACATACAGTTCACAGACAGGATTCACATACAGTTCACAGACAGGATTCACATACAGTTCACAGACAGGATTGACTGACAGTTCACAGACAGGTTTCACTTACAGTTCACAGACAGGATTCACATACAGTTCACAGACAGAATTGACTGACAGTTCACAGACAGGATTCATATGCAGTTCACAGACAGGATTGACTGACAGTTCACAGAAAGGTTCCCACACAGTTCACAGACTGGATTCACTTACAGTTCACAGACAGGATTCACATACAGTTCACAGACAGGATTCACATCCAGTAAACAGACAGGATTCACATACAGTTCACAGACAGGATTCACATACAGTTCACAGACAGGATTCAGATACAGTTCACAGACAGGATTCACATACAATAAACAGACAGGATTCAGATACAGTTAACAGACAGGATTCACTGACAGTTCACAGATAGGATTCACATACAGTTCACAGACAGGATTCACATACAGTTCACTGACAGGATTCACAGACAGTTCACAGACTGGATTCACATACAGTTCACAGACAGCATTCAATTAAAGTTCACAGTCAGTATTCACATACAATTCAAAGATGGATTCACAGACTGTTCACAGACAGGATTCACATACAGTTCAAAGACTTGATTCACCCACAGTTCACAGACGGGTTTCACATACAGTTCACAGACAGGGCTCACATACAGTTCAGAGACAGGATTCACATACAGTATAAAGTCAGGTGTCACATACAGTTCACAGACAGAATTCACTACAGTTCACAGTCAGGATTCACTTTCAGTCCACAGACAGGATTCACATACAGTTCACAGACAGGATTCACTTACAGTTCACATTCAGGATTCACTTACAGTTCACAGACGGGTTTCACATACAGTTCACAGACAGGGCTCACATACAGTTTACAGACAGGATTCACATACAGTTCACAGACAGGATTCACATACTCTTCAGAGACAGGATTGACTGACAGTTCACAGACAGGATGCCCACACAGTTCACAGACTGGATTCACTTACAGTTCACAGACAGGATTCACTTACAGTTCACAGACAGGATTCACATACAGTTCACCGACAGGATTCACATACAGTTCACAGACAGGATTCACATACAGTTCACAGACAGGATTCACATACAGTTCACAGACATGATTCACTGACAGTTCACAGACCGGATTGACTGACAGTTCACAGACAGGTTTCACTTACAGTTCACAGACAGGATTCACATACAGTTCACAGACAGAATTGACTGACAGTTCACAGACAGGATTCATATGCAGTTCACAGACAGGATTGACTGACAGTTCACAGAAAGGTTCCCACACAGTTCACAGACTGGATTCACTTACAGTTCACAGACAGGATTCACATACAGTTCACAGACAGGATTCACATCCAGTAAACAGACAGGATTCACATACAGTTCACAGACAGGATTCACATACAGTTCACAGACAGGATTCACATACAGTTCACAGACAGGATTCACATACAATAAACAGACAGGATTCAGATAGAGTTAACAGACAGGATTCACTGACAGTTCACAGATAGGATTCACATACAGTTCACAGACAGGATTCACATACAGTTCACTGACAGGATTCACAGACAGTTCACAGACTGGATTCACATACAGTTCACAGACTACATTCAATTAAAGTTCACAGTCAGTATTCACATACAATTCAAAGATGGATTCACAGACTGTTCACAGACAGGATTCACATACAGTTCAAAGACTTGATTCACCCACAGTTCACAGACGGGTTTCACATACAGTTCACAGACAGGGCTCACATACAGTTCAGAGACAGGATTCACATACAGTATAAAGTCAGGTGTCACATACAGTTCACAGACAGAATTCACTACAGTTCACAGTCAGGATTCACTTTCAGTCCACAGACAGGATTCACATACAGTTCACAGACAGGATTCACTTACAGTTCACAGACAGGATTCACTTACAGTTCACAGACGGGTTTCACATACAGTTCACAGACAGGGCTCACATACAGTTCACAGACAGAATTCACTACAGTTCACAGTCAGGATTCACTTACAGTTCACAGACTGGATTCACTTACAGTTCACAGACAGGATTCACA
This sequence comes from Squalus acanthias, assembly GCA_030390025.1. NCBI lineage: Eukaryota > Metazoa > Chordata > Chondrichthyes > Squaliformes > Squalidae > Squalus > Squalus acanthias. The sequence continues at coordinate 109,059,410 of CM059432.1, forward strand.
TACAGTTCACAGACTGGATTCACATACAGTTCACAGACAGTATTCACATACAGTTCACAGACAGGGGTCATATATAGTTCACAGACAGGATTCACTGACAGTTCACAGGCAGGATTCACATACAATTCAAGACTGGATTCACAGACTGTTCACAGACAGGATTCACATACAGTTTTCAGACAGGATTCACATACACTTCACAGACAGGATTCACATACAGTTCACAGACAGGATTCACACACTGTTCACAGACAGGATTCACATGCGGTTCACAGAAACATAGAAGATAGGAGCAGGAGTATGCCATTCGGCCCCTCGAGCCTGCTCCGCCATTCGATGAGATCATGGCTGATCATCTAAACTCAGTACCCTGTACCTGCCTTCTCCCCATATCCCTTGATACCTTTAGCTTTAAGAAATATATCTAACTCATCCTTGAATATATTTAATGACTTCGCCTCAACTACCTTCTGTGGTAGAGAATTCCACAGGTTCACCACTCTCTGGGTGAAGAAATTCTTCCTCATTTCTGTCCTAAATGGTTTACCCGTTATCCGTAGATTATGACCCCTGGTTCTGGACTCTCCGACCATCGGGAACATTCTTCCTGCATCTAGTTTGTCCAGACCTGTCAGAATTTTATAAGTTTCGATGAGATCCCCTCTCATTCTTCTATACTCCAGTGAGTATAAGCCCAATCGACCCAATCTCTCCTCATATGTCATTCCTGCCAACCCAGGTATCAGCCTTGTGAATCTTCGCTGAACTCCTTCCATGGCAAGAACATCCTTCCTCAGATAAGGCGACCAAAACTGCACACAGTACTCAAGGTGTGGTCTCACCAAGGCCCTGTACAACTGCAGCAGGACATCCCTGTTCCTATACTCAAACCCTTTCGCTATGAAGGCCAACATACCATTTGTCTTCTTCACCACCTGCTGCACCTGCATGCTTACTTTCAGCGACTGGTGCACAAGGACACCCAGGTCTCGTTGCACTTCCCTTCTCCCAATCTATTGCCATTCAGATAATAGTCTGCCTTTCTGTTTTTGACACCAAAGTGGATAACCTCGCACTTATCCACGTTATATTGCATCTGCCACGCTTCTGCCCACTCACCCAACCTGTCAAGATCATCCTGGAGTTTCTCGCTATCCTCCTCGCTGCACACACTCCCACCCAGCTTTGTGTCATCTGCAAACTTGGAGATATTACATTTAATTCCCTTATCTAGATCATTAATGTATATTGTGAATAGCTGGGGTCCAAGGACCGATCCGTGCAGTACCCCACTACTCACTGCTTGCCACTCGGAAAAAGACTCATTAATTCCTACTCTCTGCTTTCTGTCCGCCAACCAGTTCTCTATCCAAGTCAATACCTTGCCCCCAATCCCATGTGCCTTAACTTTACCCGCTAATCTCTTATGCGGGACCTTATCGAAAGCCTTTTGAAAGTCCAAATACACCACATCTACTGGTTCTCCCTTATCTATTTTCCCACAAATTTCACAGACAGGATTCACATGCGGTTCACAGACTGGATTCACTTACAATTCACAGTCAGGATTCACATACAGTTCAATGACTGGTATCACATACAATTCACAGTCAGGATTCACATACAGTTCACAGACAGGATTCACTTACAGTTCACAGACAGGATTCACAGACTGTTCACAGACAGAATTCACATACAGGATTCACATACAGTTCACAGACAGTATTCAGATACAGTTCACAGACAGGATTCACTTACAGTTCACTTTCAGGATTCACTTACAGTTCACAGACGGGTTTCACATACAGTTCACAGACTGGGCTCACATGCAGTTCACAGACAGGATTCACATACAGTATACAGTCAGGGGTCACATACAGTTCACAGACAGGATTCACCTACAGTTCACAGTCAGGATTCACTTACAGTTCACAGACTGGATTCACTTACAGTTCACAGACAGGATTCACATACAGTTCACAGACTGGATTCACATACAGTTCACAGACAGGATTCACAGACAGGATTCACATACAGTTGAAAGGCTGGATTCCCACACAGTTCACAGACAGGATTCACTTACAGTTTAAAGTCAGTATTCACATACAGTTCACAGACAGGATTGACTGACAGTTCACAGACAGGATTCACATACAGTTCACAGACAGGATTCACATACTCTTCACAGACAGGATTGACTGACAGTTCACAGACAAGATTCACATGCAGTTCACAGACAGGATTGACTGACAGTTCACAGACAGGATGCCCACACAGTTCACAGACAGGATTCACTTACAGTTCACAGACAGGATTCACATACAGTTCACAGACAGGATTCACATACTCTTCACAGACAGGATTGACTGACTGTTCACAGACAGGATTCACATACAGTTCACAGACAGGATTCACATACTCTTCACAGACAGGATTGACTGACAGTTTACAGACAGGATGCCCACACAGTTTACAGACAGGCTTCACATACAGTTCACAGTCAGGATTCACATACAGTTCACAGACAGGATTCACTTACAGTTCACAGACAGGATTCACAGACAGTTCACAGACAGGATTCACTTACAGTTCACAGACAGGATTCACAGACAGTTCACAGACAGGATTCACATACAGTTCACGAAGGATTCACTTACAGTTCACAGACAGGATTCAGAGACAGTTCACAGACAGGATTCACATACAGTTCACAGACAGGATTCACATACAGTTCACAGACAGGATTCACATACAGTTCACAGACAGGATTCACATACAGTTCACAGACAGGATTCACATACAGTTCACATACAGGATTCACATACAGTATACAGTCAGGGGTCACATACAGTTCACAGACAGGATTCACCTACAGTTCACAGTCAGGATTCACTTACAGTTCACAGACTGGATTCACTTACAGTTCACAGACAGGATTCACATACAGTTCACAGACTGGATTCACATACAGTTCACAGACAGGATTCACATACAGTTCACAGTCAGGATTCACATACAGTTCACAGACAGTATTAACATACAGTTCACAGTAAGGATTCACATACAGTTCACAGACAGGATTGACTGACAGTTCACAGACAGGATTCAGAGACAGTTCACAGACAGGATTCACATACAGTTCACAGACAGGATTCACATACAGTTCACAGACAGGATTCACAGACAGTTCACAGACAGGATTCACATACAGTTCACAAACAGGATTCACTTACATTTCACAGACAGGATTCAGAGACAGTTCACAGACAGGATTCACATACAGTTCACAGACAGGATTCCCATACAGTTCACAGACAGGATTCACATACAGTTCACAGACAGGATTCACATACAGTTCACAGACAGGATTCACATACAGTTCACATACAGGATTCACATACAGTATACAGTCAGGGGTCACATACAGTTCACAGACAGGATTCACCTACAGTTCACAGTCAGGATTCACTTACAGTTCACAGACTGGATTCACTTACAGTTCACAGACAGGATTCACATACAGTTCACAGACTGGATTCACATACAGTTCACAGACAGGATTCACTTACAGTTCAGACAGGATTCACATACAGTTCACAGACAGGATTCACATACAGTTGACAGACAGAATTGACTGACAGTTCACAGACAGGATTCACTTACAGTTCACAGACAGGATTCACATACAGTTCACAGACAGAATTGACTGACAGTTCACAGACAGGATTCATATGCAGTTCACAGACAGGATTGACTGACAGTTCACAGACAGGATTCCCACACAGTTCACAGACTGGATTCACTTACAGTTCACAGACAGGATTCACATGCAGTTCACAGACAGGATTCACATCCAGTAAACAGACAGGATTCACTGACAGTTCACAGATAGGATTCACATACAGTTCACAGACAGGATTCACATACAGTTCACTGACAGGATTCACAGACAGTTCACAGACTGGATTCACATACAGTTCACAGACTACATTCAATTAAAGTTCACAGTCAGTATTCACATACAGTTCAAAGATGGATTCACAGACTGTTCACAGACAGGATTCACATACAGTTCAAAGACTTGATTCACCCACAGTTCACAGACGGGTTTCACATACAGTTCACAGACAGGGCTCACATACAGTTCAGAGACAGGATTCACATACAGTATAAAGTCAGGTGTCACATACAGTTCACAGACAGAATTCACTACAGTTCACAGTCAGGATTCACTTTCAGTCCACAGACAGGATTCACATACAGTTCACAGACAGGATTCACTTACAGTTCACATTCAGGATTCACTTACAGTTCACAGACGGGTTTCACATACAGTTCACAGACAGGGCTCACATACAGTTCACAGACAGAATTCACTACAGTTCACAGTCAGGATTCACTTACAGTTCACAGACTGGATTCACTTACAGTTCACAGACAGGATTCACATACAGTTCACAGACTGGATTCACATACAGTTCACAGACAGGATTCACATACAGTTCACAGTCAGGATTCACATACAGTTCACAGACAGGATTAACATACAGTTCACAGTAAGGATTCACATACAGTTCACAGACAGTATTCACATACAGTTCACAGACAGGGGTCATATATAGTTCACAGACAGGATTCACTGACAGTTCACAGACAGGATTCACATACAATTCAAGACTGGATTCACAGACTGTTCACAGACAGGATTCACATACAGTTTTCAGACAGGATTCACATACACTTCACAGACAGGATTCACATACAGGATTCACACACTGTTCACAGACAGGATTCACATGCGGTTCACAGAAACATAGAAGATAGGAGCAGGAGTATGCCATTCGGCCCCTCGAGCCTGCTCCGCCATTCGATGAGATCATGGCTGATCATCTAAACTCAGTACCCTGTACCTGCCTTCTCCCCATATCCCTTGATACCTTTAGCTTTAAGAAATATATCTAACTCATCCTTGAATATATTTAATGACTTCGCCTCAACTACCTTCTGTGGTAGAGAATTCCACAGGTTCACCACTCTCTGGGTGAAGAAATTCTTCCTCATTTCTGTCCTAAATGGTTTACCCGTTATCCGTAGATTATGACCCCTGGTTCTGGACTCTCCGACCATCGGGAACATTCTTCCTGCATCTAGTTTGTCCAGACCTGTCAGAATTTTATAAGTTTCGATGAGATCCCCTCTCATTCTTCTATACTCCAGTGAGTATAAGCCCAATCGACCCAATCTCTCCTCATATGTCATTCCTGCCAACCCAGGTATCAGCCTTGTGAATCTTCGCTGAACTCCTTCCATGGCAAGAACATCCTTCCTCAGATAAGGCGACCAAAACTGCACACAGTACTCAAGGTGTGGTCTCACCAAGGCCCTGTACAACTGCAGCAGGACATCCCTGTTCCTATACTCAAACCCTTTCGCTATGAAGGCCAACATACCATTTGCCTTCTTCACCGCCTGCTGCACCTGCATGCTTACTTTCAGCGACTGGTGCACAAGGACACCCAGGTCTCGTTGCACTTCCCTTCTCCCAATCTATTGCCATTCAGATAATAGTCTGCCTTTCTGTTTTTGACACCAAAGTGGATAACCTCGCACTTATCCACGTTATATTGCATCTGCCACGCTTCTGCCCACTCACCCAACCTGTCAAGATCATCCTGGAGTTTCTCGCTATCCTCCTCGCTGCACACACTCCCACCCAGCTTTGTGTCATCTGCAAACTTGGAGATATTACATTTAATTCCCTTATCTAGATCATTAATGTATATTGTGAATAGCTGGGGTCCAAGGACCGATCCGTGCAGTACCCCACTACTCACTGCTTGCCACTCGGAAAAAGACTCATTAATTCCTACTCTCTGCTTTCTGTCCGCCAACCAGTTCTCTATCCAAGTCAATACCTTGCCCCCAATCCCATGTGCCTTAACTTTACCCGCTAATCTCTTATGCGGGACCTTATCGAAAGCCTTTTGAAAGTCCAAATACACCACATCTACTGGTTCTCCCTTATCTATTTTCCCACAAATTTCACAGATAGGATTCACATGCGGTTCACAGACTGGATTCACTTACAATTCACAGTCAGGATTCACATACAGTTCAATGACTGGATTCACATACAATTCACAGTCAGGATTCACATACAGTTCACAGACAGGATTCACTTACAGTTCACAGACAGGATTCACAGACTGTTCACAGACAGAATTCACATACAGGATTCACATACAGTTCACAGACAGTATTCAGATACAGTTCACAGACAGGATTCACTTACAGTTCACTTTCAGGATTCACTTACAGTTCACAGACGGGTTTCACATACAGTTCACAGACAGGGCTCACATACAGTTCACAGACAGGATTCACATACAGTATACAGTCAGGGGTCACATACAGTTCACAGACAGGATTCACTGCTGTTCACAGTCAGGATTCACTTACAGTTCACAGACTGGATTCACTTACAGTTCACAGACAGGATTCACATACAGTTCACAGACTGGATTCACATACAGTTCACAGACAGGATTCACATACAGTTCACAGTCAGGATTCACATACAGTTCACAGACAGTATTAACATACAGTTCACAGTAAGGATTCACATACAGTTCAAAGACAGGATTCACATACAGTTCAAAGACTTGATTCACTTACAGTTCTCAGTCAGTATTCACATACAGTTCACAGACAGGGGTCATATACAGTTCACAGACAGGATTCACTGACAGTTCACAGACAGGATTCACATACAATTCAAGACTGGATTCACAGACTGTTCACAGACAGGATTCACATACAGTTCACAGTCAGGATTCACATACAGTTCACAGACAGGATTCACTTACAGTTCACAGACAGGATTCACAGACTGTTCACAGACAGGATTCACATACAGGATTCACATACAGTTCACAGACAGTATTCAGATACAGTTCACAGACAGGATTCACATGCAGTTCTCAGACAAGTTTCACAGACTTCACAGACAGGATTCACAGACTGTTCACAGACAGGATTCACATACAGTTCACAGACAGGATTCACATACAGTTCACAGACAGGATTCACATACAGTTCACAGACAGGATTCACATGCATGTTACATTTTATAATATTTACTCAGATATTTTACTTACGTTTAGCATCAAAGAGAGCTCCCATAAGCGAGCCCTCACTTCTGATGGAGTGTGACTTTTATTTACAATACCAATCTCTTGCAACGTAGCAATCCTCAGACTTGATGGTACATTACAACTAATCTCTTGATTCCTTGAACCTCAGAAAGCAGTAGAATAAACACTCCATCACAATAGTATTGGATTACAACCTATTTAGCAGGTTTAGTAAAAGTAATAAATGAGCAGTCGTAGGGATAACAGAAGATTACAGTATTTTTTTCGGAACTTTTAACTAACACGCCCTCCTCAGATACAAAAATAAGTGTTAAACTGAGGCCCTCTCTTCCTATCCTGGTGGTTCATGCAGATGTTAAAGATCCCATGGCACTCGTTAGAGAAGTGTTGAGAGTATATTCAAGGCTGAGATAGATAGATTTTTGGACTCTGGGGGAATCGTAGAGTCATAGAGCCATAGAGTCATAACGCACAAAAGGAGGCCATTCGGCCCATAGAGTCCGTGCCAGCTCTCTTTAGAGCAATCCAGTCAGTCGTATTCCCCCGCTCTTTCCCTGTAGCCCTGTAAGTTTATTTCCCTCAAGTGCCTATCCCTTCTCCCCTTGAAAACACTGAGTGTCTCCGCTTCCACCACTTCCATCGGCAATCAAGGGATATCCGTGTCGGCCGGGAAAGTGGAGTTGAGGTCGAAGATCAGCCATGATCTTATTCAATGGCAGAGCAGGCTCGAAGGGCCGTATGGCCTACTCCTGCTCCTAATTCTTATGTTCTTATCAGAGTTCTCCCAGTGTTCTGGCCTACATTCCCCTCAACAAACACCATCAAAAACAGATCAAATGCTAAATCAGCTCATTGCTGTTTGTGCAATCTTGTTGATCCAGAATAGCCCTGTCCTGTGGGTCGCTCTGCCATTGTCTGGCTGGTAGGAGTTCCCATTGCCAGTATACAGCCCTGCTCCCTTTCCTTGTTTTCATCTCCAGGGAAAAAAGCTATATGGAGGTACCAATAGCCTATCAACTACAACAACTTGTATTTATATAGCGCCTTTAAAGTAGTAAAATGTCCCAAAGCAGTTAAGAAGGCATACGGAATGCTTGCCTTTATTAGCCGTGGCATAGAATACAAGAGCAGGGTGGTTATGCTTCAACTGTATAAAACACTAGTTAGGCCTCAGCTGGAGTACTGCGTGCAGTTCTGGTCACCACATTACAGGAAAGATGTGATTGCACTAGAGAGGGAACAGAGGAGATTTACAAGGATGTTGCCGGGAGTAGAGAATCTTAGCTATGAGGAAAGACTGGATAGGCTGGGTTTGTTTTCCTTGGAACACAGGAGGCTGAGGGGAGACCTTATTGAGGTATATAAAATTATGAGGGTCATAGATAAAGTGGATAGAAAGGACCTATTTCCCTTAGCAGAGGGGTCAAAAACCAGGGGGCGCAGATTTAAAGTAATTGGTGGAAGGTTTAGAGGGGAATTGAGGGAAAATTTCTTCACCCACAGGGTTGTGGGTGTCTGGAACTCACTGCCTGAAAGGGTGGTAGAGGAAGGAACCCTAACCACATTTAAAAAGTACTTGGATGTGCTCTTGGGATGCTCTAACCTACAGGGCTACGGACCAAGAGCTGGGAAGTGGGAATAGGCTGGATAGCTCTTTGTTGGCCGGCCCGGACACGATGGGCCGAAATGACCTCCTTCCGTGCTGTAACTTTCTATGATTCTATGATGGTGTCGAGCTTCTTGAGTGTTGTTGGAGCTGCACTCATCCAGGCAAGTGGAGAGTATTCTATCAAACTCCTTACTTGTGCCTTGTAGATGGTGGAAAGGCTTTGGGGAGTCAGGAGGTGAGACACTCGCCACAGAATACCTAGCCTCTGACCTGCTCTTGTTGCCACAGTATTTATGTGGCTGGTCCAGTTAAGTTTCTGGTCAATGGTGACCCCCCAGGATGTTGATGGTGGGGGATTCATCGATGGTAATACCGTTGAATGTCAAGGGGAGGTGGTTAGACTCTCACTTGTTGGAGATAGTCATTGCCTGGCACTTGTGTGGCGCGAATGTTACCTGCCACTTATCAGCCCAAGCCTTAACGTCGTCCAGGTCTTGGTGCATGCGGGCATGGACTGCTTCATTATCTGAGGAGTTGTGAATGGCACTGAACACTGTGCAGTCATCAGCGAACATCCGCATTTCTGACCTTATGTTGGAGGGAAAGTCATTGATGAAGCAGCTGAAGATGGTTGGGCCTAGGGCACTGCCCTGTCGGACAAGCAGTCTGACAATTTAGAGTGTCAGAGTTCTATCAAAACTCTAAAGGGGAAAAATTGGGTGTCGCCCCTTTTGGGGCGCTCATGTCGCTGGGGCGCTAATTTTAGCACCCCGAAAAAATGAGCGCCCCTCCGCCGGAAGGTCAGTTGTAGCGCCCCAAGCAAGAGGTGGAGCGCTAATGGAAGCGCTCCATCTCCTTCTTGGGGCATTACAACTGAATATCGCGGCGATATGTGCAACAGTGCCACATACGTTGGCACGTAGCGCTGCGTCATTGCAGGCCTCCTCCCCTGATTAAAGGGGAGGGGCCCAGGGCTGCACACATCGGGTCCCTGCTAGACTACCGGGGAACGGGGTGTCGTGATAACAGACCGGCACTCAAGAGGAGTAGGTGAGAGGGGGCAGGTGCTGGCAGTCGGCCAAAAAATAATGGCTGCCCGATACCTGCCCCTTTTACTCGCGCTGCCGCGGCTGCAAAAACACCCCCCTGACCCTGTCGGACATATCGGACGGCGATAGGTCAGGTGGCGCTAGCGAAGTTTGCGGCCGGGGCACGAGCAGGGCGCTGCGCATGGCAATGACATCATCGGCGGAGGCGCAGCACCACAGGGCGCTACCAGCTATCGCCACCGCTAACCTCCCGCTGAACTTCACTGGAGGCGTTAGCGGCACCACGCCCGGGCGAATGGGGATTTGCACCCCATTAGCGCCCCTGGGAGCGCCAACGAGAGGCGCAAATCAACCCAATTTTTCCCCTAATTCCTTTCTGGAAATAGAGTTCTGGTAAAAGGCACTGCCTGTGGGTTTTTAAAAAAGTTTTTAACATACACCATTTAAAAAGTTGCCCAATGGACCTGTTACTGGTGCAGAGCTGAAGTCATGCAAGACCACTTCTTGGAGATGGTCTTTGCAGATAGTAGCCGGCACCAGCAGTATCCATGACACTTCCAACATCAGTGCTGAAACTCTCAGCCCTGTGCCACTGCCAAAAGTGCAGAATAATGGCCACCATGTTCTGGTCAAGTCTCCTCCTCTGGTTATTTAGTCCTTTGTGTTCCCAAGATGTTCCCTTTGAGCTGATTGCTGTCCCATCAGACTAGCATGTGCTAACAAGCTGACAGTTGCCAGGCTAATGGTGTGCATACTTTACAATTAGTCATTAGCCTTGATGAGTCCATCAGCTGTGTGTCAAGTTAAATTATTATTTGATGTGCTGCAACAATCACAAGGTACTTCACCAGAAAACGACCCCCAGAAGGCAAGAACCTTTCAGCACTTGGGACAGATCCCAAGTACAATAACGATGGCCCTGAAATTCGCCTCTCCGGCTTGCCGCGGGGGTAAGGATCACGCGCGCACTTACCTATCGCGCCTGCTGTTGTGTTTTGGGCCCACGGGAACTTCAGCTCCTGGGTCTGCTCCAAGTGCCGGCGCGCAGTGCTTGCGTGTCCCAGGGGCATAGTTAGTGCGATGCGTCCCCTGGGATCACGTGAGCCATGGAGAGCCAATGGCAGCAGACCATCTTTCATTCATAGATTTGACAGGAACCTGTCAAATTTGTGAATTGAAATCGGCCCCAAAAGAACAGCTAAACTTAAAATATATATTTTTTTAAACCCATCACATTTATAAAATAACTATAGTTAAATAAATTAACCACTTTAAACAAAAATTTTAATTTTTGAAAAAATTAAAATACTTTTTAACAGTGCTAAAAATAAACTTACCTTTCTTTAAAGTATCTAAAAAAGATAAAGTTGTTGAAAAATTTTTTAAATTAGACTTAATTAACCACTTACCTTGTTGAAAACGGCTCCTGCGCCTCCTTTTTAAAATTGTAGTTTCTTCACTACTTACCCTCCCGTAGAAACCTGAAAAAAAACCTAAGTTTGCTGCGTGCGCGCAGCCTCTACCGCGCACGCGGTTCACCTATGAACCGCCCCCTTCACCAGACCGGAAGTTCTGGTTTCCCGCGCATGCGCAGTGCATGCAGGAAACCGGCACTTCGGGACGCCTTACGGGTGAGTACACAGTGAAATTTTGGCCCATTGTGTAAGCCTGTTCATTTCTGTTATTTGTCTGAGCAGTGCACAGTCACAGTCGTGTCACATAGTGGCTTGCAGTGGCAATAAGTCAACTTTGCATTTTTGGAGAAGTTGTGAACTGCCAGTGCAACGCTCAAGTAGTTTATAACCCGCATAAGAGATTAACGTGTAAAGTTAAGGCACATGGGATTGGGGGCAAGGTATTGACTTGGATAGAGAACTGGTTGGCAGACAGAAAGCAAAGAGTTGGAATAAACGGGTCTTTTTCTGAGTGGCAGGCAGTGACTAGTGGGGTACCGCAGGGATCGGTCCTTGGACCCCAGCTATTCACAAGATACATTAATGATCTAGACAAGGGAACTAGATGTAATATCTCCAAGTTTGCAGATGACACAAAGCTGGGTGGGCGTGTGTGCTGTGAGGAGGATGCCGAGAAACTCCAGGATGATTTGGACAGGTTGGGTGATTGGGCAGAAGCCTGGCAGATGCAATATAACGTGGATAAATGCGAGGTTATCCACTTTGGTGTCAAAAACAGGAAGGCAGATTATTATCTGAATGGCAATAGATTGGGAGAAGGGGAAGTGCAACGAGACCTGGGTGTCCTTGTGCACCAGTCGCTGAAGGTAAGCATGCAGGTGCAGCAGGCGGTTAAGAAGGCAAATGGTATGTTGGCCTTCGTAGCGAGAGTGTTTGAGTACAGGAACAAGGATGTCTTGCTGCAGTTGTACAGGGCCTTGGTGAGACCACATCTTGAGTATTGTGTGCAGTTTTGGTCGCCTTATCTGAGGAAGGAGGTTCTTGCCATGGAAGGAGTTCAGTGAAGATTCACCAGGCTGATACCTGGGATGGCAGGAATGACGTATGAGGAGAGATTGGGTCGATTGGGCTTATACTCGCTGGAATTTAGAAGAATGAGAGGGGATCTCATTGATACTTATAAAATTCTGAAAGGACTGGACAGACTAGATGCAGGAAGGATGTTCCCGATGGTCGGGGAGTCCAGAACCAGGGGTCACAGTCTAAGGATAAGGGGTAAGCCATTTAGGACAGAAATGAGGAGGAATTTCTTCACCCAGAGAGTGGTGAACCTGTGGAATTCTCTACCACAGAAGGCAGTAGAGGCCAATTCGTTAAATATATTCAAGAAGGAGTTGGATATATTTCTTTAGGCTAAAGGGATCAAGGGATATGTGGAGAAAGCAGGGACAGGGTTCTGAATTTGGATGATCAGCCATGATCGCATTGAATGGCGGACCAGGCTAGAGGGGCCGAATGGCCTACTCCTGCTCCTATCATTCTATGTTTCTATGTTTCTATGACCTTACGCAGTACTGAAAGAGTGAATTTCTGTCTTATACTCACTGCTAGATATTTGTTATTCTCCAGAACGGGGGAGTTATCCCCGGTGCCCTGGCCAATATTTATCCCTCAACCAACATAACAAAAACAGATTATCCAGTCATTATCACATTGCTGTTTGTGGGACATTGCTGTGCGCAAATTGGCTGCCGCGTTTCCCACATTACGACAGTGACTCCACTTCAAATAGTACTTCATTGGCTGTAAAGCGCTTTGAGACGTCCGGCGGTAGTGAAAGGCGCTATAGAAATGTAAGTCTTTCTTTCTTCTTTCTACAATGTGTAGTCTATGTTGTTTTTATAAAAGAGTGTTCATTTGTTACTCTGTTTTGTATTATGCTTTGAACACACTAAACACAGCAGAGGCAACATGATGTCAATTATAGGATAATAAATATGGTGATGATGCTAGACATGAAGGGTTCTGGCACTGTGCAACTGGTACTATAGTTGATCTATTTCCCAACAGCAGAATGCAAGCAAATAGACTGTGCACTAAATATTCCAACAGTTTAAGGCAGTAATGTTATGAACATACTTCACTGAAGATATCATGTGGTGCTGTACCCATCAGCTACCTGAACTTTGTGTTGTGGTTCACTACGTCAGACTAGCTCACTTGGTGGCACTCAGAGGCAGAAGGTTGTGGGTTCAAGATCCATACTAGGATTTGAGTATCCAATTTACACTTGGACTTCAGTGCAGTTCTGAAGGTGCCGTCTTTTGGATGAGGGGGTTAAACATTTTCCCCGTTTGAACTGAATTTTTTTAATTTGCGCTGCACTTCATCAGATGGAATACAATGCTCACAGTTGTGTTTGTTGGACATCAAAAAATCCTGGGACAATATTCAGAGAAGAGCAGGGAGTTCTCCCGGTCAATGTTTATCCTTCAACCAATGCCACCAAAAAACAGATTAACTGGTCATTCAAATCCCTTTGCTCTTTGGGGGATCTTGCTGTTCAGCTACATAGACACATTGACGACAGTTCAAAAGTAATTTAATGGCTGTGAAGCACTTTGAAGACCTGATAAGGCACCATATAGATGTAATTTCTATTGTGTGGGAGAAGCCAGGGCCTGTGCTTTAAACATGTTGAGGAGAAAGTATATTCTGAAGACTGCGCCACAATACCTTAAACGTAGGTTACCTGCCCATTTACTGATAAACGTTTACATTTGTGAGAAGACTCAAAATTCCAGCACTCGAACCTTAAATAGGGCTTTTATGAGGCAATGCAGCTTTAAATGGTTATTGTTGTCACTTGTCTATGTATAACTGCAGTCTCACCATATCTACACAGTACTCAACAGCTGACTGAAAGTATTAAAAAAAAAGGATCCTCTCTACTTTAAACTGGTTTGAAGCCCATTCACTATCTGTACTTTTCATCTGGTTCTCAGGCTTTGGCGCTTAAATCATTTCACACTTTGGGGGAAGGATTTTAGCCATCCGTACTTTAATCCGTGTTTCTGGCCAAGCTTTTCAGCAAGATGTACTTTAATTAATCCATATTTCTGGGAAAGGCAGCAACAACTTTTACAATTACTAAATTGACATTTACATTGCAGTATTGCTGTTGGGCAATAATCTAATTTTCTGCTTCATTCCACAGCCACACAGTTGGTTAGTTTCCATTATTTGATTCTGTACATCAAACCGTTGTTGATAAGTGTTAATGGTTTAACTTCCGAACAGCTTCTGCAACCTGCAACATACCTTTTTTTTACGCATGTTTTACATAATCCTTTCTGCAATTTCCGAGAGTAATAACTCCAGCCTATCCAATGATGAGAACAAACACAACTACAAAGCATACATTCCAACTAATCAATGTTACACAAGTGCTGTGTAAATTTTTTTAAAGAGTTCTGTGGCTTAAGGGAAATTTAAAACTTTTATAATTACTACTTATTGTGGAATCACAGGCAGGATCGATTTGAAGAGAAAACCTTAGAAAATCATGAGAGCAATACAGTATTGTGACACCTAATTTAGAGGCAAAATTAATTTTGAACAGAGAATAGACTCCAAAGCAGACCTCACTATAGCTTGGTAACAGGCTATCTTGTTTAGTACTATCTGCTACACTAATATTTCTATTCCTTAAGTGCAAATTTGTCTTAACATTTAAAACTTCCAGTTCTGAAACCAATTTCGTTCAATTCCCAGGTACCCATCTGCTACTAGCTTTATAACAAAAAGTTGAATAATAGAGTAAGTGTCCTGTGTCGGACTCACTTGTTTTTTTTATTGCATTGTACACTGTACACATGCAATGGAGCATGCAATGTAGTTTTGATTATTGAATTCTCAGGAGTTAACACGTACATTCTATGAAGCCACCACATGTTTGGATGACACGGTACTTATAGGAGGAACTGCATTGATTTGACAACCATGACAGTGAAGGGCAGATTTTATGAATTCACATTCCCGATGTGGAGCTTCATGCACTGGGAGCATGTATTGGGATCTTGGGTACTGAGGCCCATGGGTCTGGCAGAAATTTCTGACCATTAAAATTAGGGTGCAACTTCTGGTTAATTTATTACTGATCCATTTTCCTTCCACTTGAATGAGAAGTGGCTGCAGGGAGCAAGTAAACAGTAAGTAGCCAGTTCTCCTCTTACTGTTCCCTTTGGCTCAAAGGTAACATGTCAACATCAAAGTGCTTGTTCCTGTGTTGTGACTCATCCTGAAAGTGACAGGGATCCACTTGCTTCATTTTGGATTTATCTGTTGAAGACATTGATTGTGCACCAATATTAAGGCATCATACCCAGGTGCCACACCCCAGGTGCAGACCATCTCTGGCCCCTGAGTGAATGCTCTTTCAGCCTATCCATACGTAAGCTTCATTGAACCAGGACTGTCTGGAAGTAGAAAATAGTTGTTGGCTTCGGTTCTTGACTTCCAACTGGAGTTAAAGATCTTGTTCATGGACTAAGGACAGGATGCTAACAGTCCATAAATTAAAACATATAAAGAAGGAAGCTGGTGAGCACTAAGCTATTCTGTAAGCCATTTGTAGTGAGTACCCAACAGATAACATAGCATCTTTCTGTTTGGTAGCCGTGGAGAACCGCTGACACATCCCGATCGAATACCTGTTTTCTCACAACTGTTTGGTCAACCACTTGTAATAAAATTTGTCTCACCCATTGGATGCGAACATTTTCATTTTTATTATATTTTTCACACTTCATTTTCAGCAGAGCAGTGCAGCCCCAACTCAATTTCCACTGGTGCAGCCTATCGCTGTTTCCACTGGTTCTGATTTACTTTTAAGGCAAAAAAAAATCCTGTTCCTAACCAAATGTTTCTGCATTGAAAATCCATCACTGAAAACATCCCCCCACCCCCCAGCTCTGATCTTTCACGCATCAGGAGACAATAAAACTGTCCAGTGCAGCAGAACTCAGAGTGTAATAAGGAAGTTTATTGATTGACTTATTTTTGAATTTGAACTGTAAGCTATATTTATAATGGTCTTAAGTGTTTTTCCAAACATATATATTTTAGCGGCAGTCTCTAAAGGGCTTTTTGTTGCAGGGTTTTGCTAGACTCTTTTTTGTAGCTCCTAAAACCTTTTTTTCTTTCTCCTCCTTCCCCATTTTATAAATATAAAGCAAATGTGAAGGTAGTCTCTTGATCCTGTTTCCATGGTGAGCAATGCTAATTGTGTTTGAAAGCATGCTTCTGTCATGTTCGGAAATAAGTTACATAAAAGGGCATCAAAGTGCCCACCAGATCTGAGAATCCACTATATCATGGGTTTAAAATCATTTAAATTGCCCAAGTGAAATTTGACTGTAAAAGTGTTTGTAAAAGAGGTCATCTGTTGAATTCAAAGATGTTGCAAGCCATTTTATCATTAGCTCACTTCACTTACACTTGATTAAAAGAAGAGGTTTCATTTGAAGCAAGCATCAGGAGAATTGCCATGCCTACCTGCATAAGTAAGTGATTATTAAGGTGCTATTTTCACAAAGTTTAACTCTGGATATCAGGAGAATGCATCATTTTTACACTCACTATGAGCCATCTATTATTTTTCTTAAAGATTATCTTATTTAGAAGCTTATGGATCTCTCCTGATAAGTGTTTTGGTATTCTTCTCTTTCACATGAACTATAATAAAGCCCTTCTCACAAGGACCTGAATTAAGCAGTCAGTATATGCATGCTTAAACCTTTATGCACCATTAGAATTGAATGTTTAGAAAGGGGGTATCCAAGACATGGCCTGCAGGCAAAATGCTCTTTTGATCTGACCACACTGGCATCTTGTGCATTCCGTCCTCCCTTGATCCCACCATTGGCGGCCATGACTTCAGCTGTCTATGCCCTAACCTCTGGAATTCCCTCCCTAAACCCTTCCGACAATCCAATTCCTTCTCCGCCTTTATGGCCCTCTTTAAAACCCACCTCTTTGACCAAGCGTTTAGTCACCCCTCCCAACATCTCCTTCTCTGGTTTGGCATCCATCTTTGTCTGATTACGCCTCTGTGAAGTGCCTTGGGACGTTTTTCTATGTTTGAAGCCCTATATTCTTCTTTTTCTTCTTAAGACCCTGTCAGCTCCTTCCTTCCTTTGCATGCTTGTGCAAATTCAATTCCATCTCTTTAAACTTTCCGGGCCTGAAGAACCGGTAAAGGCTACTCCCCAATTTGTTGAATCCAGCAGCAGCCATTTTGCAGCTGTTTACCAGTCCCGGGAAATTTAAAGTTCTGTGGCCTAGAAATTGCTTACCTTAGCGCTGGCCATTAACATTGGTTTTCTTGAAAAAATGGTGGCCGCCTAGCTTCCAGCCGCTTCTGGCGCGGGACATGACGGCCACCATTTGGTAAGGGCCTTAGCGCTGCCGTTGACAGCGCTGGCCTCTGAAAGGTAAATTAGAAGATTGTGATGTCAATCGGCATGCAACGTCTGACTTGACGCCACGACTGCTAACTTGGACGTTTCTGATCATCATTACGCTGGGAAATGAAGCAACCCTGCAGAGACACTGTCAGCGCTTCTTAAAGGGACACACACATCTTTCAGGTAAGTTTGGATTTCAGCTTTTGGACTGGTTTTCTTATATTTTATTGAAGTAGTGGCTTGGTGCAATAGATGTTAAAAGTTTTTAAAGTGTGCAGGGAGTGCTCCTGGATGCTTGCAAAGCTTCGGATGGTAAAGGAAGGCCTCTGAGAAGACAGAAAATGCTGGAAATACTCAGCAGGTCAGGCAGCATCCGTGGAGAGAGAAACAGAGTTCACGTCTCAGGTCGAGATGCTGAATATTTCCAGCATTTTCTGCTTTTATTTCAGATTTCCAGCATCCGCTCGCAGAGGGAAGAGGAAGATGCAGAAGAGGAAGAAGCAGAAGGAAGGAGGCAACCACTGGTCTGAGGTCATGAGCTTCTTTGGGAACTGGAGCCAGGTTATGAGGGCGATACTGCTGGCAGTGACGGCCTCGGAGATCTGGTCTCACATCCTTCTTTCTGGAGGGCCTCCTGAATACTGTGGGTAGAGGACCTTTCTTGCAGTGTTGACCATCTGCACAAAGCTGGAGTGCTGTGTGCGAGACCCTGGGTGCCCCTTCCCTGGCTTGTTGAGCCATTTGTGTTAGTGCTGAAGCACTTTTACCATTTTTTTATGTGTTGAAGGCAGTTCAGCTTTAACAACTGAAGACTGCCATTTTGGAATTATTTTTAATTATTTTTTCAGAAGGCAGGTGAGCTCTAAGGGCTAAAGACTGCCTATTTTTAAATGATTTTTGTTTTTTTCATTTTAGAAAGCAGTTCCCCTTTAAGGGATCGACACTGCTTTCAAAAATGACAGGCTAGCTTTAAAGGAACGCAGCCTCACTCCAGCTACAGCCACGCTACATTGGACCTCCTCCTGAGACTACTGCCAGAAACAGTGCGTTACACTGGCGGTTTTGTGCTGCGCTAAAGTAAATCAGCAGGCTGCACCAAAATACCGGTGCTGCCTGCACTCTTTTTGCGGGCAGCCATTAACTGCAGCCTGCGTTGCCACCAGCAGGTTTCCGGCCTACTCGAATTTCTAGGCCTGTAACTTCTAAGTTTTCAAGCATTGGGGGAAGGGGGATGTAGGAAACAAATGGAGATTATGGGGGTAAAATGGGGAGAGGATTGTGGAACAGTGGAAATGGAGGTGGAGAGTTTGATTTTTTTGTGTAAGGGAATCTTGGCATTTTTGTGTCTGAGCGTGTTGTATTTTTGTCCATGAAGGATAACCTTTCTATATAATGATATGTGGCCCACTGATTGGTTTTGATCCATGAATCCAGCTGCCAAAGGGGACGCCCCGGTTTAGAACATCAAGGTGACAGGCATGATCATTCTACCATGCTGAAGGTGAATACTTGTCATATGGTTGCTAAGGAAAGTGAGGCTTGGGACAACAGTTGTTGGAAAATGTCACTAGGAGGCCATGAATGGAACACGCAGTCATATATTCAAGGTTTGGTGCGTAATTTGATTGGGTTGAAGAGAGGCAAGCAGCAGCTGCTGAAGCTCCACACCTTCACCTGGTGGAACCAGAATTTAATGGGTACAGTGTATGTCCATGCTATGAACAGGAAGTTGGTGAAAATGTATCCACAAATTTTATGGTGCCATACACTATTCACTATGGTATTTAATGAAGACTCACGCCAGCGCTTGTCAATTATCTAAAGAATAACTAATGACTATATTCCTAGTGGTAAGTTGGGTCTCTCTGGGGTTGATTAGCTTCAAGGTGACATGCCTGGCGATGGGATATTGAACTCCACCACAAACTGTGTTCCCTACCCACCGACTCCATCCCTCTCCCTGGCAACTGTCTTAGGCTGAACCAGATCATTCGCATCCTTGGT
Organism: Squalus acanthias; assembly: GCA_030390025.1. NCBI lineage: Eukaryota > Metazoa > Chordata > Chondrichthyes > Squaliformes > Squalidae > Squalus > Squalus acanthias. The sequence continues at coordinate 109,079,108 of CM059432.1, forward strand.
GTCATATTTGACCCCGAGATGAGCTTGCTACCACATATCCTCTCCATCACCAAAGCCACCTACTTCCACCTCCGTAACATCGCCCATCTGCTCATCTGCTGCTGAAACCCTCATCAATGTTTTGTTACCTCTAGATTTGGCTATTCCAATATTCTCCTGGCTGGCCTCCCATCTTCCACCCTACATAAACTTTAGTTCATCCAAAACTGCTGCCCGTATCCTAACTTGCACGAAGTCCCGTTCACCTATCGCCCCTGTGCTCGCTGACCCACATTGGCCGCCTCAATTTAAAAATTTTCAACCTTGTTTTCAAATCCCTCCATGGTCTCACCCCTCCCTATCTCTGTAACCTCCTCCAGCCCCACAACCCCCCCGAGATCTTTGCACTCCTCCAATTCTGGCCTCTTGCACATCCTCAATTTTCATCGCTCCATTGTTGCCTTCTGTGCCGTCAGCTGCCGAGGCCCTAAGCTGTGGAATTCACTCCCTAAACCTCTCTACGTCACTGTCCTCCTTTAAGGCGGTTCTTAAAACCTACCTCTTTCACCAGTCCTATTATCGCCTTACGTGGCTCGGTGTCAAATTTTGATTGATAGTACTCCTGTGAGGCGCCTTGGGACATTTTACTATGGGCCAGAAATTCGGCTCTACGGCTTCCTGTGGGTGCAAGCATCGCGCGCGTACTTGCCTACCGCGCCTGCCATTGTGCTTCGGGCCCACGAGGAATTCGAGTCTTAGGCCTCCTGCAGCTGCCGGCGCGCAGTGCTTGCGTATCCCAGGGGCGCAGTTAGTTCGAAGCGTCCCCTGGGATCACGTGGGCCATGGAGAGCCAATCCTAGCAGGGAATTTTCATTCATAGATTTGACAGGAAGACCTGTCAAATCTATGAATAGAGATCGGCCCCAAAACCACTCTAAAACTTCAAATAAATTTAAAAAAAACATCACATTTTTAAAATAACTATAAATTACATAAATTAACTATAAACAAAAATTTAAATTTTTGAAAAAATTAATTAAACTTTCTAACGGTGCTAAAAATAAACTTACCTTTCTTTAAAGTATGCAAAAAAGATAAACCTGTTGAAAAAATGTTTAAATTGTAATTAATTAACCACTTACCTTGTTAAAAACAGGCCTTGTGCCTCCTTTTTAAATGTGCAGCTTCTCCATACTTACCCTCACGGAGAAACCTGAAAAAAAAACGAAGTTCGCTGCGTGCGCGCAGCCTCTCCCGCGCACGCGTTCAACCTCTGAACCCCTTCCTTCAGGGGAACGAAAGTTCCGGTTTCCCGCGCATGCAGGAAACCGGCACTTCAGGTGGCCTTACGGGTGAGTACACAACGCGTACTCACCCGACAAGAGCCGAATTTCTGGCCCATATGTTAAAGGCACTATATAAATGCATGTTGTTGTTGTTGGTAAATGACTAGCCAAATTGACTAATTGATGGCACCTGGAAAGGTAAACTTATCACTGGGGGCTGAAATTCTTTGAACTCAGTTCAAAACAAACTTTCAAGCTGTTGCGGCAAGGGGTAGGATGGTCCTAGCTGGACAAGCAGTGGGAAGTTTACCGATCATCTATGCTGGCAAACTACCTCATTTCAGCTGGTTATACTCAAGCACCCACTTGGAGTCCTTTCGTCATAGCTCTTGGCAATCTGCACGTACGCTCTCTGGACTGCTTGTAAGTGGAGTGTGTACCTTTGGAAGAGAGTGTGAATGGGAAATTGGGCAATTAGGAGCAAGCGAATGCAGTGCAGCAACGCATTGCAACTAAAGCTCTTTGAGCATCTCCACAAATATCTTCTCTTCCTAGCTCCCACGCCATTACCACTGGAGTCCCCCCAAGGATTTATTCTTGCCCCTCGTCCTCATCTACATGCCTCCCCCTTAGTAGACATGGGGCCAGCTTCCACATGTACACTGACGACACCCAGCTCTACCTCTCCCTCTCCATCACCTTTCTCGACCACTTCACTGCCTCCGTGTTAAAACGCTGCTTATCCAACATCCAGTCTTGGACATAAACATTGGTAATACTGAAGCCATCGTCTTTGGCCCCCACCACAAACTCAATACCCTTGCCATTGATTGCATCCCCCTCTGTAATCACTGTCCCAGGCTAAACCAGACAGTTCACAACCTTGGTGTCTTATTTGACCCTGTGATTCCCACCCCATACCCTCTGCATCACAAAAACCATCTAATTCCACATCCATGACGACGCCCTTTTCCACCTGTGCCTCAGCCCATCTGCTGCCGAAACATTCATCCCTGCCTTTGTCATTCTATTGCTCTCCTTGTCACCCTCCAGGCCTCTGTCCTCCGTAAACTTCAGCTCATCCTTTTCCACACCTGCTCACCCATTATCCCTGTCCACGTTGACCTGCATTGGTTTCCAGTCCTCCAACACCACAAATATAACATTCTTATCCTTGTGTTTAAATCCTTTCATGGCCTCACCCTTCCCTTACTCCAGTCCTACAACTCCCCTCCACTCCTCTGACTCTGGCCTCTTGTGCATCTCACCACCCCTTCATCCAAACCACTCGCCACAGTGCCTTCAGCCGACTCGGCCTTGTGCTCTGGAATTCTCTGCCTTAACCCTCCCATCTCTCCACCTCCTTCTCCTCCTTTAAGTTCCTCCTTAAAACCTACCTCTTTTACAAAGCTTTTGGTCACTCCTCCTAATATCTCCTTCCTTGACTCGGCATCCATTGCTTCCTTGCAACTCCATGAAGTGCCCTTGGACATTTTTGTCTACTTTACAAGCGCTATATAAATGAAAGCTTTTGTTGATTGGAAATATTGAAATAAATGTCAAGCATTTCTATAAATATAGCTTAAGCAGTTAAAAAAGAAATGGTGGGGCCATTGAAAGACCTGAAAGGTGTCATGATACCAAGTGACCAAGGGATAGCAAATATACTAAATTCATTTTTCTCTTCTGTGTTTATGGAGGAGACCATGGGCAGTCTCCTCAGCATGATAAGTTACCGGTGATGGGGTGGATGAATTGCTAAAAGCAATAGCTGTTTCAGATAAGGCAGTCCCTGATAGGCTGAGGATGTTAAAGAGAGAGAAAGGCCCCTATGGACTTTTAAAAGCGTCAGCCAGTGCCTCAGTTGTTAGATCCTCTGAGTCAGAAGGTTGTGGGTTCAAGTCTCACTCCAGAGGCTTGAGCACAAAAATCTAGGCTGACACTCCAATGCAGTACTGAGGGGGTGCTGCACTGTCGGAGGTGCCATCTTTCAGATGAAACGTCTGCTCTCTCAGGTGGACGTAAAAGATCCCATGGCACTATTTTGAAGAAGAGCAGGGGAGTTATCCTCGGTGTCCTGACCAATATTTATCCCTCAACCAACATCGCTAAAACAGATGATCTGGTCATTATCACATTGCTGTTTGTGGGAGCTTGCCGTGCGCTAATTGGCTGCCACGTTTCCAACATTGCAACAGTGACTACATGTAAAGCGTTTTGGGACGTCTGGTGGTCGTGAAAGGTGCTATATAAATGCAAGTCTTTCTTTTCTTTCTTTATACAAGTATACTGTAAGAAATAGCCATTAAAATTGGTTATGTCCTTGCCACTATCTTTAGGGAATTGTGAAAGACCGGGAATGAAAAATTGCCATTGACAAAGGAACAACTTATTGGAAGATTGTTCATGTTGGGAAGGTTTTCTTAGGACAGTGGCAAAAGGTAGTGCATAAAAAGTGTAACAAACTGTCATATTCTGATGTAAGTCCAAACCCAAGAAACCACTGAAAAGCGAGTCCTTAAACCTACTCAGACACTGAAGACTGAGAAGTAATGCGGTGACTGAAGTAAACCCTTGGCTTAATAAGAGACCACGGAGACAAAAATGCTTCCTTCATCTGATTAAGTGGAATTGGAAGCCCATTTGTTTCGCAATATCAGTCTATCCATTTGTCCAACTGAGCTCCTTCCTTTCTTCTAACTCTAATACACTTTACAGGAGTTGCAAATTGTAAGATTGTAGTCAAGGTGTTTCTCTCCGCTTCACCCCCGGTGAGTTTTTCCATTCCCTTCTTTTCCAAGAAAGGTTTACTGAAGTACTGGTTACTTTCTGGTGCCTTACTTAGGTGTCCATATTAATAAGTGAGCCTTGACAGTGGGTACCAGCAAACTACTTGACACAATCCTATTGACACATCCTTACTTCGAGCAAAGCTCACTGGATAACAATCAAAACCAAAACTCTTGATGATTTCTTTCCCCTCCCTAACCCAGTGGTGTTGAAGCCAATTGTAGCACTGCCCCAGCTGAGATTTCTTAACACTGCACAGACCAGCAATTGAACCTGGAGTTTTCTGGACTGTATGCCTCACTGTATAAAATGCTGAGACTTCAGAATGGAGCTAAAATTAAGATACCTGGTTCACCAAACTATGATCATGATTCCAACAGCCAACTGTGGCCAGCATTCAAACCTTCAGGAGGATCCTTCACTTCTGAGGGAAGAAGTGAGGCTCCATCTTCCAGTGAGAAGTGTACCTCCAGACACTGGAGGTGAGTATCTGAGGGGCTGATGAAAGGGATTATAAAGGTGAGAAGTAATGGAAAAGAGATTTTAAAAAATTTCCGTGTATGCGTCAGGGGGAAGCACCCTCACCCTTCGCTAATGGGCATTGGAAAGGTTCAGGCGAGTTGCGTGCCATTTTCTATCTATTGCAGAAGTGACTGTTAAAATTCTGTGAGGGAAGCAATGAAAGTGATCCTTTCTTAAGTAATTCAGTCATTTACAGATCGATTGTATTCTTATCAAATTAGGTTTATAAATATTTGAACTTGTAATAAATCTAGTGCGGGTAAAATTTTCATCTTCACTACTGTCAGAATGGATGTTACTTACGAATGCACAGCAGCCACATACCAGGCAATATCATCAAAATGGGATTCGGTAATTGTTAAAGACTGAAATGCTGTCAAATAAAGGAAAATTAACCAGGAATACATATCCTGAAAAAACAAGGCTAACCCAACAGTAATTTGCTGTAATAAGGGAACAAGTTTAAAGAATCTCCTAGATGCTTGGTCCAGATAGTATTGATAAGATGATATAATTTTCCTTTTTGAAATGAGGAACCCGGCTTGTACTCTGAAACTGTTATTGTTATAAAGGGACTGAATGGAAAGTATGCCCAAGTATATAACATTAGGACTGTGGGTGACAATAGAACCGACCCACAGAATTTTGTGTTGCGTATATTTCCGAGCTGACACTGATGCACAGCTCAGTAATATTTCTGAATCATGTATGAATATTAACCTGTAAAATAATTTCCCATCGCCAGGAGAGCTAAATGTAACAAATAATGTATTAAACAGCATTCATTGGCTTACTTAAGTCGGATTCAGAAAAAAATTATGTAATTTTGAAAAATGTAGAAAAATGTATTTACTTTGTTAAGAAAAGTGTAAGAGAATTGGCTATTATTTTCAAAACAGAGCAGTGAGTTGGAAGAAATTGGTGTAGAGTTTCTCAGATTCCGTTCTTTTCCCAAGACACCTTTCCATAACCAAATGCTTTAGAATGAGTAATCGAAAGCTACCTTTAGCCAACCACTAGGGAGTCTTTACACGCTGGCTTCGATTTGAAGCTGAGTGCAGCCCAGTATTCAGGAGGTGTTTGCAAGCATTTTCTAATGGCATTTTGATGTACATGTTCAAAATTGATGTCGGAAGGATCGTTGTAAAGTCCAAAACAGTGGAATGCTGAGGACATTTTCAGGTGGCAGTCAGATTCTGGCTGGGTGATCCCAGTATATTTTCTCATGTCACAGTTGATTAGGTTCACAGGGAAGTGGAAATTGTGGGGGGAAAATTTCCTATTACTGTGCTCTGCCATATCAGGTCTCTCTTTCCCTTTGGATGCAACATTAGTTTTTGTCCAGAGCAGTAACTGCTTCCTACAATTTGGAGACTTACGAAGCAGAAGTTATTTTCACAACTGGAATGACCTTCAGAATAATGAGAACTGACTAGAACTTTTTTATTTATATTGCTCTAATGTTTCTCATGAAACAAATGGAAGAATCTACTTGTTATTCCCCGTATTATGCTGCAGATGTTCTATTCAGCAATTTGGGCCTCATTTGTTTGTTTAGATCAGATGGCCTGTTACAACAGTAAATGTATCAAGCTATGATAATAATGTGGTTTTGTATTTTGTGTTATCGCCACCAAGATGGGTTTTAAATGTTTGTTCCACTTGATAAACATTATTACAGTTCTAGTAAAATCAAATGTTTCATCTGAATTTCGATACTGTGTCACTTCCTGCTCTGATCCAAAATATCCCAAAATTGATACAAATAATACAAAAATACACACACAAACTCACAGCAATGTTATGTAAAACTTCCCAATATTTAATCAGGTATTCTATCTGTTTCAGTATTGTGGTGTGAGATCATTCCCTGCATTTTATAGAAAGAACAGATTGCACTCCTAGCTATCAGTGCACGAAAATAAAAACAGAAAATCTGGAAATACTCAGCAGGTCAGGCAGCATCTGTGGAGAAAGAAACAGAGTTAACGTTTCAGGTCAATGACCTTTCGTCAGAACTGGAATAAGTTAGAGATATAGCAGGTTAAAAGCAAGTGCAGAGGCAGGTAAAGAGGGAGGGGAGGAAAGAACAAAAGGGAAGGTCTGTGATAGGGTGGAAGGCAGAAGAGAGTAAATGACAAAATTCTTTCAATTTAGTATACTGTATTCGCTGCTCATGATATGGTCTCTTCTACATTGGGAACACCTCCGTTCAGTCTGCAAGCATGACCCCAAGCTTCCTTTTACCTGTCACTTTAATTTTCTGCTCCACTCCTACGCTGACCTCTCTGTCCTCGGCCTCCTACACTGTTCCAGTGAAGCTCAACGTAAGCTCGAGGAACAGCACCTCATCTTTCGATTAGGCACTTTGCAGCCTTCCAGACTCAACATCGAGTTCAACAATTTCACACTATAACCTCTACCCCCACTTTTTCGGATGGCAGCTGTCGATGATTCTGCTATTCCCATTTACACTTCTTCTAGACCCATCTTTTGTTTCTTTAATTATCTCATTACCATCTCCTTTTGCGTTGCACCATCATCCCTTTTGTCTTTTAATCACTCCTGCCTTCCATCCCTTTAGTTCTTTCCTCCCCTCCCCCCTTTCCCTGCCTCTGCACTTGCTTAAAACCTGTTATATATCTAACTTTTTCCAGTTCTGACGAAAGGTCATCGATCTGGAACGTTACCTCTCTATTTCTCTCTCTACAGATGCTGCTTGACCTGCTGAGTATTTCCAGCATTTTCTGTTTTTATTTCAGATTTCCAGCATCCGCAGTATTTTGCTTTTGTATCAGTTCACTGAGTTTGGGTCTGCTCCTGTGCACTGCAGCAAACATCTATAGTAACCATCACAGATCCAGAACTAGGAATCGTCTGATAGGTGATCATGCTGGGAGCCACACAAATTCGCACAGATCAGTAACCCCTGGGACTATAGTTTTCTATAGTTCATTAATCAATTGTGCTGAATTGCAATAACTGAGGTAGCTGTTGGTCATCGCTAATCCAACAATTTGGAAACCTAAAGCTTGTGTGAGCATTGAAGGATGGAGTGTTGTCAAGGATACAGCATCGAAAAGATCCCAGACTCTGTCAAAATCTACTTGCTTATGTGATATGAAGTGTGGCATTCAAACTTTCTATTTAAGGGATTTGGAGCTGGTCAGGTATTGAAGGAATGTTTTAATTTGTATTGTCTTGATTGAAATCTTGGCTGGTTGGAATTAGATTAAGAATAAAACATTTGAAGCTGAATAGTTAGAATAGTTAACCTGTCGCTCTCAGTTCTTACCGTTTGCAGAGAGCAGCGCCTCCATTGCCAGTACACACCACTGGAATAAAAACAGGAGCTGCTCATTGTGAATATCAATTAGTTTTGTTAGAGGATAGTTATAATTTTCTCCTTAAAATAATAGGGTTCACAGCATTAAATGTCGGATGTTCACAGATTTATTCAGCATTTATTTAGCCATAGAATTCAAACATTGGGAACCTGAGCAGGGAGACAGAGGAAAGGGAAATAAGGATAAAAGCTAAAGACAGGAAGGAGAAAAACAAAAGTAGAAGGCAAAGAACTCAACGGTTTAAATCAAACATGGTCACAGTAAATAATAATTCATATAGGTCTGAGAGCGTTAAAAAAACAAGCCTGAAGGCTTTGTGTCTTAATGCAAGGAGCATTCGGAACAAGGTGGATGAATTAGCTGCGCAAACAGAGGTAAATGAATACGATTTGATTGGGATTACAGAAACATGGCTCCAGGGTGGCCAAGGCTGGGAACTCAACATCCAGGGTTATTCAATATTTAGGAAAGATAGGCAAAAAAGAAAGGGAGGTGGGGTAGCATTGTTGGTTAAAGAGGGGATTAACACAATTGAAAGGAAGGATATTAGCTCTGATGATGCGGAATCTGTATGGGTAGAACTGAGAAATAACAAGGGGCGGAAAACGTTAGTGGGAGTGGTATATAGACCTCCAAACAGTAATACGGAGGTTGGGGACGGCATTAAAAGTGAAATTAGAGAAGCATGCAGTAAGGGCACAGCAGTCATCATGGGTGACTTTAATTTACATATAGATTGGGCTAACCAAATTAGTAAAAATACTGTGGAGGAGGAATTCCTAGAATGTTTACGAGATGGTTTTCTGGAACAATATGTCGAGGAACCAACCAGAGATCAGGCCATCTTAGACTGGGTATTATGCAACGAGAAAGGATTAATTAGCAATCTTGTTGTACGAGGCCCCTTGAGTCAGAGTGATCATAATATGATAGAATTCTTCATTAGGATGGAGAGTGAAGTAGTTGAATCAGAGACTAGGGTCCTAAATTTAAATAAAGGAAACTACGATGGTATGAGGCGCGAATTGGGTAGGATTGATTGGGGAATGTCACTCAAGGGGTTGACGGTGGATAGGCAATGGCAAACATTCAAAGACTGCATGGATGAACTACAGAATTTGTACATCCCAGTGTGGCATAAGAATAAAACAAAAAGGGTGACTCAACCGTGGCTAACAAGGGAAATTAGGGATAGCATAAGATCCAAGGAAAGGGCATATAAATTGGCCAGAAAAAGCGGTAGCCCTGAGGATTGGGAGCAGTTTAGGATTCAACAAAGGAGGACAAAGGGATTAATTAAGAAGGGGAAAATAGAATATGAAAGTAAGCTTGCTGGGAATATAAAAACTGACTGTAAGAGCTTTTATAGATATGTGAAGAGAAAAAGATTAGTGAAATCAAGTGTAGGTCCCTTGCAGTCAGAAGCGGGGGAAGTTATAATGGGGAACAAAGAAATGGCAGCCCAATTAAATGCATATTTTGGTTCTGTCTTCACAAAGGAGGACACAAATAACGTCCCAGAGATGTTGGAGAACATACGGTCTGATGAAAGGGAGGAACTGAAAGAAATCAGTATTTGCAGGGAAATGGTGTTAGGGAAATTGACGGTATTGAAGGCCGATAAATCCCCAGGGCCTGATAATCTACATCCTAGGGTACTTAAGGAAGTGGCCCTAGAAATAGTAGATGCATTGCTGATCATCTTCCAACATTCGATGGAATCTGGAACTGTACCCATGGATTGGAGGGTAGCTAATGTTACCCCACTATTCAAAAAGGGTGGTAGAGAGAAAGCGGGGAATTACAGACCGGGAAGCCTGACATCGGTAGTGGGGAAAATGCTAGAGTCCATTATAAAGGATGTAATAGCTGAGCATTTGAAAAACAGTGACAGGATCGGACAAAGTCAACATGGATTTACAAAAGGTAAATCGTGCTTGACTAATCTACTGGAATTTTTTGAGGATGTAACTGGGAAAATAGATAAGGGAGAACCAGTAGATGTGGTGTATTTGGACTTTCAAAAGGCTTTCGATAAGGTCCCGCATAAGAGATTAGCGGGTAAAGTTAAGGCACATAGGATTGGGGGCAAGGTATTGACTTGGATAGAGAACTGGTTGGCGGAAAGAAAGCAGAGAGTAGGAATTAATGAGTCTTTTTCCGAGTGGCAAGCAGTGACTAGTGGGGTACCGCAGGGATCGGTCCTTGGACCCCAGCTATTCACAATATACATTAATGATCTAGATAAGGGAATTAAATGTAATATCTCCAAGTTTGCAGATGACACAAAGCTGGGTGGGAGTGTGTGCAGCGAGGAGGATAGCGAGAAACTCCAGGATGATCTGGACAGGTTGGGTGAGTGGGCAGAAGCGTGGCAGATGCAATATAACGTGGATAAGTGCGAGGTTATCCACTTTGGTGTCAAAAACAGAAAGGCAGACTATTATCTGAATGGCAATAGATTGGGAGAAGGGGAAGTGCAACGAGACCTGGGTGTCCTTGTGCACCAGTCGCTGAAAGTAAGCATGCAGGTGCAGCAGGTGGTGAAGAAGGCAAATGGTACGTTGGCCTTCATAGCGAAAGGGTTTGAGTATAGGAACAGGGATGTCCTGCTGCAGTTGTACAGGGCCTTGGTGAGACCACACCTTGAGTACTGTGTGCAGTTTTGGTCGCCTTATCTGAGGAAGGATGTTCTTGCCATGGAAGGAGTTCAGCGAAGATTCACAAGGCTGATACCTGGGATGGCAGGAATGACATATGAGGAGAGATTGGGTCGATTGGGCTTATACTCACTGGAGTATAGAAGAATGAGAGGGGATCTCATCGAAACATATAAAACTCTGACAGGTCTGGACAAACTAGATGCAGGAAGAATGTTCCCGATGGTCGGAGAGTCCAGAACCAGGGGTCATAATCTACGGATAACGGGTAAACCATTTAGGACAGAAATGAGGAAGAATTTCTTCACCCAGAGAGTGGTGAACCTGTGGAATTCTCTACCACAGAAGGTAGTTGAGGCGAAGTCATTAAATATATTCAAGGATGAGTTAGATATATTTCTTAAAGCTAAAGGTATCAAGGGATATGGGGAGAAGGCAGGTACAGGTTACTGAGTTTAGATGATCAGCCATGATCTCATCGAATGGCAGAGCAGGCTCGAGGGGCCGAATGGCCTACTCCTGCTCCTATCTTCTATGTTTCTATGTTTCTATGTTACTGTTCCAACACCCAATTTTTATACCTTTTTTCACCCCTTCTACGTGGCAATTTGCATGTTTCTGCATTGCCTAATACAATTCCATTTCAGCTGAATTTTAATTAGCTTCTTCCCTTGTCTCTTATCAGTAACTTTAGATCTTTTTCCATAACCCCAACCTGGTTACATTCCCTAACTTTGAAGATCTATGGGGGGAGAAAATCGGCATCGCCCCGTTTGGGGCGCAATTATCGGCCGGGCGCAAAGTTTAGCGCCTGGCGCTAATTATCGCCTCCGACTGCAAACTTTGCTTCTATCGTCACTCAATACCTGTTCCGGGGCGTTGCACACTCGACTGACGTCACGATCTGCGGGCGCAGGAGAATGTGGTGGTAGTGTTTAGTGCCGCCGCAAAATGTCTGGTCAATTTCGCGAGCGGTGCAAACATCGCTAGTTGCTTTGCGCACCATGGGCGCTAACGGGAGGTGCAAAGCAACCGAATTTTTCCCCCATGGTCTTTCTCAGGCAGGTCCTTATCTTCAAGGTCTCCCTTCTAATGAAGGAACAAAGGAAGCTACTCTGCCTGTATGTAGTCATTGGAATATATTTTAATTAGGTTTATTGTCTACACTGACCATTGCGTTAAGGTCTTAATTCAACAGTTCAGTGGTTACTGCATCTAAATTGACTTATACTTCCTCACTTAACAGGCAAAAGCTAAAGTTAATATTACTACAATATAAAGAGAAACCAATAGCAGTATAACATTAGCACACTTCAAGTCAATAACAACAACTTGCATTTATATAGCACCTTTTCAAGTAGCAAAATGTCCCAATGCACTTCACAGGAACGTTATCAGACAAAATTTGACACCAAGTCACATAAGGAAATATTAGGACAGGAAACAGGTAGGTTTTAAGGAGTGACTTAAAGTAGGAGACAGACACAGAGAGGTGGAGTGGTTTAGGGCGGGAATTCCAGAGCTTAGGGTCTCTTCTTCTTCTTCTTCTCTTCTTAGGCAGTCCCTTCCCAGATGCTTCTCCTCCACTTTGTGCGGTCTTGGCCCAGGGATTCCCAGGTGTCGGCGGGGATGTTGCACTTTTTCAAGGAGGCTTTGAGGGTGTCCTTGAAGCATTTCCTCTGCCCACCTGGGGCTCTCCTGCCGTGTTGGAGCTCCGAGTAGAGCGCTTGTTTTGGGAGTCTCGTATCGGGCATGCGGACAATGTGACCCGTCCATCGGAGCCGATTGAGCATGGTCAAATCTTCGATGCTGGGGATGTTGGCCTGAGCAAGAACACTGACATTGGTGCGCCTATCCTGCCAATGGATTTGCAGGATCTTGCGGAGGCAGCGTTGGTAGTACCTCTCCAGTGCTTTGAGGTGCCTGCTGTACATGGTCCATGTCCCTGAAGCATATAGGAGGGCGGGTATCACTACTGCTCTGTAGACCATGAGCTTGGTGCTCGGTTTGAGGTCCTGGTCTTCAAACACTCTCTTCCTCAGGCGACTGAAGGCTGCACTGGCACACTGAAGGCTGTGTTGGACTTCATCATCAACATCTGCCCTTGTTGACAGTAGGCTCCCAAGGTATGGAAAGTGGTCCACGTTGTCCAAGGCCTCGTCGTGGATTTTGATAATCGGGGAGCAGTACTGTGTGGCGGGGGCAGGTTGGTAGAGGACCTTTGTCTTACGGATGTTTTGTGTAAGGCCCATGCTCTCGTACGCTTCGGTGAAGGTGTTGATGATAGTTTGGAGTTCGACCTCAGAGTGTGTGCAGACGCAAGTGTTGCCTGCATACTGTAATTCGATGACAGAGGATGGGATGACCTTGGATCTGGACTGGAGGCGATGGAGGTTGAACAGTTTCCCGTTTGTTCTGTAGATTAGCTCCACTCCAGTGGGGAGCTTACTGAGGGTGAGATGGAGCATTGCAGCAAGGAAGATCGAGAAGAGCATTGGTGCGATGACACAGCCTTGCTTGACCCTGGTCCGTACGTGAATTGGGTCTGTGGTGGATCCGTTGGTCAGGATCACGGCTTGCGTGTCGTTGTGAAGCAGGCGGAGAATGGTGACAAACTTTTGAGGGCAGCCGAATTTGAGGAGGACACTCCATAATCCCTCACAGTTGACGGTGTCGAAGGCCTTTGTGAGGTCAATGAAGGCCATGTACAGCGGTTGGTGCTGTTCCCTGAATTTCTCTTGTAGTTGACGCGCAGTGAAGATCATGTCCATTGTGCCCCTTAGTGGGCGGAATCCGCATTGCGACTCTGGGAGGAGCTCTTCAGCCACTGGGAGAAGGCGATTGAGGAGGATTCTTGCGATGACTTTCCCTGTGGCAGACAGCAGGGAGACTCCTCTGTAATTACCGCAATCGGACTTGTCACCTTTCTTGAAGATGGTCACGCTTACGGCGTCTCTGAGATCTCCTGGCATGGTCTCCTCCTTCCAAATAAGAGAAATGAGTTCATGTATTCACGCCAATAGTGCTTCTCCGCCATGTTTTAGCGCCTCGGCGGGGATTCCTTCTGCTCCTGAGGCCTTGTTGTTCTTCAGTTGTCGGATAGCCTTTTCAACCTCATGCCATGCTGGGGTTGTGCTGAGGTGGTGGCGGGTGGCATGCTGCGGGATGGAGTTGAGGACACTCGCGTCGAAGACAGAGTCTTGGTTAAGGAGATCTTCGAAGTGCTCCTTCCAGCGGGCACTGACTGACTGACTCTCCGTCCTTGATGAGTACCTCTCCGTTCTTGGCCCGCAGTGGGGTAGGACATTGGGTGCTTGGGCCGTAGCTGGTCTTGACTGCACTAAAGAATCCACACATGTCGTGGTTATCGGCTAGCTGCTGGATCTCCTGCGCTTTCTCCACCCACCATCTGTTCTTTAGGACGCGAGTTTTTTGTTGGACCTCGGCCTTCAGGCGTCTGTAGAGCTGCTTTCTTGCTCTCGAGTTCTGTTGCTGTTTCCAGATCAGGAATGCCTTGCGCTTGTGGCTTATTAGCTCCTGGATCCCCTGGTCATTCTCGTCGAACCAGTCTTGGTGCTTCCTGGTCGAGTGACCGAGCGTCTCTTCACAGGTGCTGATTATGGAGGCCTTGAGTGCAGACCAGGCGCTGTGGACACTCTGTGTCTCTGAATCACTGGGAGTTGTCAGGTTGGTTGTGAGGCGCAGGCTGAATAGGGCGTTCTTAGCGGGGTCTTTGAGTGCTCCAGCGTTGATTTTCCTGCGGCATTGTTTCTGTTGCTGCCGCTGTTTTGGGGCTACATTGATGGAGATGACAGAGTGGATTAGGCAGTGGTCTGTCCAGCAGTCGTCAGCTCCTGTCATGGCGCGAATGATGTGGACGTCCTTGCGGTCCCTCGCTCGGACAATGACGTAGTCCAGCAGAAGCCAGTGCTTGGAGCGAGGGTGTTGCCATGAAGCCTTGTACTTGTCTCTCTGACGGAACAAGGTGTTGGTTATGACAGGGCCATGTTCTAAGCATTTCGTCAGGAGGAGTGTAACGTTGGAGTTGGCTTTCCCTACCCCTTCTCTGCCAATCACACCTCCCCAGAAGTCTGTGTCCTTTCCAACTCTGCCGTTAAAGTCACCAAGGAGGATCAGCTTGTCGCCCGTTGGGACTCAGGACAGGGATTGTTTGAGGCTGGAGTAGAATTCCTCTTTGGCTTCCAGTGTTGGGGAGTACACACTGATGACCGTAGCGCACTGGTTCCGGGCTAGGGTGAGGCGTTCGTTTATTCCACAAGGAGAGTCTCTGAGACGTTCAACTAGCTAATTTTTTATGCTGAAGCCTACCCCATAGAGGCGGCGTTCTTCTTCGGGTTTCCAGAAGAAGGTGTATCCACCGCCTTGCTCCTTGAGCTGGCCTTCCCCTGCCCGTCGGGTCTTGCTTAGGGCGGTGATGTCTATGTCGAAACGTCTGAGCTCCCGGGTAACGATAGCAGTACGGCGTTCCGGTCTGTCACTGTTGGGGTTGTCCATGAGGGCCCTGACATTCCAGGTCCCGAACTTCATTTTAAAGGGTGGAAGATGCCTGTGCGTGAATTCTTTTAACGTGGGGTGGCCGTTGCACACCAGCTACCACACGGGCTTGACAGAGCAAGGTCTTGGTCCAATGGCAAGGGGATCCAAGACGATTGGAGACCAGGCTCTGCTACATCGGCCTAGCACACACACATAAACATACTCCTGCTGTCCTCCTCCCTCCTCTCCGCAGGTCCTCTCTGCCTGGGTTTCATAGGCTGCAGTGTGGTCCTCCTGACCACGCTGCTGGTCCATGCTGCGCTACTCCTGGGCCTCGTCCTCGCCCCTGGGTCCCGTCCTCGCTCCTGGGACCTCCTTATAGTGTGTCTCCTTCCAACGAGTGTGTCCCGCGGTGTTTCCTTCCAGTGAGTGTGTCCCGCGGTGTCTCCTTCCAGTGAGTGTGTCCCACGGTGTTTCCTTCCAGTGAGTGTGTCCCGCGGTGTCTCCTTCCAGTGAGTGTGTCTCTCGGTGTCTCTTTCCAGTGAATGTGTCCCGCGGTGTCTCCTTCCAGTGAGTGTGTCCCGCGGTGCATCTCCTTTCAGTCTAGACAGCTTAGGGTCTAGACAGCTGAAGGCATGGCCACCAATGGTGTGGTGAAGGAATTCAGAGATGCCATAAGAGGCCATAATTAGAGGAATAGAGGGTTTTTGGAAGGTTCTAGGGCTGGAGGAGATTACAGTGATAGATACAAAGGAATCTTAGAAAAGATACAGATAACTAATCATTACCTGGGGTTTCTTCTGGCATTAGGAAGATCTAGCATCCAGGGATCTACAGCATCCAGTGCCTAATCAACAAAGAAACACTTACCTCTAATTGACCTCAGTGTGTGCATATTTTGAACAATATAACTTGTGGCCTCAAAGGGACATGGTTCCATCTTAGCATCATTATAATACATCAACATTGTCCTTGTAAATTAGTGCATCCTTGTCTTGTTGTGATACCTGTTAGCTTTCACTATAAGTGATAGTGACTTTACTAAAACAAAAGAAGTGAGTGTTCATTACATCACACTGCAGAGAAGCCAATTCCAGTGTCTCTACCTGCCTTTAAATTCAGAAAATTATTTTAATTGGAAGTTGTGCAATGTAACACTCTTTTCACTCTCCTCCCAACTTACAAAAAAATGTCAAAATCTGAACTATTGTACTTTAAGGAAAGGGTTAATCAGACTGTAATGGCATCTCTTCCCGCTCCCGCACCTTTACCTCTGGAGTCCCCCAAGGATCTATCCTTAGCACCCTCTTATTTCTCATCTACATGCAGCCCCTCAGCAACATCATCCAAAGACACAACGCCAGGTTCCATATGTACATCTGACGACACCCAGCTCTACATCACCACCACCTATCTCAACCCCTCCACTGCCTTTGTCTTGTCAGACTGATCCAGTCTTGGATGAGTGGAGATTTCCTCCAATTAAACATTGGGAAGACTAAAGCCATTGTCTTCGGCCTCTGCCACAAACTCTGTTCCCTAGCCATTGATTCCATCCATCTCCCTGGCCACTGTCTCAGGTTGAACTGGACTGTTTGCAACCTCAGCATCCTATTTGACCCTGAACTGAGCTTCCGACCCCATATCTTCATCGCAAAGACTGCCTACTTCGCCCGTCTCCGCCCCTGTCTCAGCCCATCTGCTGCTGAAACCCTCATCCATGCTTTTGTTACCTCCTGACTAGACTATTCCAATGCCCTAATGGCTGGCATTCAATCTTCCAACCTTCATAAATTTTAGCTTGTATCCAAACTCACACCAAGTCCCATTTATCCATCACCCCATGCTCACTGACTTACATTGGTCCTGGTCCACCTACGCCTCAAATTTAAAATTCTCATCTCGTGTTCAAATCCCTCCATGGCCTTCCCTATCTCTGTAACCTCCTCCAACCCTGCTATCCTCCAAGAACTCTGCATTCTTCCAACGCAGGCCTCTTGTCCATCCCCACTTCCTTCCCCCAACGATTGGCGGCTATGCCTTCAGCTGTCTAGGCCCTAAGCTCTGAACTTCCCTCCCCAAACCTCCGCCTCTCCTCCTTTAAGATGCTGTTTAAAACCCACCTCTTTGACCAAACGTTTGGGTGCCTGTCCTAATGTCTCCTTCTTTGGTTTAAATTTTAGTAATAAAGTAACATAAGGGTTAAGTCATGACAGGAAGTCTCGGACCCGTTTCATGCTCCTCCTGTGCCATGTGGGAAACCAGGGACACTTCCAGTGTCCCTGACAACTACGTGTGCGGGAAGTGTGTCCAGCTGCAGCTCCTGACAGCCCGCATGGCGGTGCTGGAGCTGCGGGTGGACTCACTCTGGAGCATGCACGATGCAGAGAACTCGGTGAATCGCTCATTTAGTGAGTTGTCCACACCGCAGGTAAAGGCTAGGACAGACAGTGTATGGGTGACCAAGAAGCAGGGCAATATCAGGAAGGTAGTGCAGGAGTCTCCTGTGGTCATCTCCCTCCAAAACAGGTATGCCGCTTTGGATACTGTTGGGGGAGATGGCCTACCAGGGGAAGGCACCAGCAGCCAGGTTCATGGCACCATGGCTGGCTCTGCTGCACAGCAGGGCGGGAAAAAGAGTGGTAGGGCTATAGTGATAGGGGACTCAATTGTAAGGGGAATAGACAGGAGTTTCTGTGGCCGTAACCGAGATTCCAGGATGGTATGTTGCCTCCCTGGTGCAAGGGTCAAGGATGTCTCGGAGCGGCTGCAGAACATTCTGAAGAGGGAGGGTGAACAGCCAGCTGTCGTGGTGCATGTAGGTACCAACGATATAGGTAAAAAGCGGGAAGAGGTCCTACAAGCAGAATTTAGGGAGCTAGGAGCTAAATTAAAAAGTAGGACCTCTAAGGTAGTAATCTCTGGATTGCTACCAGGGCCACGAGCTAATCAGAATAGAGAGAACAGGATAGTGAGATTGAATACGTGGCTTGAGCAGTGGTGCAGGAGGGAGGGATTCAAATTCCTGAGGCATTGGAACCAGTTCTAGGGGAAGTGGGACCTGTACAAAAGGGACGGTCTGCACTTGGGCAGGACTGGAACCAATGTCCTCGGGGTAATATTTGCTAAAGCAGTTCGGGAGGATTTAAACTAATATGGCAGGGGAAGGGGAACCTATGTAGCGAAACAGGGGGAAGTAATATGCAGTCAGAAACAAATGTTAGAAGGGTGAGAAACAATAGGGGAAGGCCGAGTAAACAAAGGCAAGAAACACAAAGGGCCATACTAAATCATAAGTCTAAAAGGACAAAGGATGTTAATAAAATAAGCCTAAAGGCTCTGTGTCTTAATGCAAGGAGTATCCGTAATAAGGTGGATGAATTGACTATGCAAATAGATGTTAACGGATACGATGTGATTGGGATTACAGAGACGTGGCTCCAGAACAATCAAGGCTGGGAACTGAACATCCAGGGGTATTCAACATTCAGAAAGGATAGAATAAAAGGAAAAGGGGGTGGGGTAGCATTGCTGGTTAAAGAGGAGATTAATGCAATAGCTAGGAAGGACATCAGCTTGGAGGATGTGGAATCAATATGGGTTGAGCTGCAGAACACCAAAGGGCAGAAAACGTTAGTGGGAGTTGTGTACAGACCTCCAAACAGCAGTGGTGAGGTGGGGGAGGGTATGAAACAGGAAATCAGAGGTGCGTGCAAAAAAGGCACGGCAGTTATCATGGGTGACTTTAATATGCATATAGATTGGGCTACTCAAACTGGAAGCAATACGGTGGAGGAGGATTTCCTGGAGTGTTTAAGGGATGGTTTCCTAAACCAATATGTTGAGGAACCAACTCGAGGGGAGGCCATCCTGGACTGGGTGTTGTGTAATGAGGAAGGACTAATCAGCAATCTTGTGGTACGAGGCCCCCTGGGGAAGAGTGACCATAGTATGGTGGAGTTCTACATTAGGATGGAGAAGGAAACAGTTAAGTCAGAGACCATGGTCCAGAACTTAAATAAGGGCAACTTTGATGGTATGAGGCGTGAATTGGCGAGGTTAAATTGGCAAGCGATATTTAAGGGGCTATCAGTGGAAGGGCAATGGCAGACATTTAGAGATCGCATGGATGAACTACAACAATTGTACATCCCGGTCTGGCGTAAAAATAAAAAAGGGAAGGTGGCTCAACCATGGCTAACAAGGGAAATCAGGGATAGTATTAAAACCAAGGAAGTTGCATACAAATTGGCCAGAAGTAGCAGCAAACCCGGGTACTGGGAGAACTTCAAAACTCAGCAAAGGAGGACGAAGGGTTTGATTAGGGCAGGGAAAATAAAATATGAAAGGAAGCTTGCAGAGAACATTAAAATGGACTGCAAAAGCTTCTATAAATATGTAAAAAGAAAGAGGTTAGTAAAAACAAACGTAGGTCCCCTGCAGTCGGAAACAGGGCAAGTCGTAATGGGGAACAAGGAAATGGCAGATCAATTGAACAAGTACTTTGGTTCGGTGTTTACTGTGGAGGACACACACAACCTGCCGGAAATAAAAGGGGTCAGAGGATCTGGTAAGAGGGAGGAGCTGAGGGAAATCCTTATTAGTCGGGAAAAGGTATTGGGGAAATTGATGGGACTGAAGGCTGAAAAATCCCCGGGGCCTGATGGTCTGCATCCCAGAGTACTTAAGGAGGTGGCCTTGGAAATAGTGGATGCATTGACGATCATTTTCCAACATTCCTTAGACTCTGGATCAGTTCCGATGGAGTGGAGGGTGGCCAATGTAACCCCTCTTTTTAAAAAAGGAGGGAGGGAGAAAGCAGGGAATTATAGACCGGTCAGCCTGACATCGGTCGTGGGTAAAATGATGGAAGCAATTATTAAAGATGTCATAACAGACCATTTGGAAAGTGGCGACATGATAGGTCCAAGTCAGCATGGATTTGTGAAAGGGAAATCATGCTTGACAAATCTTCTGGAATTTTTTGAGGATGTTTCCAATAGGGTGGACAGGGGGGAACCAGTAGATGTGGTGTATTTGGACTTTCAGAAGGCCTTCGACAAGGTCCCACACAAGAGATTGGTGAGCAAAGTTAAAGCACATGGGATTGGGGGTAATGTGTTGACGTGGATTGAGAACTGGTTGGCACACAGGAAACAAAGAGTAGGAGTAAATGGGTACTTTTCAGAATGGCAGGCAGTGACCAGCGGGGTACCGCAGGGTTCGGTGCTGGGACCCCAGCTGTTTACATTATATATTAATGATTTGGACGAAGGGATTAAATGTAATATCTCCAAATTTGCGGATGACACTAAATTGGGAGGCAGTGTGAACAATGAGGAGGATGCTAGGAGGCTACAGAGTGACTTGGACAGGTTGGGTGAATGGGCAAATGTATGGCAGATGAAGTACAATGTGGATAAATGTGAGGTTATCCACTTTGGTGGTAAAAATAGAGAGGCGGACTATTACCTGAATGGTGGCAGATTAGGGAAAGGGGAGGTGCAACGAGACCTGGGCGTCATGGTACATCAGTCACTGAAGGTGGGAATGCAAGTGCAGCAGGCAGTCAAGAAAGCAAACGGAATGATGGCCTTCATAGTAAGGGGATTTGAGTACAGGAGTAGGGAGGTGATGCTGCAGTTGTACAGGGCTTTGGTGAGGCCACACCTGGAGTACTGTGCGCAGTTTTGGTCTCCTAACTTAAGGAAGGACATTCTTGCTATTGAGGGAGTGCAGCGAAGGTTCACTAGATTGATTCCTGGGATGGCCGGACTGACATATCAAGAAAGATTGGGTCAACTGAACTTGTATCCTCTGGAGTTCAGAAGAATGAGGGGGGATCTTATAGAGACATTTAAAATCCTGACTGGTTTAGACAAATTAGATGCGGGCAGAATGTTCCCAATGTTAGGGAAAACTAGAACCAGGGGTCACAGTCTAAGGATTAAGGGGAAGCCATTTAAGACTGAGCTGAGGAGGAACTTCTTCACCCAGAGAGTGGTGAATCTATGGAATTCTCTTCCACAGAAGGTTGTTGAGGCCAGTTCGCTAAATATATTCAAAAGGGAGTTAGATATAACACTCACAACTAGGGGGATCAAGGGGTATGGCGAGAAAGCAGGAATGGGGTACTGAGGTAGCATGTTCAGCCATGAACGCATTGAATGGCGGTGCAGGCTCGAAGGACCGAATGGTCTACTCCTGTACCTATTTTCTATGTTTCTATGTTTCTATGGTTCGGTGTCAATTTTTGTTTGTTTATGCTCCTGTGAAGCCCAATTCGTACGTTTTACTACATTACGGGCACAATATAAATGCAAGTTGTAGTTGTTGCTCTCATGACCCACTCCCAGGATGATATGTAAACAATCATGCACCACTTTGCAACAGCTTGCCTACAATTTGGCATGTCTATAAGTCTTAAAAAACGGTGGTACTCTTTCAACTAGCCCAGGTAAGGATTACACTCCACCGATCATCACTACTGGAGATCACATGCTTCAGGTTATAGACAGATTCTCCTCCTGAGTAGCACCCTGTCTAAAGAAGTCCCTATTGATACAGAATCATCCTGCAGAATCGCCAAAGCAGGCTTAGCTTTAAGCATACTCCGTGAGCACCTCTGGGAGAAGAGAGGCATTAGCCTGCAGACCAAGCTCAAAGTGTACAGGGCTGCCGTTCTGATGACCCTGCTTTATGCCCGTGAAACTTGGACAGCATATTCACGCCACGTTAAGAAATGGAATCACTTTCACCTAAGCTTCCCAAGGCAACTAATGAAGATCAGATGGCAAGACAAGATCCCTGACACCAAGGATTTTAAATAGCTGGCATGCCAAGCATAGAGGCTCTGATCATGAAGGCATGGCTATGATGGTCAGGTCATGTGGTGCGAATGTCTGATGAACAAATCCCAAAGAAGATCTTTTATGGCGCAATGACAACCGGGAAGCGATTTTGTGGTGGACAGCAAAAGAGACACAAAGACTGCTTAATAACAACTCTGAAACAGTGCAAAATAGACATCTATAAGTGGGAACAACTTGCTCAAGATAAGAAAGCATGGCAAAAAACTATCTATGAAGGCGCCTCCTACTATGAGCCCCGTCACATTGCTGATGCTGAATGTAAACTCCAGCTGAGGAAGTCTCACTTGAAATATCAAGATCCTCAACCTGGTATATCCGGGATCCACTGTTCAATCTGGGAACTCTCATTCCGAGCAAAAATCAGTCTCATCAGTCATCAAAGAACTCACTGCCGAAAATGAGATGATATTCTAGCTGTCTTCTTTGATGTCGAAGGACGAACGATGAGTGAGAGTTTTAAATTGACGACTCCTCATCATTGACTCCCCAACAACAGGAAATAGTCTTTCTGTATTCACCCTATCAAAACCCTCTATTAAAATATTCAAAATTAAATATAAAAAGTTTTTAAATCCTCTATTAGATCTCCTCTTAGCCTTCTCAATCCAGTGAAAATAGTGTCAGCATCTCGACTCTCTCCTGATAACTATAGTTTCTCGTCTCCCCTAAATGTTGCTTCCAAAGATGGAACCACAAAAGGGCCATTACTGAAGTCTTAAAGTACTTTCCAAAATACCAGAAGCAAACTTGAAATTCCCTTTAACTGTTGAAATAGGGTGAAGCAATCTTTGTTGTGTTTATTTACTCAGAGCTGTCTGTCAGTCAATCACGGCAGTAGCTGGTGGCAGTGCAGCTCATGCTCTCATGCCCTTTTTGCACTGCCAGTTGCAAATCATACCACTTCTAACTTGCACCGTATTCCTGTTTATAACTGAGTCTGTAAGGAATGCAGGCTGACTGAACAGCACATTCTTTCAGACCTGTGATAACTAGCAATCTTACAGATAGATCCTTGGGGGACTCCAGAGGTAACGGTGCAGGGGTGGGAGTAGGAGCCATTGCAGGAGATTCTCTGGTTATGACTGGATAGGTAAGCGTGGAACCAGGCGAGAGCAGTCGCACTTAGCTGGACAACTTTGGGACGTCCTGAGGTTGATAAAGGCGCTATATAAATGCAAGTCTTTCTTTCTAACAGAGGAGAGGTGTTGGAGGAGGATGGTGTGGTCAGCCATGTCAAAGACTGCAGATTGGTCAAGAAGAATGAGGAGGGTTAGTGCACCATGGTCGCAGTCACAGAGGATGTCATTTGTGACTTTGAGTCGGGCCGTTTCAGTGCTGTGGCAGGGGCAGAAACCAGATCAGAGAGGTTCAAACATTGGCATGTGGGAAAGATGGGCATGGATTTGGGAGGCGACAACATGTTCAAGGACTTTGGAGACGAAAGGGAGGTTGGAGATGGGGCGGTAGTTTGCAAGGACAGAGGGGTCAAGGATTGTTTTTTTGAGGAGAGGGGTGATGATGGCAGGTTTGAAGGAGAGGGGGAAGCTTGGTTTTGTGGGCTAAGGGAAGCGAGGATTGCGCAAGAGGCAGCTGAATGGATGATCTCAGTCTGAGAGCACAGTCATCAGCATATAGGAGTTCATGAACAAGTTCTTCCAGCATCTTTGTTTTAACTTGCAGTTTTCTAAGGTTGAACAGCTGCCCATCTGTCCTGAATCTGATCTTGACTCCTATTTTGAGATAATTGAAAGCCACGAGAAGCGTAACAGTGAACAAAACACTGAAGAGTGATGGAGCAAGGATGCATCCTTGCTTGACCCCGTTGATAACAGGGAAGGAGATGGAATTGATTCCATCTTCCATCACTCAAGCCATCATGCAATTGTTTGGCCATTTCAGTGAATTTGTCTGGACCTACTCAGTCACCCAGGGGGCTGACAAACTCCCCTGCGGCTTCATTCAGTGAAAAGTGACCCTATGCCCTGAGGTGGCTGTGTGCAGGTTTCCAACTACAGCTTCCACTATAACCTCACCTGCTGTTTTGCTGCACGCCCATCGCCACAGGGCTTATGGAATGAAGATATTGAAGGATATGATGAGAAGAAAGAGATATGATACGAATGGCACTTGGGCATGAGGTTGATATAAGTGAAGGAAACTTACGCATAGTTTGCTTCACCACTCTGCCTCCCCACATCTGAATCCAGTGGCAAGAAGCGTTGAGACATTTGGAGATAAGAGGGCTGCAGTGGATGGCCTGCAGCATCTGATACACCCATACCGAAGACCTGAGCTTTCCACATAGCCTTTCTACCATGCCTGATTAGCTAGAGAAGTTAGCACATCTGCACAGTCCACCTAATTCGCCACAGCAGTCCTTGTACATTGAGGAGATGGGTGACTCTCTTTCACTCGGGACACAAATACATCGGTTGCCTTCACCTAGTTTAGCCTGTGAGCCGATGCAGTTTCCCGGGGTGTGGCACAAGTGACTACTTGGAGCCAAAGGTGAGAGTTGAGTCAGCAGAGAGGACCAAAGATTGGGGACCATCCGAGGGCTATGGCATGCCCCCAGTCAGAAGTACTACCTCTTCTGCTTAACGGTACATCCCAAAAAATCTGGCTATGAGCATGAGGAAGACTAGGAGAAATGTATTTGCACAGACAGTTGTTAGAGCAGGGAATGCTTTGCCACAGGGAATAGATGAGGCCGAGGCCATTACTTTCTTTTAAGGGAAAAGTGAATAAACACGTGAAGAATAGAAAAATACAGGTAAATGGTGAGAGAGCAGGATGGTAGGATTCATTTTAAATTGCTCTAACAAACCCTATAGACATGATGGGCTGAATGGCCTCTTTCTGTGCTGTAAACCTCCATGGTTCTAAAATGTGTTCTGGAGAGTGGAGGTATCTGGGTTCTCTATTAATGAGGAAGCTGTAAAAGAATTTATATCATATCAGAGAGCCTTATAAGAACTAATTTGCCTATCCTTGGCCCCCCTCCTATTTCTCATCTACATGTTGCCCCTTGGCGACATCATCCGAAAACACAGCGTCAGTTTCCACATGTACGCTGACGATACCCAGCTCTACCTCACTACCTCTTCTCTCGACCCCTCCACGGTCTCTAAATTGTCAGACTGCTTGCTCGACATACAGCTCTGGACGAACAAAAATGTTCTCCAATTAAATATTGGGAAGACCGAAGCCATTGTTTTCAGTCCCCGCCACAAACTCCGTTCCCTAGCCACTGACTCCATCCCTCTCTCTAACATCTGTCTGAGGCTGAGCCACACTGTTCGCAACCTTGGTGTCATATTTGACCCAGAAATTAGCTTCCGACCACATATCCGCAGCATAACAAAGACCGCCTACTTCCACCTCCGTAACATCGCCCGTCTCCGCCCTTGCCTCAGCTCATCCACTGCTGAAACTCTCATCCATGCCTTTGTTACCTCTAGACTTGACTATTCCAACACACTCCTGGCTGGCCTCCCACATTCCACCCTACGTTAACTTGAGGTCATCCAAAACTCGGCTGTCCGTGTCCTAACTCGCACCAAGTCCCGTTCGCCCATCTCTCCTGTGCTTGCTGACCTACATGGGCTCCCGGTTAAGCAGCGCCTCGATTTCAAAATTCTCATCCTTGTTTTCAAATCCCTCCATGGCCTCGCCCCTTCCTATCTCTGTAATCTCCTTCAGCCCCACAATGCCCCCGGGATATTTGCACTCCTCTAATTCTGCCCTCTTGAGCATCCCTGATTATAATCGCTCAACCATTGGTGGCCGTGCCTTCTGTTGCCTAGGCCCTAAGCTCTGGAATTCCCTGCCTAAACCTGTTCGCCTCGCTGCCTCTCTTTTCTCCTTTAAGATGCTCCTTAAAACCTACCTCTTTGACCAAGCTTTTGGTCACCTGCCCTAATTTATCCTTATGTGGCTAGGTGTCAAATTTTTTGTCTTAAAATACTCCTATGAAGTGCCTTGGGACGTTTTACTCCGTTAAAGGTGCTATATAAATACAAGTTGTTGTTGTTGTTCTCTTCACAGATGCTGTCTGGTTTCTGCTGTTTTCTGTTTTTATTTCAGCCTTATAAAGGGGTGTCCTATAAATTAAGGAAAAATGTGAGACCACAGGTTTAAGCAAGTTGCCATTGCTCTGCAAATGTTGATCTAGTTTTGCCATCTCTGTCTCCCTTTAATTTAATATCTGTCTCATGATTCACACGCGGTTCAATCAGCCGGCTCCTGATACAGTGAAATGTTGTGGAAAATTAGATTTCATTATCACAGTTTCCACCATACATCAAAGAATGGATAAAAATACTGCCTTAAGAGTTCTTGGAAGTCTATCTTCATATCCTTGAGAATATAATGATAGCATTGTGTTCAGAGTGTTGTAAATAGCTTACTGACCAGACATGGCTGATTCACAGATTTATTTTCTTCAGGTACTGTAACATTATGCTAAAAAAACAGGTCTCCCTGTTTACCTCTGTGCTTCCACCAGTGATTTTCTTTTAAATTAGATAGGTGCTCAACGCAAATGGTTTTGGGTCAGGGCAAGTGATCAGCATCAGTATGAGGTTTTCTAAATTTTACACCTCTTTGATTGTATGAGAGTTCTGGCAGTTTTAGTTCAAATGAATATAAATTTAGGAATATTAAGGGTGGTACTTGCAATCCAGCTCTCCCCAGTCAGAAGCAGCACTTGCAGAGACAACAGGTTGGGAAATCCTGGGCTGCAGGCTTGCGATTCCCCAACACACGCTTCCAGCAAATGCCACTCCTTACTGAGAACGGCAGGCTGCACGATCACCCCTACTGTGTGCATGAAGTCACCTACAGACGTGGGCCAGAGCTACTCCAACTTCTCAGTGACTTTGCCGGGGTTTCCGGTTTCTGCCGCTCTTCCGGTGAAGTTACGACAGCAGAGCAGGAGATCCTCCAAGGAAATTCCCAGCCATTTTACTGGTATCCCAATGGAATTATTATAGTGTGAATGAACAATTCCAGTAAATAGGAAGGCCATGGTAATATAGATTGGAACATTCTCTATTTTCATGTAGTGTAGCCGTAGTGGAACTCCAGTTCTAGGCTTCACATTTTGCATCAACAGTCCACCTCAACTCCATTCTCTGTAAAGTTCCCATTGCCGCACCAGTGTGAAGTACACCAGTGCCTTCCTCTCAATCATTTGTATTGTGTATTGATCACTTGCTGAAAGTTTCCTGTTTTCAATTATCCAAAATCAAGGATGCACCTCAAAGTCATGTAGCTGTACGTTGGAACAGGTTGGAACTCATGCACGTCACTGGTGAGGCCACATTTGGAATATTCAATGCAGCTTTAGACACTCTGGGGTATATTCCACCGCCCCCCCCCCAACCCACCATCCACTCCCGAGCATAGAAACATAGAAAAAATAGGAGCAGGAGTAGGCCATTCAGCCCTCCGAGCCTGCCCCCCCATTCAATATGATCATGGCTGATCCTATCTCAATACCATATTCCCGCTCTCTCCCCATACCCCTTGATGCCTTTTGTGTCTAGAAATCTATCTATCTCCTTCTTAAATATATTCAGTGACTTGGCCTCCACAGCCTTCTGTGGTAGAGAATTCCACAGGTTCACCACCCTCTGAGTGAAGAAATTTCTCCTCATCTCAGTCCTAAATGTCCTCCCCCGTATCCTGAGACTGTGACCCCTCGTTCTAGACCCCCCAGCCAGGGGAAACATCCTCCCTGCATCCAGTCTGTCTAGCCCTGTCAGAATTTTATACGTTCAACGACATCCCCTCTCATTCTTCTAAACTCTAGTGAATACAGGCCTAGTCGACCCAATCTCTCCTCATACAACAGTCCTGCCATCCCAGGAATCAGTCCGGTGAACCTTCGCTGCACTCCCTCTATGGCAAGTATATCCTTTCTTAGGTAAGGAGAGCAAAACTGCACACAGTACTCCAGGTGTGGTCTCACCAAGGCCCTGTATAACTGTAGTAAAAATGAGAAGTCGCACAACACCAGGTTATAGTCCAACAGATTTATTTAATTTTACAAGCTTTCGGAGCTGTTCGCTCCTTCCTCAGGTAGGTTAGCAGTGAGAGAATCTCCCAGAATTCACAATTTAAACACAGACAAAATCTATTCAAATCTTTCCCTACATCAAAGACACACTAAGAGCACAGCCAAGACAATGAGATGTGTCCCAGGGGGTCCAACGTGTCAAACCACCTGCTGGCTGCATATCCTGTCAATTTGTGTTGGTTCTTGTGTTAGTCTTTTTTAAAAAAAAAAACAAACACCTGGGAAGACCGGCCATGATGTCAAGTCACGTTCTGTATCGTGACATGAACCCGATATCGCGATTGAGGCCATCTTCATGAGTGCGGAACTTGGCTATCAGTTTCTGCTCTATGATTTTGCGCTGTCGTGTATCCCGAAGGCCGCCTTGGAGAACGCTTACCCGCAGATCCGAGGCTGAATGCCCCTGGCTGCTGAAGTGTTCCCCGACTGGGAGGCAACCCTCCTGCCTGGCGATTGTTGCGCGGTGTCCGTTCATACGTTGTCTCAGTGTCTGCATGGTCTCGCCGATGTACCATGCTCTGGAGCATCCTTTACTGCAACGTATCAGGTAGACAACGTTGGCCGAGTCACATGAGTATGTACCGTGTACCTGGTGGGTAGTGTCCTCACGTGTGATGATGGTATCTGTGTCCATGATTTGGCATGTCTTGCAGAGGTTGCCGTGGCAGGGTTGTGTGGTGTCGTGGTTGCTGTTCTCCTGAAAGATGGGTAATCTGCTGCGAACGATGGTACTTTTGAGGTTAGGCGGCTGCTTGAAGGCGAGTAGTGGAGGCGTGGGGATGGCCTTAGCAAGGTGTTCGTCGTCATCGATGACATGTTGAAGGCTGCGAAGAACATGGCGTAGTTTTTCCGCTCCGGGGAAGTACTGGACGACGTAGGGTACTCTGTTGGTTGTGTCCCGTGTTCGTCTTCTGAGGAGGTCTATGCGGTTTTTCGCTGTGGCCCGTCGGAACTGTCGATCGACGAGTCGAGCGTCATATCCCGTTCTTACGAGGGCGTCTTTCAGTGTCCGTAGGTGTCCATCGCGTTCCTCCTTGTCTGAGCAGATCCTGTGTATTCGCAGGGCTTGTCCATAGGGGATGGCTTCTTTAACGTGGTTAGGGTGGAAGCTGGAGAAGTGGAGCATCGTGAGGTTGTCCGTGGGCTTGCGGTAGAGTGAAGTGCTGAGGTGTCCGTCTTTGATGGAGATTCGTGTGTCCAAGAATGAAACCGATTCTGAGGAGTAGTCCATGGTGAGTTTGATGGTGGGATGGAACCTGTTGATGCTATCGTGTAGTCCTTTCAGTGATCCTTCGCCGTGGGTCCAAAGGAAGAAGATGTCGTCGATGTATCTGGTGTACAGCGTTGGTTGGAGGTCCTGTGCAGCGAAGAAGTCTTGCTCGAACTTGTGCATGAAGATGTTGGCGTATTGGGGTGCGAATTTGGTCCCCATGGCTGTTCCGTGTGTTTGGGTAAAAAAATGGTTGTCGAAGGTGAAGACATTGTGGTCAAGGATGAAGCGGATGAGTTGTAGGATGGCGTCCGGAGATTGGCTGTTGTTGGTGTTGAGTACTGAGGCTGTCGCAGCGATGCCGTCATTGTGGGGGATATTGGTGTAGAGTGCCGATACGTCCATCGTGACTCGGCCAACGTTGTCTACCTGATACGTTGCAGTAAAGGATGCTCCAGAGCATGGTACATCGGCGAGACCATGCAGACACTGAGACAACGTATGAACGGACACCGCGCAACAATCGCCAGGCAGGAGGGTTGCCTCCCAGTCGGGGAACACTTCAGCAGCCAGGAGCATTCAGCCTCGGATCTGCGGGTAAGCGTTCTCCAAGGCGGCCTTCGGGATACACGACAGCGCAAAATCATAGAGCAGAAACTGATAGCCAAGTTCCGCACTCATGAAGATGGCCTCAATCGCGATATCGGGTTCATGTCACGATACAGAACGTGACTTGACATCATGGCCGGTCTTCCCAGGTGTTTGTTTTTTTTTTTAAAAAAGACTAACACAAGAACCAACACAAATTGACAGGATATGCAGCCAGCAGGTGGTTTGACACGTTGGACCCCCTGGGACACATCTCATTGTCTTGGCTGTGCTCTTAGTGTGTCTTTGATGTAGGGAAAGATTTGAATAGATTTTGTCTGTGTTTAAATTGTGAATTCTGGGAGATTCTCTCACTGCTAACCTACCTGAGGAAGGAGCGAACAGCTCCGAAAGCTTGTAAAATTAAATAAATCTGTTGGACTATAACCTGGTGTTGTGCGACTTCTCATTTTTGTCCACCCCAGTCCAACGCCGGCATCTCCACATCATAACTGTAGTAAGACATCCTTGCTCCTGTACTCAAATCTTCTTGCAATGAAGGCCAACATACCATTTGCCTTCCTAACTGCTTGCTGCACCTGCATGTTTGCTTTCAGTGACTGGTGTACAAGGACACCCAGGTCCCTCTGTACATCAACATTTCCCAATCTATCACCATTTAAATAATACTCTGCCTTTCTGTTTTTCCTACCGAAGTGGATAACTTCACATTTATCCATGTTATACTGCATCTGCCATGTATTTGCCCACTCACTCAACTTGTCTAAATCGCCTTGAAGCCTCTTTGCATCCTCCTCACAACTCACAATCCCACCTAGTTTCGTGTCATCAGCAAACTTGGAAATATTACATTTGGTTCCCTCATCCAAATCATTGATATATATTGTGAATAGCTGAGGCCCAAGCACTGATCCCTGCGGTACCCCACTAGTCACCGCCTGCCACCCCGAAAAAGACCCATTTATTCCTACTCTCTGTTTCCTGTCTGTTAACCAATTTTCAATCCATGCCAGTATATTACCTTCAATTCCATGTGCTTTAATTTTGCACACTAACCTCTTATGTGGGATTTTATCAAAGGCCTTCTGAAAATCCAAATACACCACATCCACTGGTTCTCCCTTATCTATTCTACCAGTTACATCCTCAAAAAACTCCAGTAGGTTTGTCAAACACGATTTCCCTTTCATAAATCCATGTTGACTTTGTCTAATCCCGTTGATATTTTCTAATTGTCCTGTTATCACATCCTTTATAATAGACTCTAGCATTTTCCCTACTACTGATGTTAGGCTAGTTCCCTGTTTTCTCTCTCCCTCCTTTTTTAAATAGTGGGGTTACATTTGCCACCCTCCAATCTGCAGGAATTGTTCCATAATCTGGGCGGCAGGCTGACGGAGCCCAGTGGCATTCAGCTGGTAGGCTGTGGATGGAAGACCAGTACCCTGGGGCACTCTGCCAGCTCCAGGCGAAGAAAAAATTAGGGAAGGGGGATCTCAGGATGGTAGGGGGACCCGGAGCAGCAGTGGCCTAGGCTGATTTTGTGGAGCCCAGAGGAGTTCTCCTGCTCCTTCCGGACCCACAAAAATAA
This sequence comes from Squalus acanthias, assembly GCA_030390025.1. Taxonomy (NCBI): domain Eukaryota; kingdom Metazoa; phylum Chordata; class Chondrichthyes; order Squaliformes; family Squalidae; genus Squalus; species Squalus acanthias. The sequence continues at coordinate 109,110,553 of CM059432.1, forward strand.
ACACAGACTTACTTGTCGACTCCTCTTCGGCTGGACCGCCAGCTGATTCTGGACGGAGCATGCCCAGTATGGTCCTCAAATGGCAAACAGGGTCCTCAGTGCGTCATAGGCCTACCACCTAATTCAGTCCCCGTCTGCGGCCTTCTGCAGACAAATGCCCACACACTGGCCTGGACTCCAGGAACTTTTATTTAAACAAGGCCGTGCCGTTAAGTTCGGGAGGGCCTCCACATCCCTGAAAACTCTCCGGATGCGATTGCCCACTATTGAGTTCGCTTACACTGGTCCCGCCTGCCCCCACCCATAAAATTTGAGGCCCACATCTCCATATGTGCTCATTTTATACTGGCATGAACGTGTTTAGAATAAATAGATTAGCTCCTGCATAAAAACAGTGCACACTGGGTTGGAGGAGGAGGCTCCATGAATATCCCCATCCTCAATGATGGTGGAGCCCAGCACATGATTGCAAAAGACAAGGCTGAAGCGTTTACAACCATTTTCAGCCAGAAGTGCCGAGTGGATGATCCATATCGGCCTCCTCCTGAGGTCCCCACCATCACAGAAGCCAGTCTTCAGCCAATTCGATTCACTCCACATAATATCAAAAAACGGCTGAGTGCACTGGATACAGCAAAGGCTATGCGTCCTGACAACATCTCGGCTGTCGTGCTGAAGACTTGTGCTCCAGAACTAGCCGTGCCTCTAGCTAAGCTGTTCCAGTACAGCTACAACACTGGCAACTACCTGACAATTTGGAAAACTGCCCAGGTATGTCCTGTTCACAAAAAGCAAGACAAATCCAATCCGGCCAATTACCGCCCCATAAGACTACTCTCAATCACCAGCAAACTGATGGAAGGTGTCATCGACAGTACTATCAAGCGGCACTTACTCACCAATAACCTGCTCACCGATGGTCAGTTTGGGTTCTGCCAGGACCACTCGGCTCCAGACCTCATTACAGCCTTGGTCCAAACATGGACAAAAGAGCTGAATTCCAGAGGTGAGGTGAGAGTGACTGCCCTTGACATCAAGGCAGCATTTGACTGAGTGTGGCATCAAGGAGCCCTAGTAATATTGAAGTCAATGGGAATGAGGGGGAAAACTCTCCACTGGCTGGAGTCATACCTAGCACAAAGGAAGATGGTCGTAGTTGTTGGAGGTCAATCAGCTCAGTCCCAGGACATCACTGCAGCAGTTCCTCAAGGCAGTGTCCTAGGTCCAACCATCTTCAGCTGTTTCATCAATGACCTTCCCTCCATCATAAGGTCAGAAGTGGGGATGTTCGCTGATGATTGCACAGTGTTCAGTTCCATTCACAACTCCTCAGATAATGAAGCAGTCCGTGCCCAAATGCAGCAAGACTTTGACGACATTCAGGCTTGGGCTGATAAGTGTAACATTCGCGCCACACAAGTGCCAAGCAATGACTATCTCCATCAAGCGAGAGTTTAACCACCGCCCCTTGACATTCAACAGCATTACCATCGCCGAATCCCCCACCATCAACATCCTGGGGGTCACCATTGACCAGAAACTTAACTGGACCAGCCACATAAATACTGTGGCAACAAGAGCAGGTCAGAAGCTAGGTATTCTGCAGCGAGTGTCTCACCTCCTGACTCCCCAAAGCCTTTCTACCATCTACAAGGCACAAGTCAGGAGTGTGATGGAATACTCTCCACTTGCCTGGATGAGTGCAGCTCCAACAACACTCAAGAAGCTCGTCACCATCCAGGACAAAGCAGCCCGCTTGATTGGCACCCCATCCACCACCTTAAACATTCACTCCCTCCACCACCGGCATACCGTGGCTGCAGTGTGTACCATCTACAAGATGCACTGCAGCAACTTGCCAAGGCTTCTTCAGCAGCACCTCCCAAACCCGCGACCTCTACCACCTACAAGGACAAGGGCAGCAGGCGCCTGGGAATACCATCACTTGCAAGTTCCCCTCCAAGGTACACACCATCCTGACTTGGAAATATATTGCCGTTCCTTCATCGTCACTGTGTCAAAATCCAGAAACTCCCTCCCTAACAGCACTGTGGGAGTCCCTTCACCACACGGACTGCAGCGGTTCAAGAAGGCAGCTCACCACCACCTTCTCAAAGGCAATTAGGGATGGGCAATAAATGCTGTCCTTGCCAGCGATGCCCACATCCCAGGAACGAATAAAAAACAATCTGAACATTTTAAGGGGGCTAAATTCAGTTGATTTGCGCCTCCGGGCGCTAACGAAGGCGCTAACAGGGCGCAAATCAATTAGTGCTTGGGCACAGCGCCGCTAATGCCTCCCGCGAAATTCAGCAGGAGGTTAGCAGCGGCGCTAACCGTTAGCGCCGCGCGGCGCTGCACCGCCAGCAGTGACGTCATCTCCATGCGCAGCGCCCCGCTCGCGCCCCAGCTGTAATATTGGATGGCGCCCCCCCGACTTACCGCCGGACGCTATGTCCGCCGGGGTCAGGGGGGCCTACCTGCGGCCAGGGCGGTGCTAGTTAAAGGGGAGGTGGCGGGCGGCCATTTTTGTTGCTGGCCGCCTGCCAGCACCTGCCCCCGTAGCTTTCCCCGGCCCCCGTGATGCCCCCCCCCGCGGGGTGCCGGCTGCTCTCTGTGAGCCCGGTACTCCTCTTGAGTGCCGGGCTCGTTTGCCGGCACTCCCAATCCCTTGTGACCCAGCTGGGCTGCGCCAGGCCCCTCCCCTTATTAAAGGGGACGAAGGCCTGCAGTAGCACCGCGATATTGGCTCGCAGCGCCCCAAGAGGGACGCGGGGCGCTTCCAGTAGCACCCCTCCTCCCTCTCGGGATGCTACTGGGAAAATCAGCCGCGGGGGCGCTAACTTTTTCGGGGCGCTACCCAATTTTTACCCCTAAGTGCTTCCAAGTGAACTTCTATCCTCAGTTTGATCCAGTAGTGAAACTGTCGTTGATACACCCGACAAGAATATCTTTGTGCTTTAAGTGTGTTCAAAGAAACAAATGTAAACTTTTTGTTTTAGCCTCAGGTGCCATAGGTGGCCAGTGAATTCCACTGAATTGGTGACTTATACAAACACTCACCCACCAATATGCTGCCAGGAAATTAAAGCAATGTTTGATTAGAGAGATAACACAATACAATAGGTTACTGTATGGAACTGACAGAAGGTAATGTGCAGTTTATGTATTACAATGAATATTACATTAAAGAGGTCAACTGATCCATAATGGGAAGAGAAATACGGGAGGCCTGATAATAAGTGGATTGTAATATTTTATGTAGTTGAACATGATCACTGGCTACTGATATTTTTCCTTCTTGTAAAAGTAATTTTCAAACATACAGATTTGACAGTGTCACACACAAAACAGGAACTGTGCTTACCAGCTGTTGGAAAGCAAAGATAAATCGTGTAGTGCCTTTCTTCTATACCGTTAGAAAAATGGACGTCCTTCTTTTCAGATTAATGGTTACGAAGAAAAATTCGAAGTGCTGTGCACTCCGTAATCATAAGACCCAGTCTCCGCACAAAGACGCTGTTTTTATCGCGCGTTTTATTCAGATTTTTGCATAATTTAATACTCAAAATTGACAAGCTCTTAGAGGCAATTGATAAAAAGATAAATACCCAACTAAAAGTAATGTAAGAAATTCACAAGGAATAAACAATCAGTACAGTTAAACATACAGGAGTCTGTAAATTAACAATGTTATAGCCTCCATTGAAATAAAAACAATTGACATAAACAAAACCAGGAAATGCTAAAAACACATTTAATGTTAAGTCAGCATCTTTGGACAGAACAGACAAGTTATCATTTTGGGTGTGGATCTTTCTGCTTTTTTTTCTGCACCCAAAACTTTGGGGCATATATTTGTCTTGGGCGGTCGCACGAAACGGGCAATAGTGAACCACCATTCTGTTTTGCATTCCGCCGGATATTCTTTTCCATTGAGAAAGGGCTTGCATTTCTATAGCCCCATTCACAAGCTCACGGCGTCCTAAAGTACTTTACAGCCAATGAAGTACAATTGAAGTGTAGTCACTGTTGTAATGTGACAAAGGCAGCAGCCAATTTTCACACAGCAAGATCCCACAAACAGCAATGAGGTAAATGAACAGTTAAACTGTTTAGTGATGTTGGTTGAGGGATAAATGTTGGTCAGGACACCAGGGATAACTCCCCTTCTCTTCTTCGAGTAGTGCCATGGAATCTTTACATCCACCTGAGAGAGCAGACGGGGCCTCGGTTTAACATCTCATCCGAAAGAAGGCACTTCCAACAGTGCAGCACTCCCTCAGTACTGCACTGGAGTGTCAGTCTAGATTTTGTGTTCAAGTCTGTGGAGTCTCTGGAGAACCCACAACCTTCTGACTCAGAAACGAGAGTGCTACTCATGAATCACGGCTGACACCTAAATTCAATTGAAGTCAACTGGCTGCCGATTGTCTGTTGTTTGTTTCGCGCTATTGCTTATTTGCGCTATCGCCCATGACAAATCTATACCCAATTAACATCTCTGTTCCCTCCACAGAGGCTGACTGGCCTACTGCTTGTTTCTGAAATTTTCCGTTAATGGGCCAGATTTTGCTGTAAAAATAACGGTGAGGCTAACAGCGCTCACCATTGTTTATGCGCAAGATGGACAACAACTTCTGGCAACTGCACATGTGCAATTAAACGCGGAATTCTGGAAGCCTGAGATGCCCTGCTCCTCCAAAAGCAGCATCTTGCTGTCTGACTTACCATTCAAATACATTGAAGTTCCTGTACTTACCAAATAGATACAGACTAAATTCGCCAAAAAAAAGTTAGGGCCTGTCCATTCCAGTCGAAGTACCCGTTTAAGGGTGTGATAGGTCTTAATTACTGCCAAACAGCCTATTTGGCACTGAAAATTTACTTTACAATTGTGGAGTTCATTATGGCTTTTTATTATTGTTGGAGATTTTTAAAAAACACATTTTTACTTTTTCTTTCTCCTTTTTCTCTCTCTCTCTTAATCCAATCTTTCTTTCCCTCTCTTTATTTCACTTTCTATACCTGATTTGATGTGGAGATGCCGGTGTTGCACTGGGGTGGACAAAAGTGAGAAGTCGCACAACACCAGGTTATAGTCCAACAGCTTTATTTGAAATCACAAGCTTTCGGAGCACTGCTCCTTCATCAGGTGAAGTTTTACTTCACCTGACGAAGGAGCAGCGCTCCGAAAGCTTGTGATTTCACATAAAGCTGTTGAACTATAACCTGGTGTTGTGCGACTTCTCACTTTTATACCTGATTTGACATTGAATTCACTATTCAGAGTGACCATTCCTGGTTCAGACTCTGCACTGCTCATTAACAATTCTTCAGTCTGATTGGTTAAGGAGCTACACAGTTGCTTGTCCTGTTCACACAGGTCCCAGATGCCCTGTAGAGGGCGCTGCGCTGTTTGGATGCCACTCAGAGCAAAATCCGCCCCATTGTTTTAGTTTTCCAGCATCTGCAGTATTTTACATTCTATCCCACATAAGCATATCAGTCCACTATCATACTGCTCTATGAGATGAAATTTGCCTTTTCAACTCTCCATATGATGGAAGAGATTTTCAGGCAGCCAACCGGGCGGAAAAATGGCGTTAGTACCCCGAAAATGGTGTGGGGTGACTTATTGCCCCATTCATGCCCACAGTGTGGCCAACACTATATTACCAAGGGCCTACCACTGGCCAGCTGAGTCAGGCGGTAGGCCCTTTTAATGTGCAAATCACACAAAGCACCCTGAGCCGGCCGCCTGATACTGTGGAGCACTGGTTTTCCACCCGCAGCCCGCCAGCCCTCAAAATTGGACCGGGCCACCCACCGGCTAGCCGCCCGTGTACCAGACAGGGGCAAAATCCACCCCAGTGAGTTCCTGATCTCAGTCAGGTTGTCTCAGCACAAAGCAGAGGTGTGACACTTCCCCGGATAAAAAGACACAGGGAAAATAGAAGCACACTGCTTTTGAATAACTTCTGTCAGCTTGGTAGCATATTCAATATGTAGACGCCTTGGCCGCGATTTCAATAAAGGAGGCGGGTTGATGGTGGGTCCGCTGCTTGGCATCTTCCGGACCCGCTCCCAGATGCTGCCGCCCCGCAGTTAAGATTTTTGCTTGATTGGCCTCGTTACAGCTGCCGTGCGGCTCCCTCCAGCCAATCGCTGCACAGTGTCAGCTTTCTCCTCTGATGACGCGTTGTTTCAGGAAAGATTTAAAGGGGCCATGTCCCCTTTGCAGAAGCATTAGTTTTTTGCGTTAAAGGTGCTGGCTTCTGCAGGAATGGCAGCCCCAAAAACTAAGGCTGCACTCAGGTTCAATGAGGGCTCCCTCCATGCCCTTGTGGAGTGAGTTAGAGGACGTCAGGAGGTCCTCTTCCCTGGGAATGGAAGGAGGAGGCCTCCTCAGCAACCCAAGGCAGCAAGTTGCTGAGGAGGTGAGTTCGAGGTCTGTATGCAGATGTACATGGATTCAGGGTCGAAAAAGGTTTAATGATCTGCAGAGATCACCTAAAGTGCGGTCTCTGTGATCTGGGAAATGGAAGTTCAAGAGTGAGGGCTCAGGGAGAATTCCATTTAGATTGTTGGTGGTGACACGGAGCGCAAACCACCGTTTATTGGGCAGATGATGCCTGGGGTTTTGAGAATGTCGGACTTATATTCGTCTCCATGTGCCAGCCACCTGTGGTTGAAGCATAAGCTTACGCGAATCTGCCATGGATGAGTGCATCCCTTGCCTGACGGCCAGCAATGTGGTCGCCTGCTGCTGGATTGGCCACATCCGGCCCCGCAAGGCGTCGCTCCCTGTCCTCCTCCTCGTCCTCCTCCTCGTCCTCCTCCTCTTCTTCCAAGGAGGCTGTGTGCTGAGCCACTTGTTCGTCTGGCAGCACTAAGCCACGCTGCTATGCGATGTTGTGCAGGGCACAGCAGACCACGATGATTCTGGACACCCTGGCTGGTGCATACTGCAAGGCTCCACCAGATCTGTCTAAGTATCGGAAGCGCATTTTGAGCAAGCCAATGGTTTGCTCGATGATGCTTCTGGTGGATATGTGACTCACATTGTACCGCTCCTCAGCATCGTTTGATGGTCTCCTCATAAGCCTCTTTTTCAGGGGATAGCCCTTGTTGCCAAGAAGCCATCTGGAAAGTTGGGTTGGTGGATGGAAGAACACAGTAGACTGGCGCAGGATGAAGGAGTTATGGCAACTGCCAGGGTACTTTGCGCAAACATGCATAATTATCTTCCTGTGGTTACACACCAGCTGGACGTTCAGGGAGTGGAAGCCCTTGCGGTTGACAAATCCAGCTGGGTTGTGATAGGGGGCCCTCATGGCTACATGTGTGCAGTCTATGACGCCCTGCACCATTGGCAAGCCTGCCATATTGGCAAAGCCAACCGCACGCGCGGTCACACTTGGGCCATCTGTGGAGAAGCGGATGTAATTGTGCGCCTTTGCAAAGAGGGCATCGGTGACCTGCTTGATGCAGATGTGTGAGGCCGACTGGGAGATGTCGCTGATGTCTGCAGCTGATCACTGGAAGGAGTCTGAAGCAAAGAAGTTGAGTGCGGTGGTGACTTTGACAGACACTGGTAAGGAGTGTCCACACGCTCCTCGGGGCTCCAGGTGTTGGTGCAGCATTGCGCAGATGTCAGCGACTATCTCTCTCGAAAGTCTCAGCCTCCTTTGGCACTGCTGCTCAGTCATGCTGAGGAAGCTGATCCTCTGCCTGTAAACCCTGTGTTGGGGATATCTCCTGCGGCAAGGCGCAGCCCTGCACTGAGGCCCTCCGCCCTGTGCATCATCAGGCGGCTGAGGAGCAGGTTGGCGCTCCTGGTGCTGGTGCTGCTGTTGTGGCTGGTTGTGGTACTGCCGCGGCTGCTCTTCCTCTGAATCTGATGACCAGGATGAGAGGATGTAAATGGATCCCATCCCGTTGCTATAGATTTCAGTTGAGGCAAGAAGCTTGCAAGCGCACACTCAAAGTGGCCTGAAATTATTCCAATCAGGTAACACTGCAGATGGGTGTCAGCTTGAACAGTCACAAGTTCAGTAGATTTGCAAAATCTTTTCCCAAACCTCCAACAACAAAGTTGTTGCATTTGAATGTCAGCCATGTTACAGGAGCGCTTTTAAAGTGTTGCACCAATAACTACAAATCATGTCCTTCAGCAACTCGTCTCCTTGCAGCTGGCGTGTTTCTGTCAAGATGGGAACAGGAGCCAGAAGCACAAAAATGGGAAACCACTATAAAAATAGGATTAGCAAGGCAGTTAAAAGGCTGTTAACTGCCTTAACTACCTGTCCCACCGGTTCCCGTTGGGTCAGTTTGGGAGTGGCTGACCCGACACTCATGAAAATCACATGGGGCGGGATGGAGGCGGGTTGGCAGTCTGAAGTAATTTTTCCCGATTTTCGCTGCTCACCCGCCTCCAAACCCGCCTCCTCAGGGCTATTAAAATCGAGCCCCTTGGATCAGAATCCCTATCCAGCCTCTCATTCAAAGAGGGCTCCACAATATGAGGGATGTAGCAGAGAGGGAGACATTTACAAAGATTGATGTGGGAAAGTGAAGCCCCAACTTACATTGCTGACAGCAGATTTATTTAATTTGGACAAAATAATTTAAGTATTGTGGGCTAGATCATGGGAGGAATGACCAATATTCATTGTAATTATGAACAAGTAAATTACTAACAAATTCATAAGAGGGTGCAGTCTTGAAGTAGGAACATATTGAGAATGCATTTTCATTATTAGTATTGAAAAATAGCAGCCAACCATGATACCACTACAATATTGATCCTTTAACACATCTTAAGCAGCTAATGAACCACTTAATGTCAAAAAGTCTATTAATGCAGGTGTGGAGTGTATAATATTTGTGTGCGATGACTCGATGACAATTGAGAAGAGCCTTATTTAGCTAACAAAAGAAATTAAAGCTAGTATTAAGTCAAAGGAGGAAGCTTATAAAGCTGCCAGAAAAAGCGATCAGCCTGAGGATTGGGATCTTTTTAGAAATCAGCAAAGGGGGACCAAGAAATTGATAAAGAAAGGGGAAATGGAATATGAGCACAAACTAGCAAAAAATATAAAAACGGATTGTAAAAGCTTCTATAGGTATGTGAAAAGGAAACGACTGGCGAAGGTAAATGTAGGTCCTTTACAGTCAGAGACGGGAGAATTTATAATGGGGAATGAGGAAATGGCAGAGAAATTAAATCAATACTTTGTTTCTGTCTTCACGGAGGAAGACACAAAAAACCTCCCAGAAATACGGGAAAACCAAGGGTGTGGCGAGAATGAGGAACTTAAAGAAATTATTATTAGTAAAAAAACAGTACTAGCAAAATTAATGGGACTAAAAGTCGATAAATCTCAAGGATATCCTAGAGTTTTGAAAGAGGTGGCCATTGGGATAGTGAATGCATTGGTTGTCATCTTCCAAAATTCTATAGATTCTGGAACGGTTCCTGCAGATTGGAGGATAGCAAATGTAACGCCGCTATTTAAGAAAGGAGGGAGAGAGAAAACGGGGAACTACAGACCTGTTAGCCTCACATCAGTAGTTGGGAAAATGCTGGACTCTATTATAAAGGATGCAATAACTGGGCACTTGGAAACTAATAGTAAGATTGGGCAGAGTCAACATGGATTTATGAAAGGGAAATCCTGTTTAACAAACCTATTGGAGTTCTTTGAGGATGTAACTAGTGGAGTAGACAAAGGGGAACCGGTAGATGTGGTGTATTTGGATTTTCAGAAGGTCTTCGATAAGGTCCCACACGAGGTTGGTGAACAAAATTAGGGCACATGGAATTGGGGGTAATATACTAGCATGGATTGAGAATTGGTTAACAGACAGAAAACAAAGAGTAGGGATAAACGGGTCTTTTTCAGGATGGTAGGCTGTGACTAGTGGGGTACCGCAAGGATCGGTGCTTGGGCCCCAGCTATTCACAATCTATATCAATGATTTGGATGTGGGGACTAAGTGTAACATTTCCAAATTTGCTGATGATACAAAGCTAGGTGGCAGTGTCAGTTGTGAAGAGGATGTGAAGAGGCTTCAAGGGGATCACGACAGGCTCAGTGAGTGGGCGAGAACATGACAGATGGAATATAATGTAAATAAATGTGAAGTTATCCACTTTGGTAGAAAAAACAGAAAGGCAGAGTATTTCCTAAATGGTGAAAGATTGGGGAATGCAGATGCTGAAAGGGACCTGGGTGTCCTTGTACATGAATCACTGAAAGTGAATGTGCTGGTGCAGCAAGCCATTAGGAAGGCAAATAGTATGCTGGCCTTCATTACAAGAGGATTTGAGTACAGGAGTAAAGAAGTCTTACTCCAATTATATAGGGCCTTGGTGAGACCACACCTGGAGTACTGTGTACAATTTTGATCTCCTTACCTAAGGAAGGATATACTTGCCATAGAGGGAGTGCAATGAAGGTTCACGAGATTGATTCCTGGGATGGCGGGACTGTCGTATGAGAAGAGATTGAGTAAACTAGGCCTGTATTCTCTTGAATTCAGAAGAATGAGAGGGGATCTCATTGAAGCATACAAAATTATTACAGGGCTTGATAGGGTGGATGCTGGGAGAATGTTTCCCTTGGCTGGGGAGTCTAGAACCAGGGGCCAAAGCCTCAGGATAAAGGGTAGGCCCTTCAGGACTGAGATGAGAAGAAATTTCTTCACCTAGAGGGTGGTGAATCTTTGGAATTCTCTACCCCAGAGGGCTGTGGAGGCTCAGTGATTGGGTATATTCAAAACAGAAGTCGATAGATTTCTGACTAGTAAGGGCATCAAGGGATATGGCGATAGGGCCGGTGAATGGAGTTGAGGCAGAAGATCAGCCATGATCTCATTGAATGGCGGAGCAGGCTCAAAGGGCCGAATGGCCTACTCCTGCTCCTATTTCTTATGTTCTTAAGGACAATGTTTCACATGTGCTAGTAACCTCTGTAATGGGATGTCACAGTCTTATTTCTGCGAGAGCATGACCCTTAGCTATGCATTGGAGGGAACAAGTGCGGTAATTTGTTATGAAAGAGTGAACTCCGTCTCAACTACTTGGAGCCCTTACCAGGAGGTCTGAAAGAGGTTGCATGATTTAAAGAAGGGCATAAGGTAAGTCATGAACATTACCATAGAGGAGCAGCAATGAAATCAATGACCAGACAATATGTTTTTGGTGATGTTGGGCGAGGGATAATTGTTGGCCAGGAGAGCAGGAGAACTCCCTGGCCCCAAAGTGCTTTACAATTAATGAATTACTTTAGAAGTGCAGTCTTTGTAGTTATGTAGCCAGTTGCAGCCTTTAAGATCCTACTGACAGCAAATGACTTGAAAGATCAGTTGATCTGTTTTTGTTTGTGGAGGAGGGACATTTGGAGAACTGACTGCTCTTCTTTGAATAGTGCCATAGGATCGTTTACCTCAGTTTAATGTCTCATCTGAAAATCGGCACCTCCGACAGTGCAGCACTCCGTCACCGCTGCACTTAAGTGTCAGCCAGGATTATGTCCTGGAGTGGGGCTTGATCCTTCTGACTCAGAGAGTGTTAACCATTTGTGTAAAATAAAACAGTACTAGTCTGTAGATGGCACAGTGCTTTGGAGATCTGTGGCACATGGAGATATGATGCAGATTCATGCTTACAGCAAGTGGCTAATTAGGGGAGGTGTTGATTGAAGACTAGACAGGGAAGGAGGTGAAATCTGGTTGTGAGCCACCACAGGACTACTCTTACACAATCACGCTTGTATCCGTAGCAGAGGCCTGGGAGTAGGTAATTTTCATGTCCTTCAAAAGAAAAGAAAGAACTTGTATTTACATAGCATCTTTCATGACCTCAGGATGTTCCAAAGTGCTTTACAACCAATGAAATACGTTTGAAGTGTAGTCACTGTTGTCATGTAGGGAAAACCAGCAGGCAATTTGTGCACAGCAAGCTTCCACAAACAGGAATATAATAATGACCAGATAATCTTTTATTAGTGATGTTGGTTGATGGATAAATATTGGCCAGGCCACCATGGAAGCTTCCCTACTCTTCTTAGATATAGTGCCATGGGATCTTTTACATCCACTTGAAAGGGCTGATGGGGCCTCGGTTTAACGTCTCATCTGAAAGACGGCATCTCCAACAGTGCAACACTGAAGTGTCAGCCTAGATTATGTGCTCAAGTCTCTGGAGTGTGGACTTGGTCCCATAAACTTCGGACTCAGAAACAAGAGTGCTATCACTTAGCCATGGCTGACCTTATGGGTGAGAAATTGGTTTCAGTAGCGCCTGTTTTTTGGGTGCTATGAGTGGCATTAAGGATCTAAAATGGCGTCCGTGGCATGTGCACATTTCTGACATGAAGGCGTTAGTGGTAAAGGCGTTAGTGTGCACGCAGTTAATGTCCGCCGACAGTATGCAGAGCAGGCAGATCATGACGTCAATCAGTGTGCAACGCTGATTTGAAGTCAGCACTGCCATTTTGAAGTTCCACACTCCAGCCGGCACACTCTCCTAACCTTGCACGGCTGAACATGCGTTAAGCAGCAGAAAAAAAAACCATCAGCGCTATTTAAAGGGATCATCAACTACTTACAGGTTAGTTGCTGGTTGATCTCTTCTGGCTATTGCTACAATTCTACATGTTTTTGGTGCTTCCCATAGTTGTTTCAAGTTGCAAATGTCTACGGGGAGTGGTGTGGCAGGAGCTGAAGTACTTTTTGCTGACTTCAAGATTTCTGCACAAACCAATTGCTCCCAGACATGGGTGTGCTCGTAGGCCTTCCTCTTGAAATTGAGCATAACTGACAGAATGAGCAGAGGCCACGTAGAGCAGGACAAGCTGCTCTAACAGGGAGGAGGAGGAGGGGGAGAAGGGCTCTCATCAGGTGGCCATAATCGCCCAGGGTGTTCAGGGAGCAATTCTCCTACCAGAATCTTAGCGACAACCAATGTTTGAGATGTCTGCACTTTACTAAGTATCCTGGCAGCAGTCATGATGTTTCATTCTGTGGCAGTCCACTGTGCCAGCTGTATTTCAGCCACCACGGCAAACCAAAGGGTGGCTACTGGGTGACAAGTGCTATCTGCTGACGACATGGCTCATGACCGGTTCGTAACCCACACACACGCGCACAGCATGCATATAATGAGAGCCATGCTGCCACAAGAAATGTGATAGAACAGACCATTGGCGTGCTGAAGCAACGATTCCGCTGCCTGGACCACTCTGGAGGAGCCCTGCAGTACTCGGCTGAGCAGGTCTCAAGATTTGTGGTGGTATGCTGCATGCTGCACAACCTTGCCATCAGGAGGGGACAGCCCTTGCCACCACCTATCAGGCAAGATGCTAAGGAGCAGGAGCACGAGGAGGAGGAGGAGGACGTCAAAGAGGAGGAGGCGGAAGAGGAGGAAGAGGAAGGGAGGCTGCAACCTAGACAGCCCTTTTCTGCCTGGGCTCAAAGTGAAGAACTATTTCAGGTCCGATACAATTAGCCTCAACCCCAATTCCCATTCACCAACAGTCCCACACTCCTTACCTTCCCTCTGTCACTGACCATTACATCGCCCTCTTGACCACAATGCAAAAATAAAAACCAACACACTATAAATATTCCAAACCAAATTTATAAATTAAGTCATGCCATATTGAATACAAACTTAAACCAATCACCTTTGTGCATTCCCTTAGTGCCTGTCTTGCCTGTGCCTTGGCCTGTCCTAGTGCTGCTCTGGACTGCTACCCCAGTGGCTGCAGCATGGCTGGCGAAAGGCCGCTGACTTTCAGTGGAGGAGACAGCAGATGGCCTTGTAGGACGACCTCAAACAGCTCTGCCCGGCTTCAGACTGCACCATCTCGGCATGGGTGGCAGCAGTCTGGGCTGGCTGGCTGACGGGCAACAGCAAGGGCACTGGCGGAGCGGCAGGGATGGGAGCATGAATGCTGTCATCCTGAGAGAGGACAGCAGGTTCGTGCTCCATGGAGTCACTGCCACTCCCCAGGGGCGGCGCCTCCACAATCGTAATAATCTGTTGGAGGACAGATTGCTGGACTGCTGTGACACCCTGCAAACCACTTTGAGCACTGTATTCCACAGCCATGATGACAGCAGTCTGAGCTTGCACAGCAGCAAGCTGACCTTACATGACGTTTGTCTGAGCTTCAACTGCAGCACGTAGAATTTTGGTGGAAGTTGCTTGTGCTACAATGGAAGCTGAGACATCGGCCATCAGACGCTGCATCATGGGTGGATCCACAAGTGTCTTGATGGAGTTAGCCACCAGTTCCATGTTTGAGAGGATGGGTTCCATGCTCTGCGCAAAGCCGTGTGCCAAGTTGATGCTGGACTCCTACATGCTCCTTGATATTGACCGCAGGCTTTCTGGCAGGCTTTTCCTAATGCACTAAGCATTTTGTTGTGTACACCCATCAGCTTTCTTTTGTAACCTGGCGCACCACAGTCCTCGTGAGTCCTGTGCAGCAGAACTCGTGTGTGACCTCGCACTCCGGGGAGCTGGCACCTGCGGTACCCTTTCCCCCTGCCCTGGCTGCAGCGCACCTGTGCCCAGTGTCTCACCACATGCAGATCCCGCCTCTATATTATCATAGGATTACATAGAATATACGGCACAGAAACAGGCCATTCGGCCCAACCAGTCCATGCCGGCGTTTATGCTCCACTTGAGCCCCCTCCCATCTTTTCTCATCTAACTCTATCAGCATAACCCTCTATTCCCTTCTCCCTCATATGCTTATCTAACCGCCCTTTAAATGCATCGGTATTATTCACTTTAACCACTCCCTGTGGTAGCGTGTTCCACATTCTCACCACTCTCTGGGTAAAGAAGTTTTACCTGAATTCCATATTTGATTTCTTGGTGAGTATCTTATATTGATGGCCTCTAGTTATGCTCTTGCCCACAAGTGGAAACACTCTCTGTATCTACTCTATCAAAACCTTTCATAATTTTAAAGACCTCTATTAGGTCACTCCTCAGCCTTCTCTTTTCAAGAGAAAAGAGACCCAGCTTGTTCATCCTTTCCTGATAGGTATACCCTCGCATTTCTGGTATCATCCTTGTAAATCTTCTCTGCACCGTCTCCAGTGCCTCTATATTCTTTTTATAGTATGGCAACCAGAATTGTACGCAGTACTCCAAGTGTGGTCTAACCAAGGTTCGATACCAGTTTAGCATAACTTCACTACTTTTCAATTCTATCCCTCTAGAAATAAACCCTAGCGCTTGGTTTGCTTTTTTATGGCCTTGTTAACCTGTGTTGCTACTTTTAGTGATTTGTGTATTTGTACTCCGAGATCCCTTTGCTCCTCTACCCCACCCAGACTCGCACCCTCCAAGTAATAAGTGACCTCCCTATTCTTCCTACCAAAATATAATACCTCTCATTTATCTGTGTTGAATTTCATTTGCCAATTATATGCCCATTCTGCAAGTTTATCAATGTCTTCCTGTAATTTGTTGCAGTCCTCCTCAGCATTGACTATCCCCCCCCAATTTAATGTCATCCGCAAATTTAAAAATTGTGTTTTTGATTCCAAAGTCTAAATCATTAATATAAATTGTGAACAACAGTGGTCCCAGCACTGATCCTTGTGGAACACCACTTCCCACCTTCTGCCACTCTGAATAGCTACCCTTTACTCCTATTCTCTGCTTTCTGTCTTGAAGCCAGCTAGTTATCTATTCTGCTACTTGTCCCCTGACTTCGCATTCTCTGACCTTATTTATTAGTCTATTATGTGGTACCTTATGCTCTAAGATATGCGCAGTGTCGGTATCTGAGCTGGTGGCTGCAAGTGTGTAATCAAGTGACAGTGTGTCTTCATCATCACTGTCTTCTTGGTCTTCCTCCAATGCCTGGCCAGGTTGCAGTTCTTGAGTATCTGAAAGGAAAAAGGCACAAGGGTAAGGTTGTGGTTAGGGGAGGGGGTAAGGTTACACCATCTGCAGCTTGTAAATCAGAAGATATTGTGGGATGAAGGGTAAGTGGAATGTGAAAAGGAGGATTAGGTATGAGGATAACATTATCTTCAATGGATTCAGCCCCGCCGCTGGCCATGACCTCAGCAATGGCCCTTCCAATAATGCCCAGCACCGTCTCCTCCATGGGGCTTAGAGCATGCAGGCGTGTCTCTCCTTCAGTTAGTTCCTGCTGCTTTGGATTGTGTGCCACTTTCTCCTGCAGGAGAGAGCGAAGTGTGTTAGTGAGTGTCGTGCAATACGTTTGGGTGATGTGGCTGTCATGGTTGATTAGCTGGCAGTGTGTGTAAGTTGTGGGTGTGAAGCTTGCAGCAGTGTGTGAGGGTGAGGTGAAGCATATGCATGTTAGGTATGAGTCCTGATTGATAGAGATTGTTGGTAGATTAGTGATGGGTGTGGTGATTTGAGCAGTGGCTGAGGCTAGTGGTGCAGTTGGTAGGATATGGCATTTGAAGATGCATACACTGACCTTGACCATTCATGTGAGGTCATTAAACTTCTTGCAGCCAGGTCCTTGTGGCTGCACTCCAGACATTGACCTCTGTGGCTATCTGCTCCCACTGTCTTTTCACCGAGCGTCTGGAGGGCCTCCTGGCCCTTTGCGGATGCAGACGTCTCTCCTCCTTTCCACCTCCTTCATTAAGGTCTCCAGTGCAGCGTCGGAAAACCTGGTTGCCATGTTCAGCCATTCTTCACTCTTTCCCAGGTCAGATTCAGATCACAATGGACTCCCAGCACCTGCATCGAACTGGCGTGGGGTAATTGCACATTGCGATCCCCGCGCCCGTTTTCGGGGGCTATCCAATTTAGCCCCCGAAATATGGAATTGATCATGAAAAATAAGGGTGCGCGTAAAAAAACGGGATAACTAATTTGTTAAAAAAAACTTCTGAAAGGATAATTACACAACGCAATCTAAAAGCAAACAAATGCAGAGCAGATAGATTGTAAAACTACGCCACCTGCCTAGAACATTCTCCCTGATCACACATTATCTGTTGCATATCTGTATTGCTTGAATGATATCCTTATATGATTGTGGCAAAACAGAAATTTCTTCAACAGTAAATGCTAATAGATGTTTACGTGATGTTTATTGAACACCTAAGCTCGTAGAGTTACAAACGAAACTTGTTTATATGTATAATGATACACTACATCTACATAGTTTATGTCAAATTGATGCATGTTGCTCTGCTACCTTTGTATGCTGGCGATCGTGCTTCAGTGCAGTTTGGAGCAAGAGCTGAGAAACTGTAAACCAAGCTTGTGGGAAGTGACAACATGACAAATGTAAGCCAGTGAAAAATGGATTACCTGTACACAAAACAAAAAAAATGGATACAAATACATTTAGCTGTGATTTATGCATCGTTCACAAATAGGAAAGTTTAAAGCAACATTCTGCCGATAATTTCTTATACTTGAAATAAGTTCCTCAGATTTTGATGTATAGATGCTTGACATATTTATTTTAAATGGGCTAGCATCTCTCTTACATTAGCAGACAAAGGAATTTCATACAAGCAATTTAATATTCAAAGATCCTAATATAATTTTTGAGGATAATTCAGTCTAATATAAAACAAAAAATATGCTGTAGTAATTTGCTTCATCAGGTGTATTTCAATTATGAATTCTTTTCGCAGTTGATTGGCAATCTTGAGAGCATTTAATATTTCAGCATCCCATTTGTGTGCAGCACTATCTTACAATGGTCAGTGTCTCTGAGACATGCAGGAAAGTGAGTTGAGTTTTGTAACATATAGCACCACTTCATTCTCAAATACCACTTCAGAAAGAACTCTTGAAAGAACAACTTTTAAGGATTACTGAACATGGCTACAGAAAAATCAGGACTGGGAATTAAACATTGCAGGGTATAACATATTTAGAAAAGATAGAGAGGGAAAAATGGGAGGTGGAGTAACTGTACTTATTAGGGATAACATACTGGCAGTAGAAAAAACTGATGCAGCTATCAGCAAGACAGAAATAGAATCCATGTGGATAGAGATAAAAGAAAATAAAGGATCAATCACACTAATAGGCGTGGTCTACAGGCCACCTAATAGTGGAAGGGAGGTGGAGAAAGAAATATGCAAACAAATTAGGGAAGTGAATAAAAAGCATAGAATAATCATAGAATCATACAGCACAGAAGGAGGTCATTCGGCCCATCTTGTCCGTGCCGGCCAACAAAGAGCTATCCAGCCTAATCCCACTTTCCAGCACTTGGTCCTTAGCCTTGTAGGTTATGGCACTTCAAGTGCATATCCAAGTACTTTTTAAATGTGATGAGGGTCTCTGCCTCTGCCACCCTTTCAGGCAGTGAGTTCCAGACCCCACCACCCTCTGGGTGAAAAAATTTCTCCTCAAATCCCCTCTAAACCTCCGACCAATTACTTTAAATCTATGCCCCCTGGTTATTGACCCTTCTGCTAAGGGAAATAGGTCCTTCCTATCCACTCTATCTAGGCTCATCATAATTTTATACACCTCAATTAGGTCTCCCCTCAGCCTCCTCTGTTCCAAAGAAAACAACCCCAGCCTATTCAATCTTTCCTCATAGCTAAAATTCCCCAGCACAGGCAACATCGTAAATCTCCTCTGCACCCCCTCTAGTGCAATCACATCCTTCCTGTAATAATCATGGGGGATTTCAACTACCCCGATATTAATTCGACAGAAGAGGTAGGTAAAGGGGATAAGGGAATGGAGTTCCTACTATGTGTACAGGACTCCTTTCTAACCTAATATGTAAAAATCCCAACAAGGGAGGATTCGCTATTGGATCTAGTAATGGGGGATGAACCAGAGCAGATAAAAGAAGTAAAAGTAGGGGAACATCTAGGCAATAGTGACCATAATATAATACGTTTTAAATTATTATTGAGAAGGACATAAGTATGACAAAGACCAGGGTAATAGATTGGAGAAAAACTGATTTGGAGGGGCTGAGAATAGAACTTGGGAAAATAAAATGGGTAACAATATTGGCAAACAATGACATGGAACAGCAATGGGAAACATTTAAAAAAGTGTTCAACAGAGTCCAGGAAAAATATATTCCACTAAAATACAAGAACAAGCTAAACACTAATGAGATAACATGGATGAATCAAGCCATAAGGGAAAAATTGAGGCTAAGGAAAGAGGCATACATTAAGTACATGAACAGCAGAGGAGAGCATGGCAAGGGAAAATATGAAGAGATTAGGACAGAAGTCAAAAAAACAATTAGGAAGGCAAAGAGGAACTATGAAATTAATTTATCAAGGAACATAAAATAAAATAGTAAAATATTTTACAGGCACATCAATAAAAAAAGGAAGGTCGGGATGGGAATAAGTGATGCACAGGATAATACCACAGGCAGTGATAGAGGGATGGCAGAAATATTAAATAATTACTTTGCTTCCGTATTTACCAGGGAGATAGAACAGGTGGACATGACATTGGATCAGGAGATTAGTGATGAAATAACTGCATTTCAAAGAAAAGGAGGAGATATATTAAATAAACTAATCAAACTCAAAGAGGAAAAAAACCCTGGTCCAGACGGATTACATCTGTGCATTTTCAAAGAATCTCGAGAAGAGACAGCAGAGGCATTACTACACATATTTAATAATTCATTAGAAAAAGGTGCAGTGCCAGAGGACTGGCAGATAGCTAACATAATACCTATATTTAAGAAGGGGGATAGAACATGTCCAGGGAACTACAGACCAGTCAGCTTAACATCGGTGGTTTGAAAAATAATGCAATCCCTACTAAAGGAGAAAATAGAAGATCATCTAGAAACCAAAAATATAATAATGAATAGTCAGCATGGATTTCAAAAGGGAAAGGGGGAGAAATTCATTTTCGCCCCGTTTGGGGCGCTAACTTTTAAAAGTTGAGAAAATTAGCGACAGGCGCTAATGTTTCTAAACTTTTAAAAAATTCGGTTTTGCGCTCCAGGAAGGAAGTGGAGCGCTAAATCAAGCGCTCCACTTCTTTCTTGGAGCGCAATCGGCAGCAGGTGGGGTGGAGACTTCAGCAGTGCTGCACACTGGGCCGTGCAGCGCTACCGCGTTCAAAGGCTCCTTCCCTCTCTTAAAGGGAAGGGCCATCACTGCAGGCTCTGCAATAGAAAAACTACCTACGTGGACCACCAAGGCAGCCGCGATCCCGCGTGATCAGCCCGGCCACCTCACCTTTAATCATCGCCCCCGAAGCGGCCGGCCACCCGATGCACGCCTCCTGCAGCTATCGGTGTTTTCGACTGGCGCTGCTGCAGGGAGCGGAAGTCAATTTTGGGGCCGGGGCACTACCGGGACGATGCGCATGGTGATGACATCACGATCTCCGGGCGAAAGAGATCAGGGCGCAACGCTGTTGCGCTGCACAAAACTCCCGCTGAATATGGCAGGAGTCGATGTCAGCACCGTGCCCGGTCGCAAATTCATTTGCGCCCTGTTAGCGCCCCCCGGAAGCGCTAACGGGAGGTGCAAAGGCACCCAATTTTGCCCCCAAAGTGTTGCTTGACCAACCTCATTCAATTTTTTGAAGAGGGAACAGAGAGAATAGACAAGGGTAATGCAGTAGATGTAATTTATCTAGATTTTCAAAAGGACTTCGATAAGGTACCACATAATAGACTAATGAATAAGGTCAGAGAATGCGGAGCAGAATGGATAGCTAGCTGGCTTCAAGACAGAAAGCAGAGAATAGGAGTAAAGGGTAGCTATTCAGAGTGGCAGAAGGTGGGTAGTGGTGTTCCACAAGGATCAGTACTGGGACCACTGTTGTTCACAATTTAACACAGATAAATATGAGGTATTATATTTTGGTAGGAAGAATAGGGAGGTCACTTATTACTTGGAGGGTGCAAGTCTGGGTGGGGTAGAGGAGCAAAGGGATCTCGGAGTACAAATACACAAATCACTAAAAGTAGCAACACAGGTTAACAAGGCCATAAAAAAGCAAACCAGGCACTAGGGTTTATTTCTAGAGGGATAAACCTGTATCGAAACTTGGTTAGACCACACTTGGAGTACTGCGTACAATTCTAGTCGCCAGATTATAAAAAGGATATAGAGGCACTGGAGACGGTGCAGAGAAGATTTACGAGGATGATACCAGAAATGCGAGGGTATACCTATCAGGAAAGGATGAACAATCTGGGTCTCTTTTCGCTTGAAAAAAGAAGGCTGAGGGGTGACCTAATTGAGGTCTTTTAAATGATGAAAGGTTTTGATAGAGTAGATACAGAGAGAGTGTTTCCACTTGTGGGGAAGAGCATAACTAGAGGCCATCAATATAAGATAGTCACCAAGAAATCAAATAGGGAATTCAGGTGAAACTTCTTTACCCAGAGAGTGATGAGAATGTGGAACTCGCTACCACAGGGAGTAGTTGAGGCGAATAGTATAGATGCATTTAAGGGGAGGCTAGATAAGCATATGAGGGAGAAGGAAATAGAGGGTTATGCTGATAGATTTAGATGAGGAAAGACGGGAGGAGGCTCGTGTGGAGCATAAACACCAGCATGGACTGGTTGAGCCGAATGGCCTGTTTCTGTGCCATATATCATATGTAATCCTATGTAAATGGATAGACCCATGCATTGCTATCCCATGGCATTGCTTGTGGATAAAAAGTTTTGCGCTCCGGGCTGAAGCATCTTCTCCTACATTTCTCCCATAAACCTACACCACCAGGGGTTCACATTGTGTATGGGCATCATTGTTGAGGCATAGCATCTCTCTCACCTGTTTATCGCTGATAAGGGGCTTGGACCATTGTTGGTTCTGGCAGTTGCGTTGTTTCAGGACACACAAATTCTCTACGTCATCAGCTCCTGGTAGTGATAGACAGCGGGTGTGCACCTGGTATTCTTGGCCAAAACTTCGCTTGAACTTCCCTTCTTCTCCTCCCCATTCCCTCATCAGCACGTAGCTAGTCTGTGATAGAGCAGAGCTGTCCGACAGGCCCTGGACCACTCCAGCAGTCAGTCACACAGCGCATTCGGCACATCTCGCACATAAATTGCCTTTATGTGTCTACTTGGCACTCACTCTCGACCGCTTATCACAGCCCCCCTACCCCAATTCTTTTCTTTTTCTTCTATCCTACAGATATTTCACTCTTGCTTTCCCTTTTCTTCCCAGTCCCTTCCTTACTTCTCATCTCACTTTCGCTCCTGCTTTCCTTTCTTGCTTCTTGCAAAGGTCAGCGCAGATCGGAGCGTGCAATTGGGAGAAGAAGGTATAGGCTGGGGCGAGTAAGACCAGTGATCCGAAGCAGGAAGGAGAGACCGAGGGCCCAGGGTTATGGTGAGGAGGCAGGAGCAAGGACCAGGAACAAGCCAGTAGCCTGGGCTATGGAGTGACAATTCTGGGTCTGGAATCTGCACTGGGGTGGTTGGCAGGGGCGGGGGAGCTGTGCCAGGAGCATGGGGATTGTTTCCTTATAGCCATGTGAGCAATTACATGGTTCCCATGGACCATCTCCATGCTTAAATCAAATGGACAGGCACATGGTTACCACGGATCAGCCTATTGTCCAAATTCTGCAGACAAACAGGTACCTACTAATCCAGTTTTATTTTATTAAAACATGCATTTATTTCCCTACGTGTTTCATGTGTGACCTAGGAGTCGAAAAGGGGAAACCCGTTGTAATTCCTGTCCCAGTGCTAGAAAATTCCATTTAGCAACTGCCACAAGTAAATTACATTCTAACTTTAGTCAATTGAAAAACAAATCTTGCAAGTAACAGTTCTTTGCGCATCTAATTAGTTCTCACTTCACCTCATCTTTTATGACCTGTTGCAGCTGT
Organism: Squalus acanthias; assembly: GCA_030390025.1. Classification (NCBI taxonomy): domain Eukaryota; kingdom Metazoa; phylum Chordata; class Chondrichthyes; order Squaliformes; family Squalidae; genus Squalus; species Squalus acanthias. Next base: position 109,133,402 of record CM059432.1, read on the forward strand.
TTCCTGTTGCTGAGATACATGAAGAACTCTTTTCATATCTTTAATGCCAGTGCAGATAACTTGTGCCCTTCTGGAGGCCATGTTTAGCATCCCAGAGCTTATTCATCAGAGCTTTTTCTGGGCAAAGCACAGTAATTATGGTAGAAGCCTACTCATCGGGCAACAGTTACAGCAAAGAGAGGCAAGCTGGGTTGGGTTTCAAAAGAAAGAAGTTTAATCATTAAATTGTGGCGGATCGCCACCTAAACGGGCTTTATCCACTTTTCCGTCCGTGGACAATATATCGATGCTCCTTCCCTTTAAGGCACGTTACCTTTAAGGCAGGAGTGGGTGGGGCCTCAGGATTTTTCCAGGGAATTCTGGGAGCAGTCTGTTCAGCCATTTTGTGCCATGCAGTTGCATTAAAAAAGTCTCTTGTTTTCCACACATGGATTCAGCCTTAATTCGTGTTTCGCGGCAGCCTCAACATTGGTGACCCCGACGCTCAGAACGTATTCCGAGCACTGCAATGGCGGACACGAACGCAGTTTCCGTGAAACTGCCGGAGTTTTGGGAAAACCAGCCCGAAGCCTGGTTTCTCCAAGCTGAATCTCGCTTCCGGCTGTGAAACATCACCACAGATGGGACGAAGTACGACTATCTCGTCACATCACTCGGTAGTGCCACAGTTTCGAAGGTTTGGACAGCGCTGCAAAACCCACCAGAGGAAGGCAAGTACGCACATCTCAAGACAGTGCTCCTTAAAAAATTTACGGCGTCGGCATATCAGCGAAACTGCCACCTCCTCGACCTTCCAGGCCTCGGTGATGCCTCACCGTCAGACCTCCTCTCCCACATGCTCTCCCTCACCGACGAGAGCCCACCCGGATCCCTCTTCCGCACGCTGTTCATCCGCCAGCTCCCTCTCAGCATCCGCCCAGCGATCGTGGCGTCCGGCCTCACGAACCTGGAAGCCCTGGCCAATGAGGTCAACAAGCTGCTGTCCGCTTACTCCAGCCGCGACGTCACTCCGGACCTGGCAGCCAATGCCTGGGCGCGCCCCTCACCGGCCACCACGCGGCCACAAGGGCCTGCCACCAGGCCCACGGGGCCTTCACGCCCCACTAACCCGGGCCACTGTTACTACCACGCACGGTTCGGCGCCAGGGCACAACGGTGCACACCTCCCTGCTCTTTCAAGTCCGCCCCCGTACCAGCCCCCGCGATGGCCGTGGGCCACGCGGGCTCCCTGCTGTTCATCACGGATGACAAAACCGGCCGCCGGTTCCTGTGCGACACTGGGGCTCAGCACAGCATCATGCCGGCCTCCTCCCTCGACATCCAAAAGGGCGAACGAGGACCGGCGCTGGCTGCTGCTAACGGCTCGGAAATCCGGACGTATGGCACCCGGACAGTCACCCTCGACCTCGCTGGTCGCCGCTACCGATGGGAGTTCATCACTGCCAAGGTGCTCTCCCCTCTCATCGGCGCAGATTTCCTGTGCGCCCACGGCCTACTGGTAGACATCCCCCGTCACCACCTCGTGGACATGAACACCATGTCCCCCATCCTGGGCGACATGGCCCCCCGTCAACCCGCCGACATGGCGTCACAGTGCCACGCCCGGGCCACGGATGACTACTCGGCACTCCTGGCCGAATTCCCGGCCCTTACCAATCCGACCTTCTCCGCGGAGACCACCAAACACGGGGTGGAACACTTCATCCCCACCACAGGCCCCCCAGTGTACGCCCACGCCCGCAGGCTGGACCCGACCAAACTGGAGATCGCGCGGACCGAGTTTGCCACCATGGAACAGCTCGGCATCATCCGCCGCTCCAACAGTCCCTGGGCCTCCCCACTCCACATCGCCCCCAAACCAGGCAGAGGTTGGTGCCCCTGCGGGGATTACCGCCGCCTCAACGACGCCACCACCCCTGATCGGTACCCCGTGCCGCACATTCAGAACTTCTCTGCTAGACTGGCCGGCCGCTCAGTCTTTTCCAAGGTCGACCTGGTGCGCGGCTACCACCAAGTCCCCGTCCACCCCGCGGACGTCCCCAAGACGGCCGTAATCACCCCCTTCGGCCTGTTTGAGTTCCTGCGGATGCCCTTCGGCCTCAAAAACGCGGCCCAGGCATTCCAACGGCTCATGGACTCGGTCCTTCGGGACCTGAAGTTCCTGTTCGTCTACCTGGACGACATCCTGGTAGCCAGTTCCTCCAAGCAGGAACACCTCGAACACCTTCGCATCCTGTTCGGGCGCCTCAGCGACCACGGGCTCATCCTCTGCCCAGCCAAATGCCAGTTCGGCCTGGACAAGATCGACTTCCTCAGCCACCACATCACCCATGCTGGGGCCATTCCCCTGCCCACCAAGGTGCAGGCCGTCCAACAATTTCCCCGCCCCACCACCATCAAAGGCCTCCAGGAGTTCCTCGGGATGGTGAATTTCTATAACTGCTTCATCCCCAAAGCGGCGTCCCTCATGAGGCCCCTGTATGAAGCCCTCCGGGGCAGGAGCGGCAAGATGGCGGTCGAATGGACGGCAGACGCGTCCGCCGCCTTCGACTCCACCAAGACCGCGCTCGCCAACGCCATCCTGCTCGCGCACCCATGGCCCAATGCCAGGGTAGCGCTCACCACGGACGCCTCCGACCACGCGGTCGGCGCCGTGTATGAGCAGTGGGTCGACGGCGCCTGGCAACCACTTGCCTTCTTCAGCCGCCAACTACGCCCCCCGGAGTTCAAGTACAGCACCTTCGACCGCGAGCTCCTCGCGCTGTTCCTGGCGGTCCGCCATTTCCGGTTTTTGCTTGAGGGCCACCCCTTCACTGCGTTTGTCGACCACAAGCCCCTGACATTCGCAATGGTAAAGACAACCGACCCCTGGTCCGCCAGGCAGCAGCGCCAGCTCGCGGCAGTGTCCGAATTCACCGCGGACATCCAACACGTCTCCGGCCAAGACAATGTGGTAGCCGACTGCCTCTCCCGCCCCGCCATCTACGCCGCACACCTGGCAGTCGACTACGCTCAACTCGCAGCAGACCAGATCACCGACCCTGATCTGCTCTCCGCACCCACCAACCTACCAGGGCTACGCCTGGCCGACGTCACCTGTGGCCCGACCGCAGTCACGGTCAAGTGCGACATATCCCTATGTCAACCTCGGCCCGTCGTCCCAGCGTCCTGGCGCTGCCGGGTATTCGACATTCTCCACAACCTCTCCCACCCCGGCGCCCGCGCATCCATCAAATTGGTAGCCAACCGCTTCGTCTGGCGCAGCCTTCGCAAGGATGTGCGTACTTGGGCCAACTCCTGCCTAGCCTGCCAACGGGCCAAGGTACAGCAACACACGAAAGCACCCCTCGAGGAGTTTACCGTCCCCTCGCGGAGATTCGACCACATCCACGTGGACATCGTCGGGCCCCTGCCGCCGTCGCAAGGCCACACGCACTTGCTGACCATCGTTGACCGCACCACACGCTGGCCCGAGGCAATTCCACTGACCTCTACCACCACCGCCGACATCGCCAGAGCCTTCGTCAGCACCTGGGTCGCATGGTTCGGCGTCCCCTCCGACATGATGTCGGACAGAGGTCCGCAATTTACCTCTGAACTCTGGACCGCCATCGCACGCAATCTCGGGGTGACCATTCACCGCACCACAGCGTACCACCCCCAAGCCAACGGACTGTGTGAGCGGTTCCACAGATCCTTGAAGGCATCTCTTCGAGCCAGCCTCCAGGACGGTGCCTGGACCGACCGACTTCCGTGGGTCCTCCTCGGCCTGCGCACCGCGGTTAAAGAAGACCTCCACGCATCGGCAGCAGAGCTCGTGTATGGTCAGCCGCTGCGCATACCCGGCGAGTTCCTGCCCACCGCCACGACACCCTTGTCAGCCGACCAGCAACGCCACGACTTCGCCTCACCGGCGCTGCAATTCGCCCCGGTGCCCATTGCCCGACACGGCGAATCCACCTCACACGTCCCACTAAGCCTGCACCAGGCACGGTTTGTTTTCGTCTGGCACGACGCCCACCGCGGACCCCTTCAACCCCCGTACGACGGGCCCTACAAGGTGCTACAGGCTGGGGACAAATTTTTCACCCTGCAAGTGGGCGACAGGACCGAAAAAGTGTCGGTTGACCGACTCAAGCCAGCACACTCGGAGCCCGGTGAGCAGGTCCCTGTAGCTCGTCCACCTCCACGCGGCCGACCTGTCTTCACGCCGGTTCACCCGGCTGCTCCACGCCCGGCCGTTCCACGTCCACCGGCGTTCTACAAGAGCCGCTCCGGCCGGCCCATCAGACCGCTGCACCGTCTCGTCCACACCTCCTAAGCGGATTCTGGGGGGAGCTGTGTGGCAGATCGCCATTTAAACGGGCATTTGCCACTTTTCCGTCCGTGGACAATATATCGATGCACCTTCCCTTTAAGGCACCTTGCCTTTAAGGCATGAGTGGGCGGGGCCTCAGGATTTTTCCAGAGAATTCTGGGAGCAGTCTGTTCAGCCATTTTGTGCCATGCAGTTGCATTAAAAAAGTCTCTTGTTTTCCACACATGGATTCAGCCTTAATTCGTGTTTCGCGGCAGCCTCAACAAAATGCCAATAGTCAGCTGAGTTTATGAGTAGGCCAGGTGCAGGTCAGGATCAATTAGTTTTCTTGATAAAGGTTCCAGTGCACAACTTTTGGACAGAAAACCCTTAGATTTATTTCTTGACAGTGTGTCCTGTTTGAATGCTGTGGTCCTGGAGCTTTGGAAAGGACTGTTCTCAATGCCTTTACCTCATTGGTGGATCAATCCTATATCAGAATATCAAGATCTGTTAGGACCAGCAACTTGAGATACCTGCACATTAATGGGAACATGGATTTAACCTTTATAGATGACCCCTGGCTCCATGGTATATACTTCTGTCACCCGCAAAGACGAGAATCTTGGCCAGTCCTAGCATAGGGCTTAGATATACCTTGAGATAACCTTCTAAAGTTACATAGTCACCTAGCAGGCATACTTCTAACATTTCTACATTACTAATCTTGTACCTATTGTTAGGACTCTACACACCTTGGGTTGTGGATCAGCTCTTTCTCATGCTGGGAATATCATACATGAAGCCAATCTGGGCTTCATTGTGGGCATTAGATCTGATAGTTGGGCCATACGGCTTGAATCAGCACTTTTGATACAATATCTGGGAATATTTGTACATTATTAGGTGGCCCAAAAACAGGGTACAACTAGAAAGGCATACTTTCTGACTAGGAGTGCTCAAAGAGTTGGAGAATTTGCACTGAGTCCCAGTGGCAAGTCACAGATTCCCCATACGCCACCCTGTGTGGTCCAGCACATGATGCTTAACTCCGCATGTGAATACTCTCCCGGTGGCTCACTGAGCTATACAGACCAGGAACACCTTGGGCTCGATCCTTGATCTGTGCTGAGTTAGCTGATGTCATCCAGGACAGCAGTAGGAAAGCTTCAATCCTTCCCCGGGTTAAGGAGGAGAAATTCCCCCAAAATTCCCAATCCTGATTATTATCCAGTTGGAAGTGCATTTGGACGTCAGATGAAGACAGTTTCCATCCTCTGACACTGCGTTGCTCCTTGTTCTCTGCTCCTTCCGCTCCACTATCAATGGTCAATTTTTCAGCCACTACACCCCTACTCTTTGAACCTCCCTCCCTCAAACCTTTCACTTCACCACTCCCTCCCCACTATCAAAAGCCTACCAAAAACCCTTCTCTTTGGTCACACCTTCAACCCTTCCAGTCCTTCCGTTATCCCAATTTCTTCTCTCCACTTATTGAAAATCTTTGTATCTACTTATTAGCTTTAAGAACCTCCTTAAAATCCATCTCTTTGACAAAGCTATTAGTCTCCCGTACCATTATCTCCTGCCTTGGCTCAGCATCAGTTTTCCTTTTATAATGCTGCTGTGAAGCACCACAGGCGTTTTTCTACATTAAAGGTGCAAGGTGTTGTTATAGTAGTTGTAGTAGTAATAGTATTAGAAGTTGTTGTAATAGTAGTAGTTGTAGTAATAGTGGGTAGTATCTGTTCTGTAAGGCCTCCTCGAAGTCTCTCGGTACATGAGAAATTCCTTAGAAGTGAAATTTGGTGATGTTGCTGTTGCTATTTTGTCTGAATATTTGGATTGATACAAAACATTAAGGCACAGCTGCAGCAGTTCTTGTGTACTGGGTACACACATGGAGATCTGTCTTAAATGGCAGCAGCTCTGATGATGCTTTGGAATTACCTCCCTAAACCTTGTTGCCTCTCCATCTCCCTCTCCTCCTTTAAGATCCCCCTTAAAACCCACCTCTTTGACCCTAACTAATATCTCTTTCTTTGGTTCAGCGCCTATTTTCTTGATTATGTCTCTGTAAAGCATGATTTCCTATGTTAAAGATGCTATTTAAATGCAAATTGTTGTTATTGGCCTAGAAATTCACAGATATACTGCTGGCCATTAAGGCCTGATTTGGGGAAAAAATGGCAGCCACCTCACTTCCGCCCGCCTCCAGCGCAAGTCTCGGCAGTGGGCCATAGTGCTGCCGTTGGCAGCGCTGGCCCTAGAAATGTAAATCAGCAGTGTGACGTCGCGCCACGCCTGCAAACTTTGACCTTTTTGCTGAGTTTACCGCTGGGTCCTGAGCACACTCACAAAAGCGAGCATGAACCAGACCTACAGAGATGCTGTCAGCTATTCTTAATGGGACACACATCTTTCGGGTAAGTTTGGATTTAAGCTTTTGGACTGTTTTTGTAATATTTTATTGAAGTTGTGGCTTGGTGCAACAGATGTTAAAAGTTTTTAAAGTGTGCAGGGAGTGCTGATGGATGCTTTCAAGGTTTCGGATGGTAAACAAAGGCCTCTAAGAAGACAGAAAATGCTGGAAATACTCAGCAGGTCTGGCAGCATCCGTGGAGAGAGAAACAGAGTTCATGTCTCAGGTCGAGATGCTGCCTGACCTGCTGAGTATTTCCAGCATTTTCTGCTTTTATTTCAGATTTCCAACATCCGCTCGCAGAGGGAAGAGGAAGACGCAGAAGAGGAAGACGCAGAAGAGGAAGAAGCAGAAGAGGATGAAGTGGAAGGAAGGATTCAACGCAGACAGTCCCTTTCTGGCCGGGATATCCGGGATGGAATCATCCGCCTGCGGTGCCAGTGACTACAACTCCAATTCCCCTTTCAACATTTGTCCCACACCTTACCTTCCCTCTGTTACTGACCATCACAGTGTCCTCTTGGCCACAGTGCTGAAATAAAAGCCACCACAAAGCAAACTTTCCAATCCAACTTTATACACCTATCCATCCAATATGACATCAAGAAATCAACTAATCACCCTTGTGCATTCCCTTAGTGACTGTCTTGTGCGTGTCTTTACCTATCCTAGTGATGTCACACAGTGCTACTCCAGTGGCTGCAGCATGGCTGCTGACTTTCAGTGGGGGACACTGCAGATGGCCTTGCAGGACAACCTCAAGTGGCTGGGGGTGTCAAATTCAGTAACGGTGTGCGTTTCTTCTTCTTCTTCTTCTTCACTCTCTTCTCCCTCTTCTTGGTCAACCACTGGCTGGGCAGGCTGCATTTCTTGGGTGTGTGAAATGAGGAAGGCACAGTTAGTGTTGTGGTGAGCGGAGGGCGGGAAAACAAGAGCTGCATGTGAGAAGGAGGATAACGTATGAGGATACCAGCATCTTGTATCCTTTCAACCCAGCCGCTGACTAAGGGCTCAGCCATGTCCCAACCAAGAATGGCCAGCACCGTTGTCTCTAAGAAGATGAGGTGAAGCTAGGAATGTGAGGTGTGCCTCGTGTTTGGTACAGATTGTTGATAGGTGAGTGAATGGGAGGGTGGATTGTGCAATGAGCAGTGTGTGAGGCTAGTGGTGCAGTTGGTAGGGGACGGCATTTGAAGATGCATTCACTGGCCTTGACCACTGGTCTGAAGCCAGGAAGCTTCTTTGGGCATTGGAGCCAGGTCGTGTAGGCGACACTGCTGGCAGTGACGGCCTCGGTGACCTGGTCCCACATCGTTCTTTCTGGAGGTCCTCCTGGCCCCTGTGGGTAGAGGACCTCTCTTGTAGTGTTGAGCCCCTGCAGAAAGCTGGAGTGCTGTGTGCGAGACCCTGGGTGCCCCTTCCCTGGCTTGTTGAGCCATTTGTGTTAGTGCTGCAAAAAGAGGGTTGCACGGTAGGTTTGGCGCTGTAATAATTTAACTTAGCAGGCAGCACCAAAATACCTGCGCTATGATTTAGGGCGGCCGTTAATTGCGGCCCACGGTGGCACCGGCAGGTTTCTGGCCTCGTGCAATTTCTAGGCCATTGTCTCTATTATACGCTCACTGACTCCCACAGTTACCTTGACTACACCCTGCTTCCCATAAGAACTCTATTCCATTCTCCCACTTTCTCCATCTCCATCGCATCTGTTCTGACAATACCATATTTCATAGCAGTGCTTCCGATATGTCTGGCTTTTTCTTCAACCAAGGTTGACATGGCCCTCGACCGTGTCTGTCCCATTTCCCGCACTTCTGCTCTCATCCCTTCTCCTCCCTCCCAGAACCACGATAAGGTTCTCCTTGTCCTCACATTCCACCCCATCAGCCTCCACGTTCAATGGATCATCCTCCACCATTTCCGCGTGATGCCACCACCAAACACATCCTCCCCTCCCCTTTCAGCATTCCGAAGGGACCATTCCCTCTGCAACACCCTGGTCCACCCCAACATCCCCTATTTGACATTTCGGAAGGACAGACAGAAAGGAAAGGGAGGTGGGGTGGCTTTGTTGGTAAAGGATGGGATTAGTGCAGTGGTGAGAAGTGATATTGGCTCAGAAGATCAAGATGTAGAATCGGTTTGGATGGAGATAAAAAATAATAAGGGGAAAAAGTCTCTGGTGGGCGTAGTCTACAGACCCCCGAACAGTAGCAACACTGTTGGACAGAGTATAAATCAACAAATAATGGAGGCCCGCAAAAAAGGTACGGTAATAAACATGGGTGATTTTAATCTCCATGTTGATTGGACAAATCAAATTGGCCATGGTAGCCTTGAGGAGGAGTTCATAGAGTGTATCCGGGATGGTTTCCTAGAACAGTATGTAATGGAACCAACCAGGGAGCAGGCTATCTTGGATCTGGTTCTGTGTAATGAGACAGAATTAATAAATGATCTAATAGTAAAGGATCCTCTAGGAAAGAGTGATCATAGCATGGTTGAATTTCAAATTCAGTTGGAGGGTGAGAAAGTTGTATCTCAAACCAATGTCCTGATCTTAAACAAAGGCAATTACAATGGCATGAGGGCAGAACTGGCTAAAGTGGACTGCAAAAATAAATTAAATGGTAAGAAAGTTGAAATGCAGTGGCGGACATTTAAGGAGATATTTCATAACTCTCAACAAAAATATATTCCAGTGAGAAAGAAAGATTTTAAGAGAAGGGAGCATGATCCATGGCTAACTAAGGAAGTAAAGGATGGTATCAAATTGAAAATGAAGGCATACAATGTTGCTAAGATTGGTGGGAGGCCAGAGGATTGGGAAATTTTTAAAAACCAGCAAAGGATGACTAAAAAAATAATAAAGAGAGAGAAGATGAATTATGAGAGTAAACTGGCAAGAAATATTAAAACGGATAGTAAGAGCTTCTACAGGTATATAAAAAGGAAGAGGGTAGCTAAAGTAAATGTTGGCCCCTTAGAGGATGAGGCTGGGGAATTAATAATGGGGAACGGGGAAATGGCAGAGACTCTGAACAAATATTTTGTATCTGTCTTCACGGTAGAAGACACTAACAACATCCCAATAATGGATAATCAAGGGGTCACAGGGAGGGGGGAACTAAAGACAATCACTATCACTAAGAAAAAAGTACTTGGTAAAATAATGGGACTACATAAGAACATAATGCTTGAGGGGCCAAGTGGCCTATTCCTGCTCCTATTTCTTATGTTCCCCTTCCCACAGCCCCTTCCCGTGCAAGCACAGGAGATACAACACCTGCCCTTTTACTTCCTCCCTTCTCATCGTCCAGGGCCCCAAACACTCCTTCCAGGTGAAACAGAGATTTGTACTTCTTTCAATTTAGTATATTGTATTCGTTGCTGATGATGCTGTCTCCTCTGCATTGGGGAGACCCAACGCAGACCACTTTGCGAAGCACCCCCGTTCAATCCGCAAGTGTGACCCTGAGCTTCTGGTCGGCTGTCATTTTAATTCTCTGCTTCACTCCCACTCTGACCTCTCCATTCTTGGCCTCCTACACTGTTCTAATGAAGCTCAACAGGAGCTCGAGGAACAGCACCTCAGGGCCTTCCAGACCCAACATTGAGTTCAACAATTTCAGATTATAACCACTGATCACATTTTTTCAGACAGCAGCTGTTGGTAATGATTCTGCTGTTGCCATTTACAGCATCTTTTGTCCCATTACCATCTCATTTCACCTTGCATCATCATCCCTTTCATCATTTAATCTCTCTTGCCTTCCATCCTATCACAGACCTTCCATTTTGTTCTTTTCTCCCCTCCCCCCTTTCCCTGCCTCCGTGCTTGCTTAAAACCTGTTACATCTCTAACTTTTTCCATTTCTGAAGGAAGGTCATTGACCTGAAATGTTAACTTGGTTTCTCTCTCCACAGATGCTGCCTGACCTGCTGAGTATTTCAAGCATTTCTGTTGTTATTTGTTGTTGTTGATGTTAATGCTACTCTGGTCATTGTAAAGTACAAAAAGCAAGGCCATATCCCTCGGTTGTTGTAAAGAGTGGACATGGAGTCAGTTGTTATAATCTAGCCCACACTTTGCTCTTGTAATTTTAAAAAAGTTTCTTCATCTTGCTCTCATTAAATTTCCCCTATGCAACTGCATCCTGCCGAGAAGGGCAATCATGCCCCTAAGTTTCTACCAAAGCTACTTTTTAACTGGGCTCCCTGGAGGTGGGTGACGATGGAGTGACTCACCTTTTGAGCTTCCGCCTTTCCCTGTGGGGAAGGACCCGACCTTTGCTCTGTGATTCCGCTGACTGTACACATGAAATTAGGAATTCAGTGGGGGGCGAAATTCAACTCACGGCCGCCCGTTTTTCCAACGTAACGTTGGTGTTAAACCTCCAATTTTTACATTGTGATCTGCCGCGCCGAACTCTGCCAGAAGTGCGCCGGATGCCATATTGGCTCGGGCGACTTTTAGTTGTCCAGGGCGCCCACCTGAAACAGGCGTTGGGTCCTTAAATATTCAAATCGAATGCAAAATTCAAGTTATAATTGGGCGGAGCTTGCGCCACACATCTCCACCCAGATGTATCAGATGTTGAGCAATCTAACCAGCAAACCTTAAAGGGCCCGCTGGAGGCCACTCAAAAAGAGTCCCAGGAAATTTTCAGTTTCAGCAGAAGGGCTCCCCTTAGGCCCACAAAAACACTCTGGCCCTTTGCTAGGGCATTCAAGGCCCCTCCTCAAGGATCACCAACCCGCTCAGACCTGACCTGCCGACCGGCTCAACATAGGAGCCGGCCAGATTCCCACCTTCCTCAAGTAGCAGCTTACAGCGGAAGGCTCGTTTGTCGCCCGCAGTTTGGCGGCGGCATTTGAACGAGGCCTAAAGTGGAGTTTTGGGCGCAGGTAGAATTTCCGGCGAATGTGTGGAGAATGGTGGCCGTGTTTTTGTGACACAAGAACATCAGAGCTCCAACACGTTAACCCAACACATCAACTATTGGCTGGCTTTACGGTCTAATGTTCTGTATTAGAAAAACAACTGATAATTCATCAATGTGCTATATAGTGGTAAAAGTGAGTGGAAAGTTGCACAGTGAATTCAAAGTTAATTTAATAAAACTAAATAAATAACTGCAATGCAAGTTATATGTAATAGAGCAAAACCCTAGTTTCATTCATTTGGTAACTCTCAGGGGTCTCTTAGTGAGATGATTAAAAGCTTCCTAAAGACTTTAGTGTATTATTAAAATGTGCTTGTGCCCTTCTGAGCATTAAATTCCCTGACAGCTTCCAAATACGCACTCATTTTCTTATCTGTGAAAAGAGTGGTCTGTAAATTTTTAATATGAAATAATATTAAGCAGCATTGGCAAAAATCCACAGAACTGAAAAGCTTCATTTGTTGTATTAAGCAAAATATCTGAAATAACATTTAATTCGCTTTTCCACATTATGGCCAAAGCAATGCGAGATAACTGTGAGGTGTATTGAATAGATTCAGCAATTACGGACTAATGCCACCTTTAGGATGCTAAAATATGTTGTTAATAATTAACATAGATTCAAGGCATTTAAGCTTTTCAGCAAAAATGCATAATTGATGCTGCTGAAATTGGAGCATGTCCTGCAAGTCAAGGTCTTACATCAGCTATAAACCTGCTTAGGCCTTGGGCCACCAAAGAGGTGCAATAATTCAGAGTCAAAGTAGTTTGCAGGTTTTGACAGGTCAGGTTACTACAGTGTGTTAGTATGTGAATTCCTTTTGTTGTTAAAGCTGTGTGGCCTGACACGTGACTTCCTTTGGACAAAAAAACCCAACCAAAGCCACAAGCTTCTACACAAGAGTAAACGAATAAGCATTCAAACTCCCACAACACTGGGACAAAGGGAAAAGAAAGAACAGAAATGTTAGAATGCAATACAAACCACTCTGACTATTATTGGTTTCCAAATCTCCAGACTTCTAGTCACCTATTTGAGTTCTTTAAATACATCTTCAACTTCTTGGCAGTCTCAAGGCTAATGTGATGTTATAATTTAATTTAGTACAAATACCACCGAAAACCAAGGTATTAGCCAATTTATTTGGGAAGTTCTGTTTATAGTTGGAAATGACAGAATTAATTAGGCTCAATTGTAAAATTCATGCACAGGACAACAAATTTTGGCTTTTAAAAGGAGATCTTAGTGTGAAATCCATATTGAAACCACGGTTACATTTAAATACTTTTACAACATGCTACAGACTAATGCCATTGCTGTTGTTTTTTTCAGCTGGTTAATAACCCTTTGGCAAGTCAAGCAGCAGCAATGGGTTCCATAGCTGGCTCTCAGGCCTTCAGCACTGCTCTCTCTAGCCTGCAAGGGATGACTTCTCAGCTAGTCACTAATTCACAAGGCCAGGTGAGTCAAGGTAGTACGAATTCTTAGTAATGCATAAAACCGTCTTGGCTATGTAAAACGATCTTTGAAACATACTCAAATTGATGGATTAATAGCAACATCATTTCATAGCAGAGCCAAAGGAACCAAAAAACATAAAAAGTTCATGTCAGTATTACAGGGAGTCTATTTTGGAGAGGGTAAATTGTTAAATATCCAGGTTGATTTATTTTGTGATCATTAGATATAAAGAATATAGAAAGATAATGTTTAATATTGTGATTTTGGCACAGTAACGCTACATTTAGACAATATTGACGTATACACACACATAGTATCCTTTGAGAAAAATCTAATATAAGCAAAGATATACCTTGAGCAACAGTAAATTGCTGACCTTGTCATATTTATTGGGCAGATTCAGAATTGTTCCATCAGTACTCAGAGAGTTGAACGATGAACCTTGTCATCGTGGAGCCTGATCTAATGAATCATCCTATCTCAGGTGCACACAACAGACATTATAGGAAGATTGTCTCAGCAACATGCTGGCCACACTATCCCTTTATTACCTCAACCTTTATTCTGTATTAATTTCTATTTGGAATCTCCTTAAAAGTGATGTTTCTGTGTATTCATGTTCTGTTTAAAATGATTCAGCAGCAATCTGTAGGCTTTAAAGCTGTGGCTCATTGTAAAGGGAGGTGCTTACTTAGCACTGACGAGTTTTAAGTTTATAAGGTACTAAATATGACATCAATCATTTAGGATGACATATTTTGCAGGTTTTATGCTTGACTTCAGAAGGCAAGCACAACTCTGAAGTGTTGGTCAGTAAGTGTTGAGAGTACCATCTCCTGACCGGATGAAGCACTGGTAGCTCTCTTCCGCACTTGGGTGAAAGAGGAGCGGCATTTATTGTGGCATATATATCATTAGAGCCCTCAGACTTTGCTCCGACAGATTGCTCTCCGCCATTACCAGCACAACTGACTGGAGTCACAAAAAAATGAAATTCCCCTGATCTGCACTTACACAATTCCTGTTATGAAGAATTTAATATCAGCCAGACATATGGGCTAGAGTTGCCAGATGCTAGGCTATGGTTGCCAGATACCGGGCTAGGGTTGCTAAATGCCAGGCTAGAGTTGCCAGATACCGGGCTAGGGTTGCTAAAAGCCGGGCTAGAGTTGCCAGGTACCGGGCTAGGGTTGCCAGATACCGGGCTACGGTTGACAGATACCGGGCTAGGGTTGCCAGATACCGGGCAAGGATTGCCAAATGCTGGGCTAGAGTTGCCAGATACCGAGCTAGGGTTGCCAGATACCAGGCTAGGGTTGCCAGATACCGAGCTAGGGTTGCCAGATACCGGGCTAGGGTTGCCAGATACTGAGCTAGGGTTGCCAGATACTGGGCTAGGGTTGCCAGATACCGGACTAGGATTGCCAAATGCTGGGCTAGAGTTGCCAGATATTGGGCTATGGTTGTCAGATACCGGGCTAGGGTTGACAGATACCGGGCTAGGGTTGCCAGATACCGGGCTAGGGTTGTCAGATACCGGGCTAGGGTTGCCAGATACCAGGCTAGGGTTGCCAGATACCGGGCTAGGGTTGCCAGATACCGGGCTAGGGTTGCCAGATACCGGGCTAGGGTTGCCAGATACCGGGCTAGGGTTGCCAAATGCCAGACTAGAGTTGCCAGATATTGGGCTATGGTTGCCAGATACCGGGCTAGGGTTGCCAGATACCGGGCTAGGGTTGCCAGATACCGGGCTAGGGTTGCCAGATACCGGGCTAGGGTTGCCAGATACCGGGCTAGGGTTGCCAGATACCGGGCTAGGGTTGCCAGATACCGGGCTAGGGTTGCCAGATACCGGGCTAGGGTTGCCAGATACCGGGCTAGGGTTGCCAGATACCGGGCTAGGGTTGCCAGATACCGGGCTAGGGTTGCCAGATACCGGGCTAGGGTTGCCAGATACCGGGCTAGGATTGCCAGATACCGGGCTAGGGTTGCCAAATGCCGGGCTAGAGTTGCCAGATATTGGGCTATGGTTGCCAGATACCGGGCTAGGGTTGCCAGATACCGGGCTAGGGTTGTCAAATGCCAGGCTAGAGTTGCCAGATATTGGGCTATGGTTGCCAGATACCGGGCTAGGGTTGCCAGATACCAGGCTAGGGTTGCCAAATGCCGGGCTAGAGTTGCCAGTTATTGAGCTATGGTTGCCAGATACTAGGCTAAAGTTGCCAGCGTTTTGCTCCACGCGAACCTCCTCTCACTCTATTTCATCTAGCCCTATCGGCATACCTTTCTATTCCTTTCTCCCTCTTGTACTTATCTGGCTTCCCTGTAAAGGATATGTGCCATTCACCTCAACAATTCCTTGTGGTAGCAAGGTCCACATTCTAACCACTCTCTGGGTAAAGACATTTCTCCTCCATTCTTTATTGGATTTATTAGTGACTATCTTATATTGGTGGCCCCTAGTTCTGGTCTCTATAAGTGGAAACATCTTCTCTACATTGACCCTATCAAACCCCTAGATGCATTTAAGGGGCGGTTAGATAAGCATATGAAGGAGAAGGGAATAGAGGGTTATGCTGATAGTTAGATGAGGAAAGACGGGAGGAGGCTCGTGTGGAGCATAAATGCCGGCATGGACTGGTTGGGCCGAATGGCCTGTATCTGTGCCGTATATCCTATATAATCCCTTCATAATTTTAAAGACCTCTGTTAGCTCACCTCCCAGCCTTCTCTTTTCTAGAGAAAAGAGCCTCAGCCTGTTCAATCTTTCCTGATAGGTATAACCTCTCAGTTCTGGTATCATCCTTATAAATATTTTTTCCAACTTCTCTAGTGCCTCTATGTCCTTTTTGTGATGTGGAGACCAGAACTGTTCACAGTACTTCAAGTGTGGTCTAACCAAGGTTCTATATAAGTTTAACATAACTTCTCTGCTTTTTAATTCTGTTCTTCTAGAAATAATCCCAGAGCTTTGATTGCATTTTTATGGCTTTGTTAACTTGCGTTGCTACTTTTAATGATTTGTGAATGTAGACCCCTAGATTCCTTTGCTCCTGTACCCCATTAGACTCTTGGAGGTAATTTTAACCACAACAAACGGGTGGGTTAGGGTCAGGTGGGATGTTAAAATTTAAAAAATCTCAAACTCGCCCCAACCCACGCACTTCCAGTTTTAACGGAGACGGGATCGGGGGTGGGCAACCAACCCGCTCCCAGGAGGTGGCTTGGCCATTAAAATATTATAAGGAGGCTGCGTGCCTCATATGTAACCTATCTTCCAGGTTTAACCCTGGCTGGCTCGGGAAACCCTGCAGCTAAAGGGAGGCGAGGACTGCTTTGTGGAAAAGGTAAGTGCCTTTACAGCATTGCTTGTGGGCCAAGAGGAGTAGGAGTACTTCTTCCCTGCCCGTCATCAGATCCCACCCTCCCCCCGGATCCAAAGACCCTCCCACGATCGGACCGCCCTGGATTGGAGATCAGACCCCATCCCTGGGATCGGACCCCCTCCCCTCACCCAGGAATTTGCATCCACCCCTCCGGTGTTATTAGCAACCATCACCACCCCCCCCCCCCAACCCCGGTATTGGAACTGCCCCCCCCCCCTCACTGAGGGATTGGTGACCACTTCCACCCAAGATCCGGACACCCCCTCCCCCCACCCCGGTATTGGCGACACCCCCTCCCATCCCCGTATCGGAACCCCCCCCCCCTGCCAGGGATTGGCGACCACCTCCCCCAAGATCCGGACCTACCTCCCCCTTATCAACAATCAACAACCTCACCCCCCCCCGCCGGGGATCGGTGACAACCTCCCCCCAAGATGCTGGCCACAACCCTCACTCCCCCCCACTAACCCAACTGCAAGCTCCCTACCTGCTCCTGGGCTGCGGCCTCCTCCAGAGTATTCCCCGCCCGACTGGGAGCCAAGCCTGTCAGTCAGGCTGGCTTCTGGGCGGACAACATGCTTGAACAAAATACACATACTCCACAGTATGCGGGGAAATCCAGACTTCCTGGTTTCCCAAACAAAACTCAGACTCTCCCCCGTTCACAAAACCTGCGCCAGTCAAGATCGGGGACTTATATTCCAAGGAGTATGTGGCCTTCATATTCTTCCAACACACTAATCTATATTGAATTTTATTTGCCATTTACATACACATTCTGCAAGTTTATTAACGTCTTCTTGTATTTTGCTCAGTCTTTCTTTGTATTAACTACACCCCCAATTTAGTGTCATCCGCAAATTTTGAAATTATACTTACGATTCCCAAGTTCAAATTGTTTATATAAATGGCGAACAGCAGTAGTCCCAGCACCGACCCCTGTAGAACACCATTTCCCACCTTCCACCTGTCTCAGGAACTACCTTTAACCCTTATTCTCGGTTTTCTGTTTTGTAGCCAGCTTGCTATCCATTCTGCTACTTGTCCCCTAACGCCGCATGCTCTGACCCTAGTCATGAGTCTACTATGCCATACCTTATCAAAGACCTTATGAAAATTTAAATATATTACATCTACTACATTACACTTGTCTACACTTCCTGTAAATTATGCTAGATCAATTGTTAATTTTAAATCAGAGATTGATAGCTTTTTGTTAACCAAAGGTATTAAGGGATATGGGCCAAAGGCAGTTATATGGAGTTAGGTCACAGATCAGCCATGATCTCATTGAATGGCGGAGCAGGCTCGAGGGGCTGAATGGCCTACTCCTATTCCTATGTTCCTAAATAGAAGGGGTCCCAACCTGTCAATGGTACAATTCCTCAAAATAAACGGGGAGTCCTGGCCTGTTACTGGTACAGTTCCTGTAAATACAAAGAGAGTTCCTGCCCGTCACTGGTATAATTCCTGTAAATAGAAGGAGTCCCGACCTGCCACTGGTAAAGATACTGGGCTAGGGTTGCCAGATACTGGGCTAGGGTTAGGAATATAGAAACAGGAGTAGGCCATTCAGCCCCTCAAGCCTGTTCCGCCATTCAATGAGATCATGGCTGATCTGTGATCTAACCCCATATACCCGCCTTTGCCCCATATCCCTTAATACCTTTGGTTAACAGAAATCTATCAATCTCAGATTTAAAATTAACAATTGATCTAGCATCAAATGCTGTTTGCAGAAGAGATTTCCAAACTTCTACGACCCTTTGCATGTAGAAGCGTTTCCTAACTGCACTCCTGAAAGGTCTGGTTCTAATTTTTAGGCTATGTCCCCTAGTCTTAGTCTCCCCAACCAGTGGAAATAGTTTCTCTCTATCTACCCTATCAGTTTCCCTTAATATCTTGAAAACTTTGATCAAATCACCCCTTAATCTTCTAAATTCCAGGGAATACAACCCTAGTTTGTGTAATCTCTCCTCATAATTTAACCCTTGGAGTCCAGGTATCATTCTAGTAAATCTACGCTGCACTCCCTCCAAGGCCAATACATCCTTCCTAAGGTAGGGTGCCGAGAACCGCCACACACAACCTTTCACCAGCACAGACAGCTATTTTCAGATTGTTGCCAGCAATTCCATATTTGTTGTTTTTTTATTTTTTTAAATGTTGCAATAATCAATGGCAAATTAAAATGCTATGAATAATGGGCACTGTGTTCTGCCAGAAAAGTTGCATGTCAGACCACGGAGGGGGAATATAAATCAGGTATTGCCATCAAAGGAGGTGCACAAGTGGGGCAGAGCCAGAACATTCAGGGGCCAGGTGTTAGGGAAGGGGCCACCTTGGTAAGTAGGTCTGACAGGATCTCTGAGGTGGTGGGCCATGTTTAAAATGGGCGGGACACTGGGAGGTGGGACTAGCCAGAAAGATGGGCAGGAACTGACAGGGTGAAGCATCAGAAGCTGATTAGCTTCAGGAGGTTAGGCAGAAGCAGCCGATCTGTAGGCTCAGTTGACAGATTGAATCCATGGCATGATGCCAGGAAAAGGAGATTCAAAGACCATAGAGTGTGATAAGAAACCTGGGTAATGAAATTGGTCTTGGGCAGTAGCAAATCGATTGCCTGCATTACACCTGCCAATTTTCTTTTCCATTTAAGTCATCGGAAAAGAAAATGGTGTAAAACGGGGTTGCCGATTCGCTGTGGCCTGTTTCACTCGACTGCCCAAGACCAATGTCACCCTCTCCCTGGTGTTCAAAATCATAGCAACACAGTTTAAGTAGCCAATAAATGTAACCATTGTTACGGTTTAGTCAATAAGTCACTGGTTTGTAACACACATTCTTCAAATTTATTCATTAAAGTCAATCTGTTTTTAATTATTAAGTAGCCAATAAATTAACTAACTATTGAAATCAGCCAGTTTTGTGAATAGTTATTAAAACCATGTCAGCAAAACAACTTCTTTTAAAATCCAGTCTGGAATTTATTCAATTATATAAGGCAGTCAGTATTTCCTTTGCTTATCCAATTAGTTTAGAAATTTACTCCGCAATTAAGTCCAGTCAGTATGGCAATGTTTTTAATATCCAATTTTCTCCCCCAGGCTGAAGAAATACATAGGCCTAGAAATTGCAGTAGGCCGAAAACCTGCGGGTGTCAACACTGGCTGAAGTTAACAGCTGCCCGAAATCATAGCGCAGGCTGCACCGGTATTTTGGTGCGGCCTGCTAATTTAAATTAGCGCAGCACTAAACCTACCATGCAACCCTCTTTTTCCGGCGCTACTCTCAGCAGGAGACCCAATGTAGCGTCCCTGAAGCGAGGCAGTGTTCTGTTAAAGCAAGGCTGTCATTTTAGAAAGCAGTGTTGTTCCCTTAAAGGGGAACTGCCTACTAAAATGAAAAAAATAAAAGTCATTTAAAAATAGGCAGTCTTTTTAGCCTTTAGAGCTCAACTGCCTTCTGAAAAAGAAATAAACATTAAAAATAATTCCGAAACGGCAGTCTTCAGCTCTTAAAGCTGACTTTCCTTCCGCACCTATAAAAATGGTAAAAGTGCTTCAGCACTAGCACAAATGGCTCAACAAGCCAGGGAAGGGGCACCCAGGGTTTCGCAAGCAGCACTCCAGCTTTGTGCAGGGGGTCAACACTGCAAGAGAGGTCCTCTACCCACAGGGGCCAGGAGGCCCTCCAGTAAGAACCATGTGGGACCAGATCATCGAGGTGGTCACTGCCAGCAGTGTCGCCCCTATCACCTGGCTCCAGTGCCCAAAGAAGCTTCATGACATCAGACAAGTGGTCAAGGCCAGTGAATGCATCTTCAAAAGCCGTCTCCTGCCAACTGCACCACTAACCTCACACACTGCTCATTGCACAACCCCGCACCCCCCATCACTCACCTACCAACAATCTGTACCAAAACACAAGGCACACCTCCCATTCCTAGCTTCACCTCACCCCCTTGGGGGAGACAGTGCTGGGCATTGTTGGCAGGGGCATGGCTGAGCCCTTGGCAAGCGGCGGGTCAGAAACGATAAAAAATCCTCCTTCTAGCATGCACCTCTTACTTTCCCACCCTCCCCTCACCACAACCCTACCCTTGTGCATTCCTCATTTCACACACCCATGAAATGCAACCTGCCCAGCCAGTGGTTGACCAAGATGAGGGAGAGGAGAGTGAAGAAGAAGAAGAAGAAGAAGAAACACCGTCATTTGATTTCACACTCCCAGCCACCAGCTCCTAGAGGTAATCCAGCAAGGCCATCTGCAGTGTCCCCCACTGAAAGTCAGCAGCCTTCCACCAGCCATGCTGGTGCCACTGGGGTAGCACTGTGTGACATCACTAGGATAGGCAAAGGCACACACAAGACAGTCACTAAGGGAATGCACAAGGGTGATTAGTTGATTTCTTGATGTCATATTAGATGGTAGATGTATAAAGTTGGATTGGAAAGTTTTCTTTGTGGTGGCTTTTATTTCAGCATTGTGGCCAAGAGGACACTGTGATGGTCAATAACAGAGGGAAGGTAAGGTGTGGGATAAATGTTGAAAGGGGAATTGGGTTCTGGTCACTGGTACCGCAGGCGGATGATTCCATCCCGGATATCCTGGCCAGAAAGGGGCTGTCTGGGTTGCATCCTTCCTTCCGCTTCATCCTCTTCTGCATCTTCCTCTTCTACATCTTCCTCTTCTGTGTCTTCCTCTTCTCTCTGTGAGCAGATACTGGAGGTCTAAAATAAAAGCATAAAATGCTGGAAATACTCAGCAGGTCAGGCAGCAGCTCGACCTGAGAAGTTAACTCTGTTTCTCTCTCCATGGATGGTGCATGACCTGCTGAACATTTCCAGTATTTTCTGTATTCTCAGAGGCCTTCCTTTACCATCCGAGGTCTTGCAAGCATCCATCAGCACTCCCTGCACACTTTAAAAACTTTTAACATTTATTGCACCAAGCCACTACTTCAATAAAATATAAAAAATCCAGTCCAAAATCTTAAATCCAAACTTACCTGAAAGATGTGTGTGTCCCTTTAAGTAATGGTGACAACGGGCTCGATTTTGCCATTGGGGGCGGGCTGGGGCATGTCAGATGGTTTTCGTGTCAGGACCCCGACTCCGATGTGAAGTGGGAAAAAAGTGAGATTTTGCCCTAATTGGGCACCTGATTTCCAGCGTGTGGAAACCCCTGGCCCAATGAGTCTTTTCATACAGAAAGTCGCCTCCATTGATGTCATCAATGCTGGCATCATGTATTTCAGGCCTGCAAGCAGCCTTGCTTCTTCATGAGACTTTAAACTTTATGCCCATTGTGGTGATCGCTTCATTCAGCAACTATGTCCAGCAGTAGGCCAAAGTGTGCTCCAAGGTTCGATGATGCCTCCCTCCAAGCTCTGGTGGAGGGAGCAAGATCTAATAAGGAGCTGCTCTTCCCTTCCTCAGGGAGGAAAACGCCTCCCCAGCAGACTAAAGCTGTGTGGCTGCAAGTGGCCCAGGAGGTCAATGCCATCTCTATGTGCCGCAGAACCTGGCTGCAGGAAGAGGTTTCATGACCTTCTCCGCACAGGAAAAGTGAGTATGACTTTCCCATCACCCTCAATCTGATCCCCATCACCTCTCATCACCAGCACTCTGCTTTACCAACCTCTTCCTCCACATCCCACTTGACACTGACATCGCTGCACCCTTACCCATTCCCTCTCTCTCTATGGTCACATTCACTTAACTATTCGACCATGCAGCCCTTACACTCCCTATCACTGTGACGCAATGACAACAACTTACAACACACAGGAAGGGCCCTTTGTCTCCTTCTAAGCATCTATGCTATGGATTCTCTACACTCACTCCTTCATTCTCACTCAAACTCCACTTGTGTCCCTCATTGCAGGAAAAGAGAGCGCACAATAAGAGGGAAAAGAGCGAGGACAGGAGGAGGGCCACCCTCAGTAGCCCAGCTCACCACCTTGGAGGAGGCGGCCCTGGAAATTGCCGGTGTCGAGGAAGATTCGCAAGTGGGGGACGGACAGACGAGCGCATCACAGCAAGCTGGTAACAGAATAGTTTGGCATCTCATTGACATTGCATGAGTGACTGATAATGATTCTGATGCTCTAACAGATTGAATTGTGATCATCTGCACAATTCAATGTACATGCAACCTTTACCTCACATCTCTAACTCTTTCCTTTACTCCCCCACAGGACCATCGACAGCCCCCGTCCCCACTGTCCAGGCGGAACAGCCGGAGCCTCAAGACTCCTCCGAGGAAGCTGCAACCTCTGAGGGCACTCCGTCAGCAGAATTCAGCGCACCCAGCACCAGCGCAGACACTCACACCTCGGTGGGACCTTCGCGAGATAGAGTAGTGTTGTCACCTGGTGTATCACAGCTCACAAGTGAGCATCAGCAGATGGTGGAGACAGGGACAGCAGTGGAGAGTCCTCATCGGAGGGCGCAGGACTCTGCCAGCTCAGCTCAGCTGCATGTCGACCCTGTGCCTCCGGGTCCATCCAGAAGGAGAGCGGTGCTGGAACTCCAGGAACAGGTGCAGGAGTCTCTGGCAGGTTTTGTCTCCAGGGTCGCTGCGAGTGTGGGGCGAAAGGAGGAGTCCATCGCGAACATGAGCAGAGCCTTTGTGGCGGCATGAACGCATCACCACAGAAAGGATGGCAACCTCCGTGGAAAGGATGGCTACGGTAGAGGAGAGGAAAGCTATGGCCATGCAGGAGCTAAGTCGCCACAGTGTTGAAAACATGGTCATTGTTCAGAATAGACTGACATCTCTTGAGGAGCGATGGTCAGCTATTGAGCATAGAAACCAGACCTTCATGGAAGTCCTCTGGAGTAGGACTTCCAGTGCAGAAACGGGTCCTAATGGCCCACCTGCAGTGCAGCAAGGTGCTGTCAAGCCACTTGCTAGCTCTGAAGTGAGGCTGACCCATGAGAGGGATGTTGGTGGCAGACAACAAGGAAGTGGGCGCTCCTCTCCAAGCGCTCACACGACCATGCCACTGCAAAGCCCTCGGTCAGAGCCCCACCAGAGTCCTCACCCAACTGAGATGGGCACAGCCACAGGAGCAGCAGACTGTTGCCGAGCCCTCACAGGCTCGCAACCCCAGACGATGCCCGCCAAAGGTGTCGAGACAGGAGCAGCAAGAAAGTGAGCGAGGGGCCTCCACATCTGCTGAAGCCACAGGGGATGCACCACGTAGGAGCACGCGTAAGAGGAAGATAAAGCACAAGTAGTCACAAGGGTAGTCACTTGGATGTTCTGTTGTATTGTTTATTGACAAGCCATCCTTGTAATGTGATGATAAACAGATTTGATGGCAAATCTCGCAAATGGGACTTCCACACTGAGGGCTTAGGGAGACTTGCAATTGTCAATATGGTGGTCAGAGTGATAGGAATCCGTAGGTTCTTGGCCATTGTCGATGCTCTGGTAAGAAGGTGCGAGGCAAAAGTGTTTGATTGTGCAGGCTAAGCAAATCTGGCCAACATGAGCGCGTCCCTTGCATCCCGGGCAGCAATGTGGCCATGCGCTGGTGCCTTCTGGCCTGTGCAGCTTCAGGTGGGTGAGCAGCAGCTTGGCGCTCCTGTTGTTGCTGCTGCAGTTGGTGCTGCTGTTGTTCATGGTTCTGCTGCTGCCGAATCTGATGTCCAGGAGGAAAGGAAATAAACGGTTCCCATGCTTCTGGTATATGCGCTCAGTCAAGGTGGCGAGAGGGGTGTCCCAGGAGGTCACACTGGAGATGGGTGTCAGGCTCCAAACTTCCACAACAATGGGTATGCCTGCTAAAAGTTCCCCCAGACCTGAGACAACAAAGCTCTGCCATTTGCAAATGATCATTGGTGAAAACTCCTTTTTAATGGTGGAGCTGCAGCTGTTAGTAAGCAATCTACTTGTGAGGCCGCCAGGATTAACTGGCGTGTTCCAGAGGAGACATACAGGACGGGGGAAATGTGTTAAAATCAGGCCTCTCAAAATGGGATTATAGAGGCAATTAACTGGTTGTTAAGGGTCTTAAGGACCTATCCCACCTCTTGGAGGTGGGATGGAAACGGGGTCTGAAACCCCGATTCTGGGAAAAATGCTCGGAGGCGGGCCGGAGGCGGGATTGGAGCCGCCTGCTATTTTTTTGCGATTTTTACACCTCACATGCCTCCAATCCCACCTCCTCAGGCCTGGCAAAATCGAGCCCAACGTCTCTGTAGGTCTGCTGCGTGCATGGTTTTCTGAGCATGCTTAGGACCAGCGTTTAAGTCAGCGAAAAGGTCGAAGTTTGCAGATGTGGAGTCAAGTCTGATTTGCATTTCTAGGGCCAGCACTGCTAACGACAGCACTAGGGCCCTCACCAAAATGGCAGACGCCGTGTCCCACGCCGGAGGCAGGTGGAATTAATGCGGAAGTGAGACGGCTGCCATTTTTTTTCCAGAAACGGGCTTTAAAGGAGACCTTACCGTAAGTCCGCAAATTTCTAGGTCATAGAATTTAGAACACAGTCCGTGTCAGCATTTAGCCTCTACGTGAGCAAATAGTCCTAATCACATTTACCCACCCTGTTCCATATCCCTTCAACCCCTTATCCTTCATCCACCTATCCAATCTAATCCTGAACATTGACATCGTTTCTGCCTCAACCATTAACCCTGGAAGTGAATTCCACAGCCTCACAACTCTCTGTGTGAAGAAGATCCTCCTGCCCTCTGTCTAAATCTCTTGTATTTAATCTTGTATCTACGGCCCCTTGCTCTTGATCCCTTATCTACTGGAAACAGTCTGCTTCTATCTGACATATCCCATCCTTCCATAATTTTAATCGTATTAAATTTCAATCATATTAAACACTTACTATTGGGATGATTTTAGCTCTAACCGCCTTGCGGAAACTGGGTGTGGACAGTTAAATTCACCCAAGTTACTTAGCTGCCCTCGCATCGCCCAGATCCCACCTTTTTCTAAGGCTTCTAGATGGGCGGTTAAACTGCCCGGCAAAAAGCAGCGGGATCCATCTTTAAATATGCAGATCGGGTTCTGTGATGTCATCGGGCTCTCACTGCAGTTTGAACTCAGGGCTGAAGAGGAAATCCACTGCGGCTTTCCCACCAGCCTGAACTGGGTCAAAAGAAGATTGTGATGTGAAGAGGCCCTGGGAGAGGTAAGTTTTTTCACTTCTCTTTGTTGGACCAGGTGGAGCAATAGTGCTTCCCCACTCCATCCCGCAAGGCGCCCTTTCTCCGCACCTACCTGCATGCCAGAGGGCGGTCATGGATCATTCAGGGCAGGAAGTGGACCAGCAGCATGTTAATGAGGCCTGAGAGTTAAAATAGCCCAGGCCTGATTTCTGCAGCAGTACCGCACCACCCTCCCGCTCCGAGTTAAAATCGGGGCCTATGTTACAACGTAATTCAATTAGCCAACTTATCCTGGAATTCAGTTTCATGGGTGCCCTTTATGCTCCGTGACCGCCCTACATTATTCATTTATGACCCGCAAAACTAAATGTCGGCAGGCTATTTGACCACAGTTGAGTCCAATCCTGCCACAGACACTTCTAGCAGGGCTCGCTGGATGGAAACAAGGAGTAGAAATCCCAGACAAATTTTTTCCCTCTCTAGTTTAGGGGCACTGAGGCCAATTGCAACACCCCTACCAGTGCCCCGACTGAGCATCAAAATATTTGATTGCCGCACACTTTTCCTTCGTAAAAATGTCACAAGTACGATTAAAAATAAATATAGTGTCGGCCATGCTGTCTGCTTAAATGAGTAATGAGCTGATTTAGTGCATGCTAAGTTCCAGAGAGGTGAACACTGTGACGTTGCAGCAGCCAGGTCGAACAAGGAGTACAAATTCAAAGCCATGAAGTCTTGAATGGTTAGCAATGCCGTTTGTTCTTTATTTGTTTTTAGTCAAAAAAAATGTTGTTTTTACTTTGAAAAAAGTGTAAAACCTTCTATCTAACCCATCCAAGAACACAACCCATTTTAGGGCCATTTTTTTTCACTGTGGAATGTGGCAACCCCTACATTAGACCCTGCAGCATATTTCATAACTTACTCATCTTCAGTTAGCTGAATCCAACTTTGGCATCTTTTATAAAGTTATGGACCCCTGCAGAATGGGAGTTGAATGGCCACCTCCGCAAGAAGAGATCAGTGTCGTAATCTAACCATGACAGGCTGGCGTCTCAACAACTGGGACAAAGCTGCTGAAAGCCACACTGAGTGAGAGGTTGTTGTCTCATCTCAACCACAACTATCAGTTTTGGCCTCAGATCAAAGTGGTCAACTTGTGATCCCCTCACACTCATGGTCCAGAAACGGGGCGATTCTCTCAGTGTTCGCTGTGATCAGCACAGAAGCTCTTAGCATCTCCGCAGCAGACAAATGCTGTGCTCCCTTCAGCACTGTGAAAAGTTAATCAATAACTCTGTTGAGAAAGATTGACCGCAACGGTGGCCACCCACCCCTAATCTATAAGTGTACTAAGCTCTTCAGTTGAAAGCATTGAATTTCTCAGCAGGACAATCACATCCAAAGTAACTGGAAAAACACACAGATGCAAAAGATGTCTAGGAAATCTAGCAGAGCTGAAATTATCTAAAAGCTTAACCCTCCTTGCCACAGTCTTTAATACCATTGTCTTAAAAAGCTGTACATACTCAGTGATAGAATATTGCAATCCAATTTGGCTGATGACAGTAAAAATCTTTGGGGGGTAATTTTGACTTTGGGAATGGAGAATCAGGCATGGTGGACAATGAGACCGATCTGCTCTAAAATTTCGCCATTCATTTAAATTAAAACAAATGATTGAAACACACAGGAGCTCCACAAGTTGACCTCCAAACCTGCTTCTCCGATCTCCACTCCTGTTGATTTCACTACAACTAGGACACAGAGGAAGTTACCCCCTCATAAATGTAATATTAAAGAACTATTAAAACCATTAATGTCAAGTGTTTGACAAATTAACTTGTATCTATTCCTATGATATATGGTAATGCTTTAGGTAATAGTTACATTTAAAATCCAATATGTTTCCATTTACCTATCATTAATTACCTTTGCAGCGTAGGCCTCCAAATATTAGAAAGAAAGAAAGAAAGAACTTGTATTTATATAGTGCCTTTCATAATGTCGGAATGTCCCAAAGCACTTTACAGCCAATGAAGTACTTTTCAAGTGTAGTCACTGTTGTATTTTAGGAAACGCAGTAGCCAATTTGCACACAGCAAGACCCCACAGACAGCAATGAAATAATGAGCAGACAATCTATTTTTTTAATGGATCTTTTACGTCCACCTGAAAGGGCAGACGGGCCTCAGTTTAATATCTCATCTGAAAGATATCATCTGCATCTTTCAGTGCATCTCTGACAATGCAGCGCTCCCTCAGTACTGCACTGAAGTGCCAGCCTAGATTTTGTGCTCAAGTCTCTGGAGTGGGGCTGTGAACCCACATCCTTCTGCCTCAGAGGAGAGCATGCTACCACTGAGCCACAGCTGACATCTTAGGTGTCACATTAAGAGATGCTGTGGTGCATATTCT
This sequence comes from Squalus acanthias, assembly GCA_030390025.1. Lineage (NCBI taxonomy): Eukaryota > Metazoa > Chordata > Chondrichthyes > Squaliformes > Squalidae > Squalus > Squalus acanthias. The sequence goes on from CM059432.1 coordinate 109,161,470, forward strand.
GTACACCTCCCAGTTGCCTACAGTCTTCAAATATTTTTCCTTGCCCACCAATTTCAAATTTATCATGGGAGATGCACTAGTAATATATTAATCATGTGAAAAGCATGCACTTCCTGTAACTGTCAGACTTAACTCCGTGGGCTCGATTTTGCCAGGCCCGAGGAGGCGGGATTGGAGGCGTGTGAGGTGGTAAAATCGCAAAAAATGGCGGGCGGGCCCGATCCCTCCTCCATCCCGCCTCCGAGCAATTTTCCCAAATGCGTGTTTTCTGACTCCGTTTCCATCCCGCCTCCAAGAGGCGGGATAGGCCCATAAGGCCCTCAACAACCAGTTAAGTGCCTCTATAATCCCATTTTGAGAGGCCTTTCTGATTTTAACACTTTTCCCACGTGGTTCACGTCTCCTCTGGAACACGGCAGTGAAACCTGGCGGCAGCACAAGTGGACTGCTTACTAACAGCTGCAGCTCCACCATTAAAAAGGAGTTTTCAGCAATCATCATTTGCAGGTGGCAAAACTTTGTTGTCTCAGGTCTGGGGGAACTTTTAGCAGGCATACCCATTGTTGTGGAAGTTTGGAGCCTGACACCCATCTCCAGTACGACCTCCTGGGAAACCCCTCTCGCCACCTTGACTGAGCGCTTCCTCAACTGAGGCATATACCAGAAGCATGGGAACCATTTATTTCCTTTCCTCCTGGACATCAGATTCGGACGAAGACCAGCCGTGGCAGCAGCAGAACCATGAACAACAGCACCACCAACAGCAGCAGCAACAACAGGAGCGCCAAGCTGCTGTTCACCCACCTGAAGCTACACTGGCCAGAAGGCGCCAGCGTGCGACCACATTGCTGCCCGGGATGCAAGGGATGCACTCATCTTGGCCAGATTTGCTTAGCCTGCACAATCAAACACTTTTGCCTCACACCTTCTTATCAGACCATCGACAATGGCCAAGAACCTGCGGATTCCTATCACTCTGACCACCATACTGACAATTGCAAGTCGCCCTAAGCCCTCAATGTGGAAGTCCCATTAGCGAAATGACACACGCCACTACTGCAACAGTTTGCCATCAGAATTTTTTATGTCAATAAGCAACTGATGGCTTTTCAAAATTAAACACAACATTACACCCAAGTGACTACCCTTGTGACTTGCAGGCCATTATCTTCCTCTTACGTGTGCTCCTACGTGGTGCTTCCCCTGTAGCTTCAGCAGATGTGGAGGCCCCTTGCTCACTTTCTTGCTGCTCCTCTCTCGACACCTTTGGCGGGCGTCCTCTGGGGTTGCGAACCTGTGAGGGCTCGGCAACAGTCTGCTGCTCCTGCGGCTGTGCAGGGGTTGAGACGCTGATCTCAGTTGGGTGGAGACTCTGGTGGGGCTCTGACCGAGGGCTCTGCAGTGGCATGGTTGGGTGAGCGCTTGGAGAGGAGCCCCCACTTCCTTGTTGTATGCCACCAACATCCCTCTCATGAGTCAGCCCCACTTCAGAGCTAGCAGGTGGCTGGACAGCACCTTGCTGCACTGCAGGGGGCCATGAGGACCCGTTTCTGCACTGGAAGTCCTACTCCAGATGACTTGCATGAAGGTCTGGTTTGTTTGCTCAATAGCTGACCATCGCTCCTCAAGAGATGTCAGTCTATTCTGAACAATTACCATGTTTTCCATACCCTGGCGACTAAGCTCCTCGATGGACATAGCCATCCTCTCCTCTACCGTAGCCATCCTCTCCTCTACCGTAGCCATCCTCTCCTCTACATTAGCCAGCCTTACCATGGAGGTAGCCATCCTTTCCAAGGAGGTTGCCATCCTTTCCGTGGTGATGCGTTCATGTGCCAACGCCTCCACAAAGGCTCTGCTCATGTTAGCGATGGACTCCTCCATTCACTCCACACTCGCAGCGACCCTGGAGACAAAACCTGCCAGAGACTCCTGCACCTGTTCCTGGAGTTCCAGCACCGCTCTCCTTCTGGATGGACCCGGAGGCACAGGGTCGACATGCAGCAGAGCCGAGCTGGGAGCGTCCTCTCCACTGCGACGAGGACTCTCCACTGCTGTCCTTGTCTCCACCATCTGCTGATGCTCACTTGTGAGCTGTGATACACCAGGGGACAACTCTACTCTATGTCCCGAAGGTCCCACCGAGGTGTGAGTGTCTGCGCTGGTGCAGGGTGCGCTGAATTCTGCTGACGGAGCGCCCTCAGAGGTTGCAGCTTCCTCTGAGGAGTCTGGAAGCTCAGGCTCTTCCTCCTGGACAGTGGGACGGGGGTTCTCGATGGTCCTGTGGGGGAGTAAAGGAAAGAGTTGGAGATGTGAGGTAAAGGTTGCATGCACATTGAATTGTGTAGATGATCATAAGTCAATCTGTTAGAGCATCAGAATCATTATCAGTCACTCATGCAATGTCAATGAGAGAGATGCCAAACTATTCTGTCACCAGCTTGCTGTGATGCGCCCGCGTGTCCGTCCCCCACCGGGGAATCCTCCTCGATCCCGGCAATTTCCAGGGCCGCCTCCTCCGAGGTGGTGAGCTGGGCTACTGAGGGTGGCCCTCCTCCTGTCCTCGCTCTTTCCCTCTTATTGTGGGCTCTCTTTTCCTGCAATGAGGGACACAAGTGGAGTTTGAGTGAGAATGAAGGAGTGAGTGTAGAGAATCCATAGCATAGATGCTTAGAAGGAGACAAAGGGCCCTCCCTGTGTGTTGTAAGTTGTTGTCATTGCATCACAGTGATAGGGAGTGTGAGGGCTGCATGGTCGAATAGTTAAGTGAATGTGACCATAGAGAGAGAGGGAATGGGTAAGGGTGCAGGGATGTCAGTGTCAAGTGGGATGTGGAGGAAGAGGTTGGCAAAGCAGAGTGCTGGTGAGGCGAGGCGATGGGGATGAGATTGAGGGTGATGAGAAAGTCATACTCACTTTTCCTGTGCGGAGAAGGTCATGAAACCTCTTCCTGCACTGCAGCCAGGTTCTGCGGCACATAGAGATGGCATTGACCTCCTGGGCCACTTGCAGCCACACAGCTTTAGTCTGTTGTGGTGGCTTTTTTCTCCCTGAGGAAGGGAAGAGCACCTCCTTATTAGATCTTGCTCTTGGCACCAGAGCTTGGAGGGAGGGCTCATCAAAGCGAGGTGCACACTTTTGCTTGCTGGTGGACATGGTCGATAAATGAAGTCCTTCATACAATGTCCAAAGCGTTTCCAGTCTCCAGAAGAAGCAAGGCTGCTTGCAGGCCTTAAATCCAGCAGCACTGATGACGTCATCGGAGGCGACTTTCAGGATGGAAAGACTAATTGGGCCAGGGGTTCCCACACGCTGGAAATCAAGTACCCAATTAGGGGAAAATCGCACTTTTTTCCCACTTCACATCAGAGTCGGGGTCCTGACACGAAAACCACCTGACACGCCCCAGCCCGACCCCAATGGCAAAATCGAGCCCCATGTAACACTTGCCCCATCACCTTTTGTTGATAACACCTATTATAAAACAGCATAAGCTCACCATGAGCAGTGTTACAGGATATATGTTTATATTTACTATATCTAGAGCCTACAGCAAGAACCTCCAAATCAAACTTTGCACAAGCAAAATCAGGTTTTCTTTGATTGTCTGTGCTCTTAATTAAGACTCCTCTGCAATTGAGTTGTAAGAAATGTTTACAGTAATAAGTCAATTCAAATCACTACACCAATTTTAATCTTGTTCAAGCTAATTCTCCAAACTTGCATCTCTTGATTGTGTATTATTCTATACCCTTTAATGTTAAGGAATTATAATATTTATATGATGAATATGTGGTCGTAGTGTTCAACATGAGATCTTGCAAATTGAATGACATATTAACATAATTAATCGCAACCTCTCATAATTTCATATCACACAGCATGTATAAACTAAATATTTTCTGCAATTCATCAGTTTGTAAAAAAAATACTTGTGCATGTTCTGGAAACAACTTAATTAAATCCGCCAAATGCATGTCTGAAAACAGCTGGGCAGACAGAGTTCATACCCTGAGCAGATTACAGTTGCCAAGGGCAACGTGTCTCTCCCTGCCATTGTGGAGTGGAGGAGCTTATGTGTGGCTGTGTATGGCTAAGGTGCCAGTATATTAAAAATATAATTTCACTGGACCATTAAGAGGGGTGGGGGGACAGATTATGGGTGAAAACTGAGAATGAGAGGCTGATGAGAAACAGGTCTTGGTTATATTTTAAATTTATTCCTTGAAGATGTGAGTGGTGGCAATGGCGGCAAAGTGGATTGGAAGAAAATAAACAGCGGGAATTTCCTCGGCGCTTCTGCTGCCTAACTTCAGTGGAAGTGGAGTAGGAAGCCCGTTTGTATGTGGCTTCCTCTGGTGGGAACAGGTCTGAGGAAATTCCCAGCCTAAAATCTTCTTGATGGTATTTCCATGTATTTACTCAGTATTTCTAATGACTGAAGATCAGTCTCTAGGACAAAGCAGGTTCTGCAGCCAGAGAATATTCAGATCTGGATGGGGGAGAATTGTAGTTTCCAGGGTCTTCATTTTTACAGCCTTCTGAACTCAACATTGAGTTCAACAATTTCAGACTATAACCCCTGCCCCCTTTTTTCAGGTGGCAGCTGTTGATTATTCTGCCATCCCCATTTGCAACATTTAATCTCCCCTGCCTTCCACCCTAGCACAGGCCGTCCCTTTAGTTCCTTCCTCCCCTCCCCCCCCACTTCCCTGCCTCTGCACCTGCTTAAAACCTGTTACATCCCTAACTTTTCCAGTTCTGACGAAGGGTCACAGACCTGAAACGTTAACTCTGTTTCTCTCTCCACGGATGCTGCCTGGCCTGCTGAGTGTCTCCAGCATTTTCTGTTGTTGTTTCTTCATTTTTATTATTCATTGGCAGTCACGATAATGGAAGGAGTAATTTCCAGACTCCAAAGCTCTTGGCTGGGAGCTTCGCCAGTGACAGCCGCCCATATTGGATACTCGTGCGCACATTGCACGCAGTTTTTCAAACATTCGGCCGTATGGACGGATACTCTTGATCGGCGCTGCAGGCGGGCAAGGCTCCCAGGCAGCAGCGCGGAGTCAGGAAATTATCCCTCAAAATCCAGTCGCAAGAAATATAGAGATTAAGTAGCGACCCAGAAGATTATATTTGAGTCCTTTTACAAATGGGGTTCGAGCTGCCAGTTTTTGGGCACTCCCTTAAGTTTAGAAGGTGATCTAATTGAGGTGCTTAAAATGATAAAGAGATTCCACAGAGTAGATACAGAGAAACTATTTCCTCTGGTGGAGTAATTCAGGAGAAAGAGGCACTATCTTGAAATTAGAGCTAGGCCATTCAGGAGTGAAATCAGGAAACACTTTTTCACACAAAGGGTAGTGGAAATCTGGAATTCTCTCGCCCAAATGTCTATGGATGTGGGACAATTGAAATTTTAAAAACTGAGATTGATAGATTTTTGTTAGGGAAGGGTATCGAGGGATATGGATCAAAGGTGGCTAAATGGAGTTGAGGTACAGATCAGCCATGATCTAATTTACTGGCGGATCAGGCTCGAGGGGCTGAATGGCCTACTCCTGTTCCTATATTATCAGGCAAACGCTGAGCCATAATTACACCTGCATGGTATGTCAGAGTTTAAAATGTTTTTCTTTAAATGTTTTCAATACTTATTATATGGCATGGCCTGAGGTGAGGTAAGTTCATGTTCTGGGTCACTGCATGGTAATCAGCCAGCCTACTAAAGAGATGGAGTAATTAGGAACCTGGTGCTGACCCATGTTTACCGATATCACGGGGTGGAAATATGTGTTATCATCAACAATATCAACACCCCGGGACTCTGATTAGAGAATAACCCTGTACTCAGAAGCCATAAGTGTCAGCTTGTCTCTGGCGCTATATAAATGCAAATTCTTTCTTTAATCGCGCCCAATATGACACAAGGCCTTTCAATATCAGTTTTAACTGGAAAAAAGAAAGTAGAAAAACACTGAAGAGAAGTTAACTGTTTTAATGGAGAATATTGTTTAGGGTTAAAAAAAACGTAACCCTCATGGTTCTTGTGAAAATTTGTCTTTTGTAAAATTAATGGATATTTATCAAGAAGGATACAGTCTGACAGTTAAATCATTTTCTTTTCATTTAATATTTGTCTTCTAGATGGTTGAAATCCCAGTAAATCTCCTAGATCCTTTTCAGATCAAGAACTTGTTCGCACAGAAGGAAAGCTCTATTAGTGAAAACTAAGAGTGCCCTTCACATTAGTTGAGGCAGATATCAGAAAGACTACGGGAGCCAACACCATGTTTAAAACGCTGTCTGTACTCCCTGTGGTCTATTTACAACTGTATTCAGTGGAGTGTTGACCTGCTCTGTTCTCCATATGTAAATTCAGAGACACTTTGACTCACTCATGGGCAGGAATGGGTGAGTCCCAGTAATTACAACAGCAGCTAAAGTCTTTGCAGTTGGTTGATTGCAGGAGAGAAGGCGCAGTCTCTGACCAACGTTTGTGGCCCCGTGTCGTCCAGTGTACCAGTGTTAGCTTATAATAGGCTCAGATATTACTGCTCAATGAGGAAACTAACCTTCCCATTATTCCCTATTTCATCCTCAGTGTCTTTTAAATGCTCATAAATGATAAGAATTTTCCCCTCGTGCTGTGAAGTTCACTGCCCTTAGGGTTAATGTTTGCAACATTTAGGATGTGGTTTTTATGTAGGTAACTGTTTAAAAGTGCTATTAAACTCATTATGTCTCATGTTATGAAAAAGCGACAGTGGTTGAGTGAGCTGTTTAATGTTTTATTACCTAATACTATGAGGCGTAAAGACTATGAGCAGCAGAAGGTGCATTGAGATAAAATGCTTGCCATTATCGCCACTGTGCAGCGGAGTCTTGTAAGATCTTATCAAAGGTTAGGTGCTAATGTTAGGATATGGCTGCTGTGAAAACCCTTTTCCATAGCTGATCATGCCTTGTTTAACAAGTGGCTCCTGACTCAAAATGTGCTTTGTATGTGGAATTAAATGCTGAGTGTATTATCAGTCAAACATTAACATTTAGCAGGGCTATTTCAGATATTTTTCAATCCACAATTAGCCTGCACACCAAAATCAGGCAAATAGACATGTTGATCCAATTAAGTAATGGTCTGTACACTGGTCTTCTCATTATTCTGATTAGACAAGTGTACATTTGTTCTCTGAGGTTCTCGATGCTAAATGGTGCTAATGAGGGCTGATGGATTCTCTGCTCGTAGCAGGCCTGCAGCATTGAGAGTCATTACTCTGGAAAGGGGTTTGATGGGATGCGCTTGCTTTTGTAGTGTCTCAGCTGCTGAGACTCCCCGACATAATCAGGTCACAAAGCTGGTCACAGCCATCAGCAAAAAAAAAACACACACACACGCTCTCATTATCAGAATGCAGTATTCAGCTTCAAAAATAGATCCAAACAAGACCGAATCTTTCTTGGAGAAAATCTCTTCACTATTAGAAGGGAGATAAAACGACCAACCTTCACTATTTAAGCCCCACATGTTAATATCTTGCAGTTTAAGAAAAACACTGAGATAATATGAGCCCTCCTGCTACAATTAGAGGTGAGAATATGAAAATGGAACAGAGACATTTGCAATAAGGAGTGCAACTACTGCACTTTAGTGAAATACAATTTATAAAATTACTTATGGAGTGAAATTATGCAGTGCAATATTATAATGCACTTGTATGAACTTCATTTTTCTACTATTTTAATGAAGGTGACAACCCATTTATTTTAAAAGTTTAATATCTTCCATATACCAGATTATGCTAATGCTTCTTTTACTAATAACGCACAGTGTGATTTCAAGGGGGAGAAATTCATTATTGCCCCGTTTGGGGCGCTAACTTTTAAAAGTTGAGAAAATTAGCGACAGGCGCTAATGTTTCTAAGCTTTTAAAAAATTCAGTTTTGCACTCCAGGAAGGAAGTGGAGCGCTAAATCAAGCACTCCACTTCCTTCTTGGAGCGCAATCAGCAACAAGCGGGGTGGAGACTTCAGCAGTGCTGCACACTGGGCCGTGCAGCGCTGCCGCATTCAAAGGCTTCTTCCCTCCCTTAAAGGGAAGGGCCATCACTGCAGGCTCTACAATAGGAAAAAGTACCTACCTGGATCCCCAAGGCAGCCGCGATCCCGCGCGATCAGCCTGCCAATCTTGAGTGCCTGGCTGATTGATCGCAGGCAGGAACGGGCGAAAAAAACTGGAACAAGAAAGGTAAGTTTTTTTATACTTACCTTGGCCACCTCGCCTTTAATCATCGCCCCCGAAGTGGCCGGCCGCCCGATGCACGCCTCCTGCAGCTGTCGGCGTTTTCGACCGGCACTGCTGCAGGGGGCGGAAGTCAATTTCGGTCGCAAATCCATTTGCGCCCCGTTAGCGCCCCACCGCTAAAAGGAGACGCAAAGGCATCCAATTTCGCTCCCTAAGTCTTTAAAAGCAACTTGTATAGAATTTAAAACCTATGTAAACAATTAGAATATGAATATAAACAGGGGTCTAAGGTGTAGGTTGTTCACTAATGCAATGAATTAGCACTATCTTGGTCCACGAGCTCTTCTTCTGGAGCATAGCATTCCTGTCTAGAGTTGGGTGCATCTGAATCGCGATTTGAGACTGGCCATTCATCACACCTCCCTTCACTGGGGGACACAGGGAACCGCACCTGTTTTTGACCAGGCTGCTAGAAGAAACTCTTTCCCTTGAAATAAAAACTAGAAAGTACTTGCATTTCTCTAGTGCCTTTCACAATGCCCCAAAGTGCTTTACAGCCCATGAAGTACTTTCTGAAACGTAGTCACTGTTGTAATGTAGGAAACGCGACAGTCAATTTACACACAAGCTCCCACAAACAGCAATGTGATAAATTACCAGATCATCTGTTTTAGTGATGTTGTTTGAGCTATAAATATTGGCCAGGACACCAGGGCAAACTCCTTTGCTCTTCTTCAAGTAATGCCATGGGATTTTTTACATTCACCTGAGAAGGCAGATGGGGCCTCGGTTGAAAGTCACATTCGAAAGATGGTATCTCTGAACAGTGCAGCATTCCCTCAGTACTGGCACTGGGAGTGTCAGCCTGGATTATGTACTCAAGTCTCTGAAGTGGGACTGTGAACCCACAACCTTCTGACTCTGAGGCAAGAGTGCCACGGCAGACACAGTGAGGGAAGGGCTGGAAACTCCCATGACTAGTAGCCTTGCTTTTGCCAATTTTGGTCCCTATTTCAGGGGAGCAGGGTGAGAGAGAGAACTGGCAGATTCTGCGAGCCCACCTTCTGTTAGCCCATCACAGGGGAGCATCAGTCAAAGGGTGGAAAGATCCACACTGCTGGCTAACTCTCCTCCAATCTTGAGGGAAGAATTGCCAGTAGGAGGAAGCATAGATATAGAGGTGGGGCGAAGGGTTAATACGGCAATGGGAAGAGAAGATGAAGATAATGTAAAGGAGGAATTTCAGAAAAAGTCAAAATCAAAGATTCAAATGAAATTTGGAAGGCCAGAATTTCCTCGACGTGATTTACACTGAAATTTATGCTGATTTCTACACCAGCAACTTTCGCCGAAATTTCCGAGAGTGACATCAGCATATGCCAGAATATAAAAACCAGCATAAAGCAAGTGAAAATCAGCGTTAACAGTCAGGGCCGGGGAAAGCATGGAGCATACGCCATATTCCTCTTTATCTTATTGACGCTATGAAAATTGAAATTTGAAGCCATCAAACCATCATTTATTGTCTATAAGCCGAGCACATTTTAAAAAATGCAATCGTGCAAGCTTTTCTCTTTTTAACGTAAGTGATATTGATGTCATTAAAAAAATAATCAAAGATAGTGACCCGTAATTTGCAGTCAGCGGCGAAGCAAAGGCGTTCGCTGCTGGCCCCGAAGAAAGCTCCCACAAAGAACTCTGTGGTGAGAAGTTTGGCTTTTTTGACGTTCAGTTGAGATTAGTGCAGTGTCGTGGGAATTCCCTCACGCGAGCTGCTGTGACGTCAACAAGCTGTCTTAGCAGCCAATCACAGTGCAGAATTGTCACAGACAGCGAACCAGGAAGTGAAGAAGCTCCTTTTATTCTAACTTTTTAAAAATGTTATAGAGAGCAAAACAAAGATTGGGGCTCTCACATGGAGAAAAGGTAAACCTGAAATAAAGATGAACAAACTTTTAAAAAGTATAATTTTTTTAAAGTTTCTTAAAAATTGTAATTTTTATTAAAATGGAGAAATTTGCCACTCCACAAAGTTAAAATTAGTTTTTCAGGGCCATAACGTTTGTTTAGCAGTCAATACGCTTTTAAAACCGCAGTTACACATAATCCAAAAAGGTCTAACTTTTAGAGGGATATTTAATATTACTGCGGAAAAGCCGAAGTTTTCATCAGTTTCCTTGATTACACTGATTGCCGGCTATGGGGGGTGGGGTTTGGGGGGGAGGGGCCACAGTGCAGCCAGTGTCGGAGCAGTGAATGACTGACCGCAACTTCAGGATGTCTGCATTAGGATGCGTATGTGCTAAATTCTGAAGCTGCGGTCAGTTTCAAAGGGGTAATAACAGCAAAAGAACATGTTTGCTGTTATTCCCCACCGCAAATTCCGGGCCATCGTAAATGCAGTACAGGTCTCAGGAGAATCGTTTTTAAATTGCTACAAAACACCAGGTAAAATGAGCTCAGATCCAGCTGCACCTAAAACTTGCATTTTCTGGTCTTTTGCATGGGGGTGGAGATATGCTAATGAGCCAAGTGGTGCTTTAACGGATGTAACTTGGGAGTGGCACAAATGATTGAGGAAATTCGCTTGTAGTGATTCTTCGGCCTAAATCACTTACACGCGACTTTGCTCGGAAAAAAAATTGGTTCAACTCCGTTCTTACAACATAGTTATGTCGAAATCTTCCAGGATTCCGGGCCACAGATAGTAAATGTAAAAGAAAACAGAAATCCATTTAAAGATTAAAACATTAGAGGTGGTGTGGAGGCCTGAAAGCTGATACACTGTGAGCCCAAGCCATGCCATCATAGAGAGCTAATGAACAAATACCTCGCACAGGGAGGGAGAGAGATCCATCAATATTCCTTATTCTCATGTGCCTTCAAGCAACTGGTTTTAGAGCTGCATTGACCCAGCAGCAAGTCCCCCTGCTGTGAATAGCCTGTGGAGAGTGGTACCAACAACAACTTCCATTGATATAGTGCCTTTAATGTTAAAAAAAATTCCCAAGGTACCACGTAAATAGAAATCGGCAGGAAAAGGATGCAAAGCCATGGAGGGAGAGATTAGGAGGAGTTGACCATAACCCTGGTTGAAAAGATTGCCTAATATTTGGCGGGCGCAAACTGGGTGCAGGGAACGATTCCTGTGCCTGGGTAGGCCCAATGTGCACCTGATATTGGGCCTCAGACCTCATTTAAATGAGACCAGCGAGCTGCGGACACCTGCTGGACGTCTCCAGGCAGCTCGCCAGCAAAGAGTCTTTGAATCTCGGTCCACTGCGTCACAGTCCTCAGGTTGGTCGTTAAAGGGGAAGGGATGCAATCGGGAGGGTGGGGAAACCGGGAAAGGGAGGGCAATCGGGACGGGGTGGACCATCAGGATATCGGGACAGGGGTTGAAGCATCAAGAGGGGGGTCGATCGATAGCCAACAACAGCCCGTGGTTTTAATGTGGGGTTGGGTGGAGAACTCCGCCTCCCGGCTCCACATTCAGGTAAGTATTTTTTTTAAACGTGCCTTTATGGTGGCAACCTGTAGCAGTTCCTTTAATGCTCTGCCTGCATTCAGAGGGTTTGAAGCTCACTTTATGGTCTGAACAGGACTGGAGCAGTAGAAAGGAAAGGTTAGAAAATAGAAGAGGAGGTCTTATTCTCACCTTCGGGGGGGAATAAAATGTGAAGATGCTATCTTGCAGTATTTGAAGGGAAGTGTTTTCTTTGGTGTCCAGTTCAATCAACAATGACGTGAGTCTACATTCATCATGAATTAGCACTAAACTGTTAACCAACAACATTTTGTGTCACAAAAATGAATTCTGTTAAATTGCGTGATTGATGTCTATTTCTAAATTATAATTTGGGAGCACATTCTCAAGTTGTCAACCTGCCCTGCTGAAGCAGTGTTGTTAAATCTGGACTTATACCTTCCATTTTTGTATCAACCGATACAGGAAAACCAAGACCACTCAATTGGCAGAATAGGTTCCTCTTCAGTCAGGAGAAGAAGCACTGTCTTCAAAAAGATGTCCTCATCCCCAGCCCCTCCTGAGTCGCACAACAACAGCAACAACTTGCATTTATATAGTGCCTTTAACGTAGTAAAACATCACGAGGTGCTTCACAGGAACATTATCAAAACAAAATTTGACACCGAGCCGTATAAGGAGATGTTAGGGCAGAAAGAGGTAGGTTTTAAGGAGCGTCTTAAAGGAGGAAAGAGAAGTAGAGAGATGGAGGGATTTAGCGAGGGAATTCCAGAGTTTAGGACCTAGGCAGCTGAAGGCACAACCGCCAATGGTGGAGCGATTAAAATTGGGGATGTTCAAGAGGCCAGCTTTGGCGGAGTGCAGAGATCTCGGGGGATTGTAGGGCTGGAGAAAATTACAGAGATAGGGAGGGGCGAGGCCATGGAGGGATTTGAAAACAAGGATGAGAATTTTAAAATTGAGGGGTTGCTTAACTGGGAGCCAATATAGGTCAGCGAGCACAGGGGAAATGGGTAAGCGGGACTTGATGTGAGTTAGGACACAGGCAGCAGAGTTTTGGATGACCTCAAGTTTATGGAGGCTAGAACTAGGGAGGCCGGCCAGGAGTGCTTTGGACTAGTCAAGTCTAGAGGTAACAAAGGCATGGATGAGGGTTTCAGCTGAGGCAAGGGCAGAGACTGGCGATGTTACGGAGGTGGAAATGGGCAGTCCTAGTGATGGCGCAGATATGAGGTAGAAAGCTCATCTCGCGATCAAATAAAACACCAAGGTTGCTAACAAACTGGGTCAGCCTCAGACAGTTGCCAAGGTGGAACCGGTGGCAAGGGAACAGAGTTTATGGCGAGGACCGAAGACAATGACTTTGGTCTTCCTGATATTTAATTGGAGGAAATTTCTGCTCATCCAGTGCTGGATGTCGGGCAAGCAGGCTGACAGTATAGAGACAGTGGAGGGGTTGAGAGACGTTGAGGAGAGGTAGATCCGGGTATCGTCAGTGTACATGTGAAAATTCACGCTGTGTCATCGGATGATGTCACCGAGGGGCAGCGTGTCGATGAGAAATAGGAAGGGACGAAGAAAAAAGCACAACACAGAAACCCAGTACTGGTTATAATTGGATGGAATGTTGCTATTTTTTCAATGACACTACACGTCCAGCACCTGTGAATGAATGATTGAATCATGCAGTGTCCTTTTAAATTGGTCTACTAGATTATTTCAACAACGTAGAACGTAAATCTGAACAAGTTAGCTTAAGATTGATAAACATGAGATAAAGATGTAGGAGAGGGATATTTTGGTCTTACTCAGGTCTTTTGACTGTGGGGTAAATCTTCAGATATGGAGTTCCCAATGCAAAGCTTCACAGGAGCACATTTCAAAAAATTCAGGTGCTGAGGACATTGTGATTATCCAACTATCCATTTTAGTGGATGGAAAATCTTGCAGGGCCGCTGATCCCCCCCCCCTCACCTGAATTTCCGTCCACACTCCCATTGCATGAAGCTTTCCATCTTGGGGGTTTTTTGTCATGCTTTTTAAACTTAACCGCCCCTCACCCAGCAAAAAGTTCAACAGCCTCAGACTTAGAGATGAACTTCAAAAGGATTGAAACCATTGAATCAATCTGCATTAGATCCAAATCTATGTCTCGATTTACAGGACCGAGGTAAGCATGGACTTGACCCTCGAAGTAAATATCATAAATACCGTACAGGACTAATTGGCTGACCCTTGGCTGCTCGTACTTGAACCACACTATTTGGTTGTTAAACATTTGCTTGTCATTCTGTTTCATTGGCTTAAGGCCTATTTAAATTGGTCGAAGAGGGGTGGCACTGAGTTGCCCCAGTGTCACCTGACAGAAGTCAGCACCAGAAGTGCCCCTTTTGAAGGGCACCACTACTACACTAATGTAACACTAATCAAACTGAAAGGGGGAAAAATTCGGTATCGACTATTTTGGGACGCTAACATCGCCTGGGCGCTAATTAGCGCCGGCGACTGCAAAATTGAGTTTTAGCGCCCCAAGAGGGAAGTGGAGCGTTAAATCAAGTGCCCCACTTCCTTCTTAGGACGCTAACGTCGGAGAGCTGATCAGAGACTTCAGCAGCGCTGCACACTGGGATGCGTTCAAAGGCTCCTTCCCTCCCTTAAAGGGAAGGGCCATCGCTGCAGGCTCTGCAATTTAAAAAGTACCTACCTGGACCACCAAGGCAGCTGCGATCCCGCGCGATCAGCCCGGCTCTCAAGCAGAGTGCCGCGCTGATCGATCGCGGGCAGGAACCCGCGAAAAAAACTAGAACAGGAAAGGTACGTTTTTTTTACTTACCTTGGCCACCTCGCCTTTAATCATCGACCCCGAAGCGGCCGGCCGCCCGATGCACGCCTCCTGCAGCTGTTGGTGTTTTCGACCGGCACTGAGGGGGCGGAAGTCAATTTCGGGTCTGGACGCTCCCGGGGCAATGCACATGGCGATGACGTTACGATCTCCGGGCGAAAGAGATCGGGGCGTAGCGCTGCCGCAAAACTCCCACTGAATATGGCGGGAGTCAATGTCAGCACCGCGCCCGGTCGCAAAGCATAAAGGCACCCAATTTCACCCCAAAGATTCTTAAAGTTAAGCAACAAAGTCCCATTCCAAAAAAAACAAAGGAACCTTATATAACTAAATCATGATGTTATCACAAGTGACGATTAGACACTCTATTCCCTGCGGTTCCTATCGGACGGGGAAGGCCTCAAGTGTACTGGTGGACACCATCTGCTCCCTCTCCAATGCCACCCGGGCATGGACAAGTCCTTAGAAAAGAGGCAGGACAGCCAGAGCCCACCGCAGTGGGTCGCACTCATCCTGGGCCTATGAATTTCATGGACTTAAGGACCTAGCAGTGATCTAACAGCCATCTAACAACCAAGTGATATTTTTATTGAGGAGTTTTATTTTGCGCTGGTTTGTGTCTGTATTTCTTTCCCCCTATTTGTGTGCTGGACATACGCGTGTGCTGGCCATCCATGTGTGCTGGTCATATGTGTGCACTGGACATAAATGTGTGCTAGACGTTCACGTGTGCTGAACATACGTGTGCGCAATACTTATTCCTGCGGTGCTCTGGAGAAGGTTCAGTCTATAGCGCCCTGACTTCTGCATTCCTGTATTGTTAAAATGCCATGCAGCTCTGAAAGGGCAGGTGCCCAGGAGAAATTTACTAGATTTACACCATTGTGTTGAATTATGTCCCACTGTCTGAAACTTCTGCCCCAGTGCTTTAGTTGTGTTCATTCCTATCAGTGTATGGGATGATTTTTCAGACCCCACAATCGGCGCCATCTTGATTTGGAAGCGTTACTGTTGTACAGATGCGTTACCACAAGATGTCGTCATGTGCCTTGCTCACAAAAATTCTAGTGACACAGAAGTGATAAAACTATGCTGTGACTTCCAACATTTTCAGATGAGTTTTGAATCTCCCCACTTTGATCACAAACCAGTAAGTGCAGCAGGATTGCACAATTAGTGATTGTGAAGTACAGGACTGAGGAGACACATTAAACACGATTACCAGATGCTCTGGGAAAAGCAGCTGCTGGTACCTGATCAGCACAGCACATCACAATAAGAGTGGAAATACTGCAAGAATCAAAATCTCTTCCCTTACAAAATTCAATCTGTTAATCAATACAGTTATTGCAGTTATGTCAAGTAACAGGGCTGTGATAGCCAAATGAACCAGTTCATAAATTTAAATCAATTTGCAAAGACCATGACATTTGGGAGTAAGCCTTTTTCCATTTCTGTTCGAGTCAAGGTTATACTGGAATTTTTTTTGATTGGTCTTTACATCTCATGAAGGTCACCAAATAACTAAAATGCTGAAACTTAGTTCTTCTTTGCAGCCTGCATCAATGTGGGGAATTTTAGCCCCCAAGAACAGGTGGGTTGAGAGCGGGTGGGGGGTAAAAATTATTGATTTTTAGAGCAGGAGCGCAACCTGGCTCCAACGCACCACTTCTGGGTTTAACAGAGCTGCACTTGGATGCTGCAAGAAACCTACTTGCCGAAGTCGGGCAGGTACTTATTGGCACAATTAACGTCCTTAGGAGACGTTAATTAAGTATTTTAAAATTGTTTTTAACTTGGCCCCAAATTTTACTTGAGCAGCACTGGTTTCCCGGGACTCCGGAAAGTGAATAAGGAAACAAAGGTGTGTTTGAGCAGCAGTTCATGTGTGTATTTAAACTTGTCACTGTCCCATCTGAATAAAACCTCACTTATTGCAGCTGGTGTCTCAGTTCCCTCTGGCAAATGTTTGGCAGAGAGTGCTTGTGTCGATATAGCTTCATTCAACCTTTGAGGATTTCAAATTGACAAGATCAGGAAGGGAGGCTCCTTGGATGTCTTTGACAGCACATCAGAAGAGGAAGACCATCACTATCCATGCCAGCGACGATGTGCTGTGGTGGGATCAGCACGTGCATAGGAGAGAGTTTTGCAGCTAGAGGAGGAGGAGCAGGATGAGGTGGAGGATGAAGATGGGGCATCCATCGCCAGCCCAGCTGCTTACATTGCTGCCCGGGATGCCAGGGATCCCCTAATATCACAAAGGTTCACTTCGGCCAGAATTTTAATTGGGAGACGGGTTGGGAGCGGGGGTCTAGGACGCGATCGGGAAACCAGGGAGAACAGGTTTCCCGCAGGCCCTGCCAAATTTAACGGCAGGGCCTGATTAGCATTTCAAAGGTCTGTTTCCCACCCACAGCCAGCCCAATGGAGAGGGCAGGTAGGTCTGAGGCACTGGGCCGCAGAGAAGAGGGAGGGATCGGGTTAGTGGTCGGGGGCCAGAGGAGGATTGGGGTGGGTGGGTGGAGAGAGGATTGGGGCCAGAGCATAGGTGGGGGTAGAGAGGAACGGGGACAACCTGAGGATCATCGGTTGAGGGGAAGCATTGGGGCTGGCCTGAAGATCATCAGTGGGGGAGTCTGGGAAGGCGATCGGAGGCCTTGTGGGGGGGATCGGAGGCCTCATGGATCATGGAGGGTGGGTGAGGCAGGGACGCTAGATCCACGAGGTAATTGTAAAGGCACTCACCTCATGGATCCAGCAGTCCTTGCCTTACTTTAGCGGGTTCTCTGAGGCCTGAGAAGCCTGACCAGCCACAGTTAAATTTGAAATGCCAGCCTCATTATAATATGTAAATGGTTGACTCGCCTCCTGGGAGGGTTGTGAGTCATTGGAATTTTCTACCCCAAAGACCGTGGATGCTGAGTCATTGAGTATATTCAAGGCTGAGATAGATAGAATTTTGGACTCTAGGGGAATCAAGCGATATCGAGATCGGGCGGGAAAGTGGAGTTGAGGTCGAAGATGAGCCATGATCTTATTGAATGGCGGAGTGGGCTTGAGGGGCCATATGGCCTAGTCCTGCTCCTAGTTCTTATGTTCTTATGTTCTGAAATACCCATGTGCATACCCTCAGTGAATTACAATTTTTTCAACTTATGCTTCCCACCGCTTCTACATAGTGCTTTCACAGAGGTAGAGGCGGGCTGCTCAGATCCCTGCCCTGACTGCTGAGATGCTCTTGACCTACACCCTCTGGGTTTTGGAGCTCCTGGGGGCCCCGCCAAGACTTCTCCACCTGCACATGTGCAGGAGCAGACTTGGCCACCAGGAGACCAGGGAGCATGTCGGGTACTGGCTGGAGGGGGAGCAACGAGTGAAAAGTGGGAGCACTTTGAGTGGAGTTCCCACTTTCATGTCCCTTTGACCATCATCCTTCTCCTGGGCCAATGCCACATCACTCCTACCACTCTGCTGCAGACCACATTGGTGCAGATCAGTGAAGCGTTGTAAGGCCACGGATAAGGTATCTGTCATCCTGTTTAAGAATCATAGAATCATAGAAAGTTACAGCATGGAAGGAGGCCATTTCGGCCCATCGTGTCCGCGCCGGCCAACAAAGAGTGATCCAGCCTAATCCCACTTCCCAGCTCTTGGTCCGTAGCCCTGCAGGTTACAGCATCCCAAGTGCACATCCAAGTACGTTTTAAATGTAGTTAGGGTTCCTGCCTCTACCACCCTTTCAGGCAGTGAGTTCCAGACTCCCACAACCCTCTGGGTGAAGAAATTTCCCCTCAAATCCCCTCTAAATCTTCCACCAATTACTTTAAATCTGTGCCCCCTGGTTTTTGACCCCTCTGCTAAGGGAAATAGGTCCTCTGTATCCACTTTATCTATGCCCCTCATAATATTATACACCTCAATAAGGTCTCCCCTCAACCTCCTCTGTTCCAAGGAAAACAGACCCAGCCTTTCCAGTCTTTCCTCATAGCTAAGATTCTTTACTCCCAGCAACATCCTTGTAAATCTCCTCTGTACCCTCTCTAGTGCAATCACATCTTTCCTGTAATGTGGTGACCAGAACGGCACACAATACTCTAGCTGAGGCCTAACTAATGTTTTATACAGTTGAAGCATAACCCGCCTGCTCTTGTATTCTATGCCACGGCTAATAAAGGCAAGCACTCCGTATGCCTTCTTAACCACCTTATCTACTTGGCCTGCTACCTTCAGGGATCTGTAGACATGCACTCCAAGGTCCCTTTGTTCCTCTACACTACTCATTTAATGTATATTCCCTTTCCTTATTAGCCCTCCCCAAATGCATTACCCTCACACTTCTCCGGATTGAATTCCATTTGCCACTGTTCTGCCCACCTGACCAATTTATTGATATCTTCCTGCAGTCTACAGCTTCCTTCTTCAGTATCAATCACACAGCCGATTTTAGTATCATCTGCAAACTTCTTAATCATACGCTCTATATTCAAGTCAAGATCATTGATATATACCACAAAAAGCAAGGGACCTAGTACTGAGCCCTGTGGAACCCCACTGGAAACAGCCTTCCAGTCACAAAAACACCCATCAACCATTACCCTCTGCTTCCTGTCTCCGAGCCAGTTTTGAATCCAACTTGACACTTTGCCCTGGATCCTATGGGCTTTTAACTTCGTGACCAGTCTGCCATGTGGAACCTTATCAAAAGCCTTGCTAAAGTCCATTTACACTACATCAAACGCACTACCCTCATCTATCCTCCTTGTTACCTCCTCAAAAAATTCGATCAAGTTTGTCAGACACGACCTTCCCTTAACAAACCCATGCTGACTATCCTTGATTAATCCGTGTCTTTCTAAATGAAGACTTATCCTGTCCTTCAGAATTCTTTCCAATAATTTTCCCACCACCGAGGTTAGGCTGACAGGCCTGTAATTACTCGGTCTATCCTTTTCTCCCTTTTTAAACAAGGGTACCACATTAGCAGTCCTCCAGTCCTCCGGCACCACACCTGAAGCCAGAGAGGATTGAAAAATGATGGTCAGGGCCTCTGCTATTTCCTCTTTTGCTTCGCTTAACAGCCTGGGATACATTTCTCCGGGCCTGGGGATTTATCCACTTTTAAAGTTGCTAAACCCCTTAATACTTCCTCTCTCACTATGTTTATTTCATCTAATATTTCACACTCCTCCTCCCTGATAGCAATGTCTGCTTCGCCCCTCTCCTTTGTGAAAACAGACGCAAAGTAGTCATTAAGAACCCTACCAACGTCTCCCGCCTCCACACACAGATTACCCTCATGATCTCTAATAGGCCCTACCCTTTCTTTAGTTATCCTCTTACTCTTAATATATTTATAAAACATCTTTGGGTTTTCCTTGATTTTACTTGCCAAGAACTTTTCATGCTCTCTCTTTGCTTTCCTAATATCCTTTTTAATTGCACCCCTGCACTTTCTGTACTCCTCTAAAGATTTTGGAGTATTTAGCCCTCGGTATCTGTCATACGCCTTCCTTTTTTTCATTATCCTACCCTGTATGTCTCTAGACATCCAGGGGGCTCTGGATTTGTTAGTCCCACCTTTTTTCTTTAAGGGCACATATTTGGTCTGAACCCTCCGGATCTCCTCCTTGAATGCCTCCCACTGCTCTGACACTGATTTACCTTCAAGTAGCTGTTTCCAGTTCACTATGGCTAAATCCCCTCTGAGCTTAGCAAAATTTGCTTTTCCCCAATTTAGAATTTTTATTCCTGGTCTATCCTTGTCCTTTTCCATAACTACCTTAAATCTAACAGAATTATGGTCACTAGCACCAAAATGCCCCCCCACTGATATGCCTTCTACCTGCCCAGCTTCATTCCCTAAAACTAAGTCCAGAACCGCCCCCTCCCTTGTTGGGCTTGCTACTGACTGGCTAAAAAAGTTCTCCTGGATGCATTTTAGGAATTCCACACCTTCTATACCCTTCACACTAATTTTATCCCAGTTAATATTGGGGTAGTTGAAATCCCCTACTATTACTGCCCTATAGTTTTTGCACTTCTCAGAAATTTGTCTGCATATTTCTTCTTCTATCTCACTCTCTCTGTTTGGGGGTCTGTAGTACACTCCCAGCAGTGTGATCATCCCTTTTTTGTTTTTCAATTCGACCCATATGGCCTCGTTTGATGATCCCTCCAACATATCATCCCTCCTCACTGCTGTAATAGTTTCTTTAATCAATACCGCGACCCCCCCCCCCTTTTTTACCTCCCTCTCTATCCCGTCTGAAAATCCTGTAACCAGGAATGTTGAGCTGCCATACCTGCCCCTCTTTCAGCCACGTCTCTGTAATAGCTATAATATCATAGTCCCAAGTATCTACCTGTGCCCTCAGCTCATCTGCCTTGTTCGCTTTACTCCTTGCATTGAAGTATATACCATTTAGTACAGGCAAATCTCCTTGTTGACTACTATCTAACCCTTGATTCCTCTGTCCTTCCAATTTATTTTCTATGTTTTTGTTTTCCAATTCCAGTTTTTCTTCCCTCCCTATTGACTCTATACTTAGGTTCCCACCCCCCTGCCAAGCTAGTTCAAACCCTCCCCACCAGCACTAGCAAACCCTCCCGCGAGGATATGGATCCCGTTCCTGTTGAGGTGCAACCCATGTGGCTCGTAGAGGTCCCACCTCCCCCTGAAACGGTTCCAATTCCTCAGGAATCTAAAGCCCTCCCTCCTACACCATCTCTGCAGCCACGCATTCATCGGCTCTATTTTCCTATTTCTGAACTCACTAGCACGTGGCACTGGGAGTATTCCGGAGATTACTACCTTTGAGGTCATGCTTTTTAACCTCTTTCCTAGCTCCCTAAACTCTGCCTGCAGGACCGCATCCCTCTTCCTACCTATGTCGTTGGTACCGATATGGACCACGACCTCTGGCTGTTTACCCTCACCCCTCAGAATGCCTTGCAGCCATTCAGTGACATCCTTGACCCTGGAACCAGGGAGGCAACATCCCATCCTGGAGTCACGTCTGCGGCCGCAGAAACGTCTGTCTGCTCCCCTAACTATTGAATCCCCTATCACTGTTGCTCTCCCTCTCCTCATCCCCTCCGCCTCTGCAGCTGAGCCTTCCATGGTGCTGTGGACTTGGCTCTGGCTGCACTCCCCAGAGGAACCATCGACCTCACCAGTACTCAGCACCGAATACTGGTTGGTGAGCAAGATGGGCTCAGGGGACTCCTGCACTATGCCTAGTCCTCCCCTTCTGACTGACGGTCACCCATTCCCTCTCTGCCTGCACACTCTTAAGCTGTGGGGTGACCACCTCCCGAAACGTGTTATCCACGTAGCTCTCAGCCTCGCGGATGCACAGCAGTGACTACAGCCGCCGCTCAAGCTCCGTAACCCGTTGCTCGAGCTGCTGTAGCTGGCGACACTTCCTGCACATGTGGTTGTCCAGACCACGGGAGGTGTCCAGCACTTCCCACATGGCACAGGATGTGCATTCCACGGGTGTGAGCTGCCCTGCCATACCTCTAATTGCGGAGAAGCCGGTGTTGGACTGGGGTGGACAAAATTGAGAGGTCGCACAACACCAGGTTATAGTCCAACAGTTTTATTTGAAATCACAAGCTTTCGGAGCTGTCGATCGCCCCTTCCTCAGGTGAAGTAGTAAAGAAATACAGACTCGACAAAGCATATATAGATAGAGAACAATGCATGTGTACCTTACAATTGCAGACAACTAAATTAAATCATCCTGACTATCTGCCGAGGTGTGATAAAGTTAATCAGGTCAGCCAGGAAGGTACCACATCAAAGACATAGCAAGATACAACTGAGACAATGAGGTGGAGTCGCAGGGGGTCTAACGTGTCAAAAGCTGCCGTCTGTATGTAAAACGATAAGCTGTAAAATTTTTTTACTTTTTTACTGGGAAAATTTTTACTTTTTTACTGGGAATCACATCTGTGAACAAGCCAACGACGACTCGAGTCCGGATCACATCATGTATCGTGACATAAACCCAAGATCCCGGTTGAGACCGTCTTCATGAGTGCGGAACTTGGCTATCAGTTTCTGCTCGATGATTTTGCGCTGTCGTGTGTTCCTAAGGTTGCCTTGGAGAACGCTTACCCGCAGATCCGAGGTTGAATGTCCTTGACTGCTGAAGTGTTCCCCGACTGGGAGGTAACAATCCTGCCTGGTGATTGTTGCGCGGTGCTCGTTCATACGTTGTCTCAGTGTCTGCATGGTCTCGCCGATGTACCATGCCACGGTGCATTCTTTCCTGCAACGTATGAGGTAGACAACGTTGGCCGAGTCACATGAGTATGTACCATGTACCTGGTGGGTAGTGTCCTCACGTGTGATGGTGGTATCTGTGTTGATGATCTGGCATGTCTTGCAGAGTTTGCCGTGGCAGGGTTGTGTGGTGTCGTGGTCGCTGTTATCCTGAAAGCTGGGTAATTTGCTGCGAACGATGGTACTTCTGAGGTTAGGCGGCTGTTTGAAGGCAAGTAGTGGAGGCGTGGGGATGGCCTTAGCGAGGTGTTTGTCGTCATCGATGACATGTTGAAGGCTGCGAAGAACATGGCGTAGTTTCTCCGCTCCGGGGAAGTACTGGACGACGTAGGGTACCATGTTGGTTGTGTCCCGTGTTTGCCTTCTGAGGAGGTCTATGCGATTTTTCGCTGTGGCCCGTCGGAACTGTCGATCGATGAGTCGAGCGTCATATCCCGTTCTTACGAGGGCGTTTTTCAGCGTCCGTAAGTGTCCATCGCGTTCCTCCTCGTCTGAGCAGATCCTGTGTATTCGCAGGGCTTGTCCATAGGGGATGGCTTCTTTAACGTGGTTAGGGTGGAAGCTGGAGAAGTGGAGCATCGTGAGGTTGTCCGTGGGCTTGCGGTAGAGTGAAGTGCTGAGGTGTCCGTCTTTGATGGAGATTCGTGTGTCCAGGAATGAAACCGATTCTGAGGAGTAGTCCATGGTGAGTTTGATGGTGGGATGGAACTCTAATTAACAGACTATTTACTAACCTAGCTGGAATAAACTTAAAAACTTTAAGAAAGCCAAGTAAAAGCACTTACCAGATACTCACCAATCAGCTCCCTCCCCTGCAGCAGGCAGCAGATGAGTTGGCATCCAGTCTGCACGGTCATGAGCATGGTCTGCATGGACTCATTTGAGAGCCTTGCTTGAAGCTCTATGGAGGTGGACTCTCTCTCCACGGCAGATATTCTCACAATTCCCTGCGCCACTAATGCACTAGCGATCGAGTTGGACTCCTACATCTTCTCCGCTATTGTGGAGAGTGTGAATGGCACGTCTGTTTGGACCTGGCTAAGTTTCTGATGCCATCTCTAGCATTCTCCTTCTCAACGATAGCCCCCGGGGTTCAGCATCTGTGTGCAGCTGAGCAGAGCTTGGAGAGGATTGCATCCCCGACCCAGACTCTCCACAGCTGTCCCTGCCACCAGTGTCTGCTCGTGCTCACTTGTGTGAGGTGTGAATCACCAGGTGAAAACCCAACTATCTGTGTAAGTGGATGCACTGAAGTTCGAGTATCTGCGCTGGTGCATGGCTGCAGGTCCTGTGATGGTGCACCCTCAGAAGGAATGAGCTCCTCTGTGGAATCGCCCTCATGGATGTCCTGCGACACTTGTTGTATGCGTGAAGGCCCTGGAAGACAAAAGAAAGGGATATGATTTATTCATGGCAACGTCACAATCTTGACAATCACCATACTCAGTCATCTCATAGTTCAGACATTGATGAAATGCAGTCAGCACATGTGTGTCAGAGATATTTATAATTCTGTCACCAGCTATCTGCGAGCGCCCTGTCTCTCTATCTCCGACTGAGAGGGACACAAATGTGCCACTTATCTCCAAGGCCTCCTCCTCTGCATCTGTGAGCTGGATTATTTGTGGTGGCCCACCTCTAGTCCTCTCCCTTCTGTTTTGCGCTCTCTTCTCCTACAAGGGGCGAAGAAATAGACCTGTGAGTGGGTGAAGGTGAAATATTCTCCCGATGGATGCAGTGCATTTGGTGAGGGTGACTATGAGACAGATGCATCATGTTGCATATGGATTGGGATCAGTGTCAATGGTGGATGGATAAATGGGGAGGTGATGAAGTGCATAGAAAGTGAAGACTGGGTGCTGCTGAAAGTTGAATGGGTGTGAGGAGTGATGTGATGGAGAACACTTAGCAAGACAGAGTGAGGCTTAAATCACAGGATACAGTTGAATCAGTACTCACTTTTCCTGATCTGGTTAGGTCATTAAACCGCTCCCTACATTGCATCCAAGACCTGTATACAACACTCCTGCTGCTCACCTCCTCAGCTTTCTTGGCGAGAGCAACAGGTTTATTCCTCTCATTGCTGGGGAAAAGTATGTCCCTCCTCCTGACTACATCCACCAGTAATTCAAGCGAGGTGTCATTAAATCTGGGTGTGGGCCTTGCTCTGTGTCCACCAACCATTCTGAACACCTTCACGTTCCTTCTTTGGACTGTCCCTTTAAATACAGCTGAAATCGCGTCATGCGGGTATACATGACACCTGCTGCGCAGCTTGGAGATGCAAAATCTGGAAATCACAATTAATTGGTACAATTGAGTTGAGATCGCAGATACTGACCCGCTCAGTTGACTTCCGGGTATCCCCCACACAATTCCTCTCGATTATCGGGGCCAATGTTTCTGTCACAAACAGTTTTTTTTGTGTCATTATAGAAAACATTAATTGTACAACCATGTAAAAAAAACTCAATATTTAGTCCAACAGGAAACAATCAAATAGAGAAGGCTTTGTCCTGCTTAAATAAACAGCCACTTGCAATGTCCAGTTCTGTTAATCCAGTTATTTATTTTGACAGGAAGGTTAGCAGAGAAAATGGTACTGAATTTCTTGCTCTTGCTGTTTCTTATTTCTGTTTTTCCTCATTATAGATAATCGGAACGATCCCATTGATGTCAAACCCAACAGTGCCATCCAATCAAAATGCAGGCGGGGCTCAGGGCATCCAAGTGCAACCAATCACCCCTCAGCTTCTGACGAATGCCCAAGGTCAGATCATTGCCACAGTGATTGGGAATCAGATCTTGCCAGTGATCAATACACAGGGAATAACACTGTCGCCTATAAAGCCAGGCCAGCAGGTAAATCATTTCCTCCCACATTACAGTTCACTTGCCTGCCATGAACCATATCAGACCAGAAAAAGAAGGAAAGATATCTAATGGGGTCAAGGTACAAATCTTTGTTAGTCCTGTAATATAATCCTGTTGCACAAATGTATTTAATAAAACAAAGGCGTGAGGAAGTCCGATGTGTAAATAGTTATTCTAGTGCACTTGTGTAATGCCGCAGATCCCCTCAGTATTGTATTCAATAAGCGAGGGAGACCAGACTGATTATAAGCTGAGCTCTGAAGTAGTAATAAAGACACATACAGTGAAAGTAAGAATGGTACGAGCTTGGGTTGAAGTAAGGCGTCACAGCACAAGTAGATCTTACTGTGATGCCATGAGCAGCAAATGAGATGTATGTGAGGCAAATGGAGTTGAAGTATCAAAAGTATTTTCTAAAAAGGACAAGTTCACGTCTAGCCTGTTGACAATAATTATCTTACTGATCAAGCAATCAAGCCCATATTTTAATGTCCTCTGAGACCAATTTGTCAGATTGTAATAGTGTCACTGAGACTGGTGGTGATCTGCACTGTACCATGAATTTAAACGTGATGGTTATTTGAAGAGTTTAACTGAAGAAATAAAGGTCCGTGTTATAATAAAATTGTAAATAAATAGGAAATATTTGGGTGTTTTAATATCTGTGATGATGAGCAGATTATGCTGATACCAGATCAGGTTCCATCGTAACCTTGAATCCATGGTACGGATGATAAGATTCTGCATTGTCAGGTCCCAGGATTTCCTGGAATCGCTGGATCCCTCGGCCAGTGTTTTCCAATACAAATCGCTGACTAGCCACAGGTGTGGTTACGCCACACATTTTTAGCCACATGCACTAATTTTAGTGCCTTACATACACTCACACAATACAGTTTAATGTACTTCACATGTATATTTACTTCACAAACATCTACCACCATTCAGTAACCAAGTAAAGTACTCACAATGATCAAAATCACTCGCACACTCTGCTTTTCATTCTACCATTTAACCAAAAAATGCACATAAAGGTTAAAGTTCACATGCCTATGACTGAGTATTGCGATCACATGCCCAACAACGGTCTCTATTACTCATTTTTTATTTACTAATCAGAAAAGCAATTAGCCACATCTGTATTCCCAATTAGCCACATGTATTGAACAACAGTGACCTAGGCCAACTGATTCCAAACCTCATTGACACTTTCTTTTGGGGCTCATTGACACTTTAGCTCTCACACATTGTATCTTGTTATACTAATGCTTTCACCTCCCTCTACAAGGCTTTGTCTACCATCTATAAATGAGAGTGGATTAGAGTCAGAATTTACAAGTAGGCTGGGCTTCACCAACAATATATTTAATCAAGTTGAACAGCACCTGGTTCACGTTACTAGCTTAGTGAAGTTTTAACACGAAAATCGTCACACACTCTATAGTGAAGGGCGCCCAAGCTTTTCGTCATTGTAGGCCACATAAGGTTCGTACCGTGGAGACTCGATGGCCACATATTGGGGATAATTTGGACTTTGGGTGATGGCGTAAAATGGGCGATATCGGATCAGCCGCCCGATATCCACTTCTCCCGAATTTAATTTCTAATGAATTCAATGAAAATCGGAAGAGATCAGCTGGCTGATCTGATATCGCCCATTTTGCACTATCACCTAAAGTCAAAATTACCCCCATTAAGTTTAAATCCATGTTCCTATTAAGTTGCAGATATCTCAAGTCACTGACCCTAACAGATCTTGGTGTTAAGAAGTTTTCGATAGGACTATTTTTAGTGGCTGTTGCCTCATCGGTGGATAAATCAAAACATGAAGTATTCATTAGCGCAGCAAGCTGAGATATCTACAAATTAATGGGAACATGGATTTAAACTCTATATACGGCCCCAAGGCTCTATGGCACAGACCTACAATGACAAAAAGCTTGGATGACACTGCGTGAAATTCAGACAGTAGAAGTCAGCAAATAAGATATCAGCCCATTGGGGGTTTTGAACCAATTTTGAACCAGTTAGAGAGCCAGGGCTTTGAGGGACAGACTACCAGGAGTCGAGGTTGCTTGTGGTCCACAGGCTGCAGTTTGGACACTCCTGGTTTACACATAGATTGGAAATATAACAAATTGCTCTCAGTTTTAAGAAGATCATCCAAACTCCTCAATACGCCACTGCCTCAAAATGCACTCCTGTTGTGTCGTTTGTTACAATACTTACATGATGCGGAGATGCCGGTTACTTACTTACAATACTTACAAGCAGAGGAACTTTTTCTTTATAAAATGAAGAAGTTACTGTTCAGTACAATAATGGTCATTCCAATTCAAGCAGGCAGTAGGTGCCTGAGATTTTAACGTGTAACTTGACTGATACTGAGTTAATTCACAGGCAATTCCAGGGACACAGCGGCTCTCTACATGCTGTATTGTAAGAACATAAATAAATGTAATCATTGACAACACATAGGCTCCACCACTAATCACAAGTATCCATTAAAAATTGCCTGCTACAGTTACTGTTTTGAGTTGTTGATCTGAAATCCTGTTTATATTTACAGTGCCGGCAATACATGGAGATAGATATTTAGACAAACCCAAAAGCCAATTATTGAAATGTATTGTTTTTGGAGTGTTGACTGAGGTGCATGTGGAACGACTGGAGCACAGAAACTAGTTGCAACTTTCACACCTAGTTCTGCCATCTAGACGGCATAATAGGCTAGACACAGGCCTTTTAGTTCAGGTGCCGAGGTTCAAATCCAGCATAGTAATGGGATGATACACTTTTCTGTCTACTGGTTGCAGGAGCCCCTTGTGAAATGAGTTTGGGCAGTCTCAATTCAGTTACTACTAGCTGTGGACCCACAGCACAGAACTACAATCCCAATTTGGAACTAATTCGCAATCTCGCTCAGGGAGGGTGTGGGGAATGTACAACATAATACAGCAGCAATAGGGGGCACTCGTCTGAAGTTTGGGCTGAGGCATGATGTTAGGGAGGTACATAGAATCATAGAAATCATAGAAAGTTAAGCACAGAAGGAGGCCATTTCGGCCCATTGTGTCCGCGCCGGCCGACAAAGAGCTATCCAGCCTAATCCCACTTCCCAGCTCTTGGTCCGTAGCCCTGCAGGTTACAGCATCCCAAGTGCACATCCAAGTACGTTTTAAATGTAGTTAGGGTTTCTGCCTCTACCACCCTTTCAGGCAGTGAGTTCCAGACCCCCACAACCCTCCGGGTGAAGAAATTTCCCCTCAAATCCCCTCTAAACCTTCCACCAATTACTTTAAATCTGTGCCCCCTGGATTTTGACCCCTCTCCTAAGGGAAATAGGTACTATCCACTTTATCTATGCCCCTCATAATTTTATACACCTCAATAAGGTCTCCCCTCAGCCTCCTCTGTTCCAAGGAAAACAGACCCAGCCTTTCCAGTCTTTCCTCATAGCTAAGATTCTCTACTCCTGGCAACATCCTTGTAAATCTCCTCTGTACCCTCTCTAGTGCAATCACATCTTTCCTGTAATGTGGTGACCAGAAATGCACGCAGTACTCTAGTACTCAGTACTAACTAGTGTTTTATACAGTTGAAGCATAACCCCCCCCCCGCTCTTGTATTCTATGCCACGGCTAATAAAGGCAAGCATTCCATATGCCTTCTTAACCACCTTATCTACCTGGCCTGCTACCTCCAGGGATCTGTGGACATGCACTCCAAGGTCCCTTTTTTCCTCTACACTACTCAGTGTCCTACCATTTAATGTGTATTCCCTTTCCTTGTTCGCCCTCCCCAAATGCATTACCTCACACTTCTCCGGATTGAATTCCATTTGCCACTGTTCTGCCCACCTGACCAATTTATTGATATCTTCCTGCAGTCTACAGCTTCCTTCTTCAGTATCAATCACACAGCCGATTTTAGTATCATCTGCAAACTTCTTAATCATACCCCCTATATTCAAGTCAAGATCATTGATATACACCACAAAAAGCAAGGGACCTAGTACTGAGCCCTGCGGAACCCCACTGGAAACAGCCTTCCAGTCACAAAAACACCCATCAACCATTACCCTCTGCTTCCTGTCTCCGAGCCAGTTTTGAATCCAACTTGTCACTTTGCCCTGGATCCCATGGGCTTTTAACTTCGTGACCAGTCTGCCATGTGGAACCTTATCAAAAGCCTTGCTAAAGTCCATATACACTACATCAAATGCACTACCCTCATCTATCCTCCTTGTTAGCTCCTCAAAAAATTCGATCAAGTTTGTCAGACACGACCTTCCCTTAACAAATCCGTGCTGACAATCCTTGATTAATCCGTGTCTTTCTAAATGAAGATTTATCCTGTCCTTCAGAATTCTTTCCAATAATTTTCCCACCACCGAAGTTAGGCTGACTGGCCTGTAATTAATCGGTCTATCCTTTTCTCCCTTTTTAAACATGGGTACCACATTAGCAGTCCTCCAGTCCTCCGGCACCACACCTGAAGCCAGAGAAGATTGAAAAATTATGGTCAGGGCCTCTGTTATTTCCTCTTTTGCTTCGCTTAACAGCCTGGGATACATTTCATCCAGGTTTGGAGATTTATTCACTTTTAAAGTTGCTAAACCCCTTAATACTTCCTCTCTCACTATGTTTATTTCATCTAATATTTCACACTCCTCCTCCCTGATAGCAATGTCTGCTTTGCCCCTGTCCTTTGTGAAAACAGACGCAAAGTATTCATTAAGAACCCTACCGACGTCTCCCGCCTCCACACACAGATTACCCTCATGATCTCTAATAGGCCCTACCCTTTCTTTAGTAATCCTCTTACTCTTAATATATTTATAGAACATCTTTGGGTTTTCCTTGATTTTACTTGCCAAGAATTTTTCATGCTCTCTCTTTACTTTCCTAATATCCTTTTTAATTGCACCCCTGCACTTTCTGTACTCCTCTAAAGATTCTGCAGTATTTAGCCCTCGGTATCTCATATGCCTCCCTTTTTTTCTTTATCCTACCCTGTATGTCCCTAGACATCCAGGGGGCTCTGGATTTGTTAGTCCCACCTTTTTTCTTTAATGGCACATATTTGGTCTGAATCCTCTGGACCTCCTCCTTGAAAGCCTCCCACTGCTCTGACACCTTTTTACCTCCCTCTCTATCCCGTCTGAAAATCCTGTAACCAGGAATTTTGAGCTGCCATACCTGCCCCTCTTTCAGCCACGTCTCTGTAATAGCTATAATATCAGAGTCCCATGTATCTACCTGTGCCCTCAGCTTATCTGCCTTGTTCGCTATACTCCTTGCATTGAAGTATATACCATTTAGTACAGGCAAACCTCCTTGTTGACTACTATCTAGCCCTTGATTCCTCTGTCCTTCCAATTTACTTTCTATGTTTTTGTTTTCCAATTCCAGTTTTTCTTCCCTCCCTATTGACTCTATACTTAGGTTCCCATCCCCCTGCCAAGCTAGTTTAAACCCTCCCTAACAGCACTAGCAAACCCTCCCGCGAGGATATTGGTCCCGTTCCCATTGAGGTGCAACCCTTCTGGCTTGTAGAGGTCCCACCTCCCCCAGAAATGGTTCCAATTCCTCAGGAATCTAAAGCCCTTCCTCCTACACCATCTATCCAGCCACGCATTCATCTGCTCTATCTTCCTATTTCTGTACTCACTAGCACGTGGCACTGGTAGTAATCCGGAGATTACTACCTTTGAGGTCATGCTTTTTAACCTCTTTCCTAGCTCCCTAAACTCTGCCTGCAGGACCTCATCCCTCTTCCTACCTATGTCGTTGGTACCGATATGGAGCACGACCTCTGGCTGTTCACCCTCCCCCCTCAGAATGCCCTGCAGCTGTTCAGTGACATCCTTGATCCTGGAACCAGGGAGGCAACATCCCATCCTGGAGTCACGTCTGCGGCAGCAGAAACGCCTGTCTGCTCCCCTAACTATTGAATCCCCTATGACTATTGCTCTCCCTCTCCTCTTCCCCCCCCCCCCCCCCCCCCCCCACCCCCGGTGCAGCTGAGCCTTCTATGGTGCTGTGGACTTGGCTCTGGCTGCACTCCCCAGAGGAACCATCGACCTCACCAGTACTCAGCACCGAATGCTGGTTGGTGAGCAAGATGGGCTCAGGGGACTCCTGCACTATGCCTGGTCCTCCTCTTCTGTCTTTGCTCCACATTTAACCCCATGTTGTCCCTGACCTCGGAATGCTTACATCTGGGGAAAGGGTGGATTTTCCTGAACTCGGGCAGTATAGCGGAGGAAAAAGTGTGTGAAATTGGGCAGTGAAGCCTACCACTGCCTCATTCCCCCTGTCGGAATTGCTGCTGACTCCATTCCCTAGCCACCGACTACATCCCTCTCCTTGGAAACTGTCTGAGGCTGAACCAGACTGTTCGCAGCCTTGGTGTCGTATTTGATCCCGAGATGAGCTTCCGACCACATATCCACACCATCACTAAGACCGCCTTTTCCACCTCCGTAACATCACCTCCTGGATCAGCTCATCTGCTGCTGAAAACCTCATCCATGTCTTTGTTACCTCTGGACTCGACTATTCCAACGCACTCCTGGCCAGCCTCCCACCTTGCACCCTCCATAAACATCCGGTAGAGTAGAGATTGGTGTAAACATGTGCACAAGGTCAGTCATTGATACGAATTTGCAGTACTGAATAGGACCATGCTACTGCTGGATGAGTTACTGCCCTTCTCCTTCCCTCCCTCAGCCCACCTTTTGCTGAAACTCTCATCCATGCTTTTGTTGCCTCCAGACTCAACTACTCTGATGCTCTCCTGGCCGTCCTCCCATCTTCCACCCTACATAAACTTGACCTCATACAAAATTCTGCTGCTCATATTCTAACTCGCACCAAGTCCCATTCGCCCATTACCCCAGGGCTTGCTGACCTACATTGGCTCCCGGTTAAGCAACCCCTCGATTTTAAAATTCTCACCCTTTGTTTTCAAATCCCTTCCTATTTCTGTAACCTCCTCCAGCCCTACAACTCTCCGAGATATCTGCACTCCTCTAATTCTGGCCTCTTGCCTATCCCCGATTTTAATCACTCCACCATTGGCGGCTGTGCCTTCAACTGCCGAAGTTCTAAGCTTGGAATTCCCTCCCTAAACCTCTCCGCCTCTCTACTTCTCTTTCCTCTTTGAAGACGCTCCTTAAAACCTACTTTTCAACCAAGCTTTTGGTCACCTGTCCTAATGTCTCTTTAAGTGGCTCGGTGTCAAATTGTATTCGATAATCGCTCCTGTGAAGCACCTTGGGATGTTTTACTACTTTAAAGGCCCTATATAAATGCAAGTTGTTGTTGTTGTTGACCACCCTTTCCATGCCCACTACATGCAAATACTGCCTGGGGGACATTGGGCCTGGGGTCCCAGTCCATTACCCTGCATTTGAGCCTGTTCCCTCTGCTCCCCCCAGAACATGGTGATAAGCTGGGAGGAGCAGCGGGACTGGAACCAACTGGAGGGAGAAAGTCTTGTAGATGCCTCCTCTTCCTCCAACTCCACCACACACCCTATTCCTTACCTGCTGATGACTTCAGGCACATTTGAGGTCTTCAGAGGACAAATGAACGGAGTCTCACTCAATGGAAGGGCAGATTGAGCGGCTCTCTATGAGATGGAGGCTCATCCTGCCCCCACCAGGATTGCTGATGACCACTCCTTCCACGTCTGCTACCTGCAAACGCTGCCTGGGTGGGGTGTGGAACCTGGGGTCCCAATGCAATACCTGCCATCTGCGCCTCTTTCCTCCGGTCCTCAGATCGCCGTGTGAACCATGGCAATAGGTTGGGAGTAGCGGCAGGACTGGTACTAAATGGAGGGAGTGGGTCTCGTAGAGGCCTCCTCTCCCTCCAAATCAACCCCCCCCCCACCAATCAACTGGAGGGCAGAATGAGCCTCATTCAACAGGAGGGGAGACTGAGCTTCACTCAACAAGAGGCCAGACTGAGTCTCACTCAATGGGAGGGGAGACTGAATCTTAATCAATGGGAGAGCAGATTGAACAATCAGGCAAAGAGGTCAGTCCATCTGTTCCAAAGCTCTCCCAATTTTCCGCGCGATTGTTCAATCTGCCTTCCAATGAAGTGAGAATCTACACCATGAGCGCTGACTTATGAATTCTACCTTCCAAGTGTTTTTATGGACAGGAGGGGTACAACTTAACTTCGGTGGATGCTCATAATGGGTAGTAGCGGATCGTCCACCCATTATACTGAAGTCAACAGAACGGATCGGGCCAGGTGTATAACCAGCAGCCGATCCACTACCACCTGTTTTGCACCACTGCCAAAGTTGAATTTTATGCCCAGAATATTTGACTATTGTGAAAGAGAATCAGTGATGGTCATTCAAATGGAATGGGAATCACCTGATCCAAACTAGAATATATTTATTTATATATATATAGTTTTGAATTAAAACTGCTGAAATGCCAGTAACCTCTTTTTATTAACATTTAATGTAGGCACAGCTTTATTTCTGCTCATCTTCACCGTGAATTTAATTTTTAAACGTAAAGCCAAAAGGAAACGTATGCTCCAATTTATGTGCAGACCTTGTGTGAATTGACATTACTGACTTTTTTTCCCCCCTAGATCTCAGTGTAATCTAACCTTTGGTTGTATGTTTGTGTGTTCTGCTTCCGCCGCAGCAGCAGCAGCATCCGCAGCATCCGCAGGTAGGCCAGGCAGTGTCCCAGGCTAACCTTCTGCACATGGCACATGGGCAGGCCTCTCTCGCACAAAGCCCAGTGCGTCAAGCCTCTTCCTCTTCCTCTTCATCCTGTTCTTCTTCAGCTTTGAGCGTTGGACAGTTAGTCAGCAGTAAGTAGGGGCTCCTCACTGCGCTGTTTGTTGCTCAGCAGTTTCATTCTCAGACAAACAATGTAATGAGTTTATTGAAACTGATACAATCCGATTGGTTTATGCTTTTTGCCAACAAAGTCCATCCAGGTCAGCTCAGTTCTGATACCATCTGCATGGAAAGGGGAAGTTAGAAGACATCACACAGAGTTACTAGAACATGAGATACTTTACCATGCTTGGCTATCGAAGCAGTGACTATAACATCATTAAAAAGGAAATTGCATAAGTCTTTGAAAGGACGAATATAAAAGGATATTGGGAAAGGGCAGGGTAATGAGATTAGAGTAGACAGCTCCAGGTGAAGAGCTAGCACCAGCACAGGGGCAATAGGCTAAATGGCCTCCTTCTGTGCTGTAAAGTCTGTGATTCTATGAACAAACTCCATGTATGTGATGTCAGTTCATAGCCACGTTGTGAGGGACAAAAGAGAGATTGACTCCAAATCAAACCCATCATGGAGAGAAGGAGCTAGAATTTCTGTGGGAGTGCTGCCGATCTCGCCCCACCATAACTTTGACCGAAGATCGGCAGGAACAGCTGCTTACACTGTTTCTTCGGGGCTTCCACTGAAGTCATGGTGGGAGAACCCTGGCAGAAATTCTACCCCAAATGATATTAACACCATAGGAGTAGGCCATTTAGCCCCTCGAGCATGCTCCGCCATTCAATTAGACCATGGCTGATCTGTACCTCAACCTCGTTTACCCGACTTTGCTCCATATTACTTGATACCCTTACCTAACAAAATTCTATCGATCTGTCTTGAAAGTTTCAAACGTCCCAGCATCCACAGCCTTTTGAGGGAGAGATTTCTACTACTTATTGTGTGTGAAAAAGTGCTGCCTGATTTCACTCTTAAATGGCCTAGCTCTAATTTTAAGATTATGCCTCCTTGTTCCAAATTCCCCCACCAGTGGAAATAGTTTCTCTCATAAGTACTCACATAAAACCCCACATTTTATGTTTTTCAGTGATTGCTATGCTATCAAAGCAGAACCTGTATCAATAGCACTTACAATATAGTTCAGGCTGGGAAACAGTTATGTTGTCAGAATCTTTTTCGACTTCTACTTTTGTGTCAACAAGAAAGCGGGGTGGGGGGCGGGGTTGTGCGGTGGGCAGAGCGAATGCACCACCCATCCGATAGCGACAGGCCCGAATCGTTTCATGGTCAGGCCTCATTTGTTCAGCAAGCTGCAAACACTCAATGACAGACAGCTCAATGGGGATATCTGACGTCTCCTGCGTGGAGCTGAGCTAGAAGTTAAACTTTAAGGTGTGGGTGGGCACAGAGCATCCGGCTGCGGGCAGAAAGATTTGTGAGAGACAATAATCAGTGGCACTGAGGTTCCTTTCCCCGTTTTCGGAGTGGCCCACAGCGGTACGCTGGTTAGGCTACTGTACGTCTGGTGCATCTTGCGTCTGCCCATTGATAGGACACCAATTTAAATAGGGAAGGCTTCTGCTCATTTTGAGGCTCTCTCGAAAATTGATTCAGGCCACCTGCGGTTGATGGGATTTTAAAACGAATTCTTGGCTCACCTCTGAGTCAGAAGGTCGCAGGTTCAAGTCCCACTCCAGAGACTTGAGCAAATACTTCAGTGCAGTCCTGAAGGAGTGCTGCACTGTCGAGGTGCTGTTTTTCGGATGAGATGTTAAACCGAGGCTTCATCTGTCCTCTCAGGTGGACGTTAAAGATCCCATGGCACTGTTTCGAAGATTAGCAGGTGCCCTGGTCAATATTTATTCCATCGATCAAAACCAAAAAACAGATGATCCAGTTATTTATCACATTGCTGTTTGTAGGACCTTGCTGTGTGCAAATTGGCTGCCGCATTTCTTACATTACACCAATGACTACACTTCAAAAAGTATTTCAGTGGTTGTGAAGTGCTTTGGGACATCCTGAGGCCGTGAAAATTGCGATATAAATGCAAATTCTTTCTTTCTATCTTTCTTCTTTTGTCTGCCTATGGCCCTCTTTTCTCAAAATGATCCGGGCAGTAAGCCGAAAAAATTCGCCCTGTTTTTTTCTGAGAAAATGCTTATTTATCACTCAGGCTCATTTTATTAAATTTACTGAAGGAGAGCATATTCCAATAAATAAACAACCCCTCATATCTACAGCTTTAACACCAGTAATAATGCACCCTTTGGTGGGACTTGGGAGGAGATACCTTTTTTTGTCATCTAAACCACTTGGCTGCTAAATCGGGGACCGAAGAATTGAAAGGGAGAAAGGAATAGGTTAAGAAAGTGCAATGATGAGCGAAAACAGTGAAAGATAGTTGGTGACAACGGGGGTCACTTTCACGTTCAGCAGGGATGGAAACTGGCTGTTGTGGGTCGTCCCCACGCCTGTTATATGCCCGCCCGTTACACATCATGCCCATTGTACAGCCCGCCCATTGTACAGCCCGCCCGTTATACAGCCCGCCCATTACACATCATGCCCATTGTACAGCCCGCCCATTGTACAGCCCGCCCGTTATACAGCCCGCCCGTTACACATCATGCCCATTGTACAGCCCGCCCATTGTACAGACCGCCCGTTATACAGCCCGCCCGTTACACATCATGCCCATTGTACAGCCCGCCCATTGTACAGACCGCCCGTGATACACCCCGCCTGTTATACATCATGCCCATTGTAAAGCCCGCCCGTTATACACCCGCCCGTTATACAGCCCGCCCGTTATACACCCCACCCGTAATACAGCCCGCCCGTTATACAGCCCGCCCATTATACAGCCCGCCCGTTATACAACCCACCCGTTATACAGCCCGCCCGTTATACACCCCGCCCGTTACACATCATGCCCATTGTACAGCCCGCCCGTTATACAGCCCACCCGTTATACAGCCCACCCATTATACAACCCGCCCATTAGACAGCCCGCCCGTTATACAGCCCACCCGTTATACAGCCCGCCCGTTACACAGCCAACCCATTATACAGCCCGCCCATTATACAGCCCGCCCATTATACAGCCCGCCCGTTACACATCATGCCCATTGTACAGCCTGCCCGTTATACAGCCCGCCCATTATACAGCCCGCCCGTTATACACCCCGCCTGTTATACAGCCCGCCCGTTATACAGCCCGCCCATTGTACAGCCCACCCATTATACAGCCCGCCCGTTATACAGCCCGCCCGTTATACACCCTGCCCGTTATACAGCCTGCCCGTTACACATCATGCCCGTTATACAGCCCGCCCGTTACACATCATGCCCGTTATACAGCCCGCCCGTTATACAGCCCGCCCGTTATACACTCGCCCGTTATGCAGCCCGCCCGTTATACACCCGCCCGTTATATACCCGCCCGTTATACACCTGCCCGTTATGCAGCCCGCCCGTTATATACCCGCCCGTTATATACCCGCCCGTTATACACCTGCCCGTTATACACCCGCCCGTTATACAGCCCGCCCGTTATACACCTGCCCGTTATACAGCCCGCCCGTTATACACCCCGCCTGTTATACACCCTGCCTGTTACACAGCCTGCCCGTTATACAGCCCACCCATTACACAGCCCGCCCGTTATACACCCGCCCGTTATATACCCTACCCGTTACACATCATGCCCATTGTACAGCCCGCCCATTATACAGCCCGCCCGTTATACAGCCCGCCCGTTATACACCCCACCTGTTATACACCCCGCCCGTTATACAGCCCACCCGTTATGCACCCTGCCCGTTATACACCCCGCCCGATATACAGCCCGCCCGTTATGCCCCCGCCCGTTATACAGCCCGCCCGTTACACATAATGCCCATTGTACAGCCTGCCCATTATACAGCCCGCCCAGTATACACCCGCCCGTTATACAGCCTGCCCGTTTAACATCCGCCCATTATACACCCGCCCGTTAAACAGCCCGCCCGTTAAACAGCCCGCCCGTTATACACCCGCCCGTTATACAGCCAGCCCATAACACACCCGCCCGTTATACAGCCCGCCCGTTATACACCCGCCCGTTATACAGCCTGCCCATTTAACATCCGCCCGTTATACACCAGCCCGTTATACACCCGACCGTTATACAGCCCGCCCGTTATACACCCGCCCGTTATACAGCCCGCCCGTTATACACCCGCCTGTTATACATCCCGCCCGTTATACATCATGCCCATTGTACAGCCTGCCCGTTATACACCCCGCCCATTGTACTGCCCGCCCATTATAAACCCCGCCCGTTATACACCCCGCCCGTTATACACCCGCCCGTTATACACCCCACCCGTTATACACCCGCCCGTTATACAGCCCGCCCGTTATACACCCGCCTGTTATACATCCCGCCCGTTATACATCATGCCCATTGTACAGCCTGCCCGTTATACACCCCGCCCATTATATACCCGCCCGTTATACACCCGCCGGCTATACAGCCCGCCCGTTATACACCCGCCCATTATACACCCGCCCGTTATATACCCGCCCGTTATATACCCGCCCGTAATACACCTGCCCATTATACACCCGCTCGTTATACAGCCCGCCCGTTATACACCTGCCCGTTATACACCCTGCCTGTTACACATCATGCCCATTGTACAGCCTGCCCGTTATACAGCCCACCCATTATACAGCCCGCCCGTTATACACCCGCACGTTATACACCCTGCCCGTGACACATCATGCCCATTGTAAAGCATGCCCATTATACAGCCTGCCTGTTATACAGCCCGCCCGTTATACACCCGCCCGTTATACAGCCTGCCCGTTTAACATCCGCCCGTTATACACCAGCCCTTTATACACCCGACCGTTATACAGCCCGCCCGTTATACACCCGCCCGTTATACAGCCCGCCCGTTATACACCTGCCTGTTATACACCCGCCCATTGTACAGCCCGCCCATTATACACCCGCCCGTTATACACCCCGCCCGTTATACACCCGCCCGTTAGAAACCCGCCTGTTATACAGCCCGCCGTTATATACCCGCCCGTTATACAGCCTGCCCGTTTAACATCCGCCCGTTATACACCAGCCCGTAATACACCCGACCGTTATACAGCCCGCCCATTATACACCCGCCCGTTATACAGCCCGCCCGTTATACACCCGCCTGTTATACATCCCGCCCGTTATACATCATCCCCATTGTAAAGCCTGCCCTTTTATACACCCCACCCATTGTACAGCCCGCCCATTATAAACTCCGCCCGTTATACACCCCGCCCGTTATACACCCGCCCGTTATAAACCCCGCCCGTTATACACCCGCCCGTTATATACCCGCCTGTTATACAGCCCGCCGTTATATACCCTCCCGTTATACACCCGCCGGCTATACAGCCCGCCCGTTATACACCCGCCCATTATACAGCCCGCCCGTTATACACCCGCCCGTTATACACCTGCCCGTTATACACCCGCCCGTTATACAGCCCGCCCATTATACATCCCCCCGTTATACAGCACGCCCATTATACAGCCCGCCCGTTATACACCCGCCCGTTCTACAGCCCGCCCGTTATACACCCGCCCGTTATACACCCGCCCGTTATATACCCGCCCGTTATATACCCACCCGTAATACACCTGCCCGTTATACACCCGCTCGTTATACAGCCCGCCCGTTATACACCTGCCCGTTATACAGCCCGCCCGTTATACACCCCGCCCGTTATACACCCTGCCTGTTACACATCATGCCCATTGTACAGCCTGCCCGTTATACAGCCCACCCATTATACAGCCCGCCCGTTATACACCCGCACGTTATACACCCTGCCCGTGACACATCATGCCCATTGTACAGCCTGCCCATTATACAGCCCGCCCGTTATACAGCCCGCCCGTTACACATCATGCCCATTGTACAGCCCGCCCATTGTACAGACCGCCCGTTATACACCCCGCCTGTTATACATCATGCCCATTGTAAAGCCCGCCCGTTATACACGCGCCCGTTATACAGCCCGCCCGTTATACACCCCACCCGTAATACAGCCCGCCCGTTATACAGCCCGCCCATTATACAGCCCGCCCGTTATACAACCCACCCGTTATACAGCCCGCCCGTTATACACCCCGCCCGTTACACATCATGCCCATTGTACAGCCCGCCC
Source organism: Squalus acanthias (assembly GCA_030390025.1). Classification (NCBI taxonomy): domain Eukaryota; kingdom Metazoa; phylum Chordata; class Chondrichthyes; order Squaliformes; family Squalidae; genus Squalus; species Squalus acanthias. The sequence goes on from CM059432.1 coordinate 109,202,202, forward strand.
GTTATACAGCCCACCCGTTATACAGCCCACCCATTATACAACCCGCCCATTAGACAGCCCGCCCATTATACAGCCCACCCGTTATACAGCCCGCCCGTTACACAGCCCACCCATTATACAGCCCGCCCATTATACAGCCCGCCCATTATACAGCCCGCCCGTTACACATCATGCCCATTGTACAGCCTGCCCGTTATACAGCCCGCCCATTATACAGCCCGCCCGTTATACAGCCCGCCCGTTATACACCCTGCCCGTTATACAGCCTGCCCGTTACACATCATGCCCGTTATACAGCCCGCCCGTTACACATCATGCCCGTTATACAGCCCGCCCGTTATACAGCCCGCCCGTTATACACTCGCCCGTTATGCAGCCCGCCCGTTATACACCCGCCCGTTATATACCCGCCCGTTATACACCTGCCCGTTATGCAGCCCGCCCGTTATACACCCGCCCGTTATATACCCGCCCGTTATATACCCGCCCGTTATACACCTGCCCGTTATACACCCGCCCGTTATACAGCCCGCCCGTTATACACCTGCCCGTTATACAGCCCGCCCGTTATACACCCCGCCTGTTATACACCCTGCCTGTTACACAGCCTGCCCGTTATACAGCCCACCCATTATACAGCCCGCCCGTTATACACCCGCCCGTTATATACCCCACCTGTTATACACCCCGCCCGTTATACAGCCCACCCGTTATGCACCCTGCCCGTTATACACCCCGCCCGATATACAGCCCGCCCGTTATGCCCCCGCCCGTTATACAGCCCGCCCGTTACACATAATGCCCATTGTACAGCCTGCCCATTATACAGCCCGCCCAGTATACACCCGCCCGTTATACAGCCTGCCCGTTTAACATCCGCCCATTATACACCCGCCCGTTAAACAGCCCACCCGTTAAACAGCCCGCCCGTTATACACCCGCCCGTTATACAGCCAGCCCATAACACACCCGCCCGTTATACAGCCCGCCCGTTATACACCCGCCCGTTATACAGCCTGCCCATTTAACATCCGCCCGTTATACACCAGCCCGTTATACACCCGACCGTTATACAGCCCGCCCGTTATACACCCGCCCGTTATACAGCCCGCCCGTTATACACCCGCCTGTTATACATCCCGCCCGTTATACATCATGCCCATTGTACAGCCTGCCCGTTATACACCCCGCCCATTGTACTGCCCGCCCATTATAAACCCCGCCCGTTATACACCCCGCCCGTTATACACCCGCCCGTTATACACCCCACCCGTTATACACCCGCCCGTTATACAGCCCGCCCGTTATACACCCGCCTGTTATACATCCCGCCCGTTATACATCATGCCCATTGTACAGCCTGCCCGTTATACACCCCGCCCATTATATACCCGCCCGTTATACACCCGCCGGCTATACAGCCCGCCCGTTATACACCCGCCCATTATACACCCGCCCGTTATATACCCGCCCGTTATATACCCGCCCGTAATACACCTGCCCATTATACACCCGCTCGTTATACAGCCCGCCCGTTATACACCTGCCCGTTATACACCCTGCCTGTTACACATCATGCCCATTGTACAGCCCGCCCGTTATACACCCGCCCGTTATACACCCGCCCATTATACAGCCCGCCCGTTATACACCCGCCCGTTATACACCTGCCCGTTATACACCCGCCCGTTATACAGCCCGCCCATTATACATCCCCCCGTTATACAGCACGCCCATTATACAGCCCACCCGTTATACACCCGCCCGTTCTACAGCCCGCCCGTTCTACACCCGCCCGTTATACACCCGCCCGTTATATACCCGCCCGTTATATACCCACCCGTAATACACCTGCCCGTTATACACCCGCTCGTTATACAGCCCGCCCGTTATACACCTGCCCGTTATACAGCCCGCCCGTTATACACCCCGCCCGTTATACACCCTGCCTGTTACACATCATGCCCATTGTACAGCCTGCCCGTTATACAGCCCACCCATTATACAGCCCGCCCGTTATACACCCGCACGTTATACACCCTGCCCGTGACACATCATGCCCATTGTACAGCCTGCCCATTATACAGCCCGCCCGTTATACAGCCCGCCCGTTACACATCATGCCCATTGTACAGCCCGCCCATTGTACAGACCGCCCGTTATACACCCCGCCTGTTATACATCATGCCCATTGTAAAGCCCGCCCGTTATACACGCGCCCGTTATACAGCCCGCCCGTTATACACCCCACCCGTAATACAGCCCGCCCGTTATACAGCCCGCCCATTATACAGCCCGCCCGTTATACAACCCACCCGTTATACAGCCCGCCCGTTATACACCCCGCCCGTTACACATCATGCCCATTGTACAGCCCGCCCGTTATACAGCCCACCCGTTATACAGCCCACCCATTATACAACCCGCCCATTAGACAGCCCGCCCATTATACAGCCCACCCGTTATACAGCCCGCCCGTTACACAGCCCACCCATTATACAGCCCGCCCATTATACAGCCCGCCCATTATACAGCCCGCCCGTTACACATCATGCCCATTGTACAGCCTGCCCGTTATACAGCCCGCCCATTATACAGCCCGCCCGTTATACAGCCCGCCCGTTATACACCCTGCCCGTTATACAGCCTGCCCGTTACACATCATGCCCGTTATACAGCCCGCCCGTTACACATCATGCCCGTTATACAGCCCGCCCGTTATACAGCCCGCCCGTTATACACTCGCCCGTTATGCAGCCCGCCCGTTATACACCCGCCCGTTATATACCCGCCCGTTATACACCTGCCCGTTATGCAGCCCGCCCGTTATACACCCGCCCGTTATATACCCGCCCGTTATATACCCGCCCGTTATACACCTGACCGTTATACACCCGCCCGTTATACAGCCCGCCCGTTATACACCTGCCCGTTATACAGCCCGCCCGTTATACACCCCGCCTGTTATACACCCCACCTGTTATACACCCCGCCCGTTATACAGCCCACCCGTTATGCACCCTGCCCGTTATACACCCCGCCCGATATACAGCCCGCCCGTTATGCCCCCGCCCGTTATACAGCCCGCCCGTTACACATAATGCCCATTGTACAGCCTGCCCATTATACAGCCCGCCCAGTATACACCCGCCCGTTATACAGCCTGCCCGTTTAACATCCGCCCATTATACACCCGCCCGTTAAACAGCCCGCCCGTTAAACAGCCCGCCCGTTATACACCCGCCCGTTATACAGCCAGCCCATAACACACCCGCCCGTTATACAGCCCGCCCGTTATACACCCGCCCGTTATACAGCCTGCCCATTTAACATCCGCCCGTTATACACCAGCCCGTTATACACCCGACCGTTATACAGCCCGCCCGTTATACACCCGCCCGTTATACAGCCCGCCCGTTATACACCCGCCTGTTATACATCCCGCCCGTTATACATCATGCCCATTGTACAGCCTGCCCGTTATACACCCCGCCCATTGTACTGCCCGCCCATTATAAACCCCGCCCGTTATACACCCCGCCCGTTATACACCCGCCCGTTATACACCCCACCCGTTATACACCCGCCCGTTATACAGCCCGCCCGTTATACACCCGCCTGTTATACATCCCGCCCGTTATACATCATGCCCATTGTACAGCCTGCCCGTTATACACCCCGCCCATTATATACCCGCCCGTTATACACCCGCCGGCTATACAGCCCGCCCGTTATACACCAGCCCATTATACACCCGCCCGTTATATACCCGCCCGTTATATACCCGCCCGTAATACACCTGCCCATTATACACCCGCTCGTTATACAGCCCGCCCGTTATACACCTGCCCGTTATACACCCTGCCTGTTACACATCATGCCCATTGTACAGCCTGCCCGTTATACAGCCCACCCATTATACAGCCCGCCCGTTATACACCCGCACGTTATACACCCTGCCCGTGACACATCATGCCCATTGTAAAGCATGCCCATTATACAGCCTGCCTGTTATACAGCCCGCCCGTTATACACCCGCCCGTTATACAGCCTGCCCGTTTAACATCCGCCCGTTATACACCAGCCCTTTATACACCCGACCGTTATACAGCCCGCCCGTTATACACCCGCCCGTTATACAGCCCGCCCGTTATACACCTGCCTGTTATACACCCGCCCATTGTACAGCCCGCCCATTATACACCCGCCCGTTATACACCCCGCCCGTTATACACCCGCCCGTTAGAAACCCGCCTGTTATACAGCCCGCCGTTATATACCCGCCCGTTATACAGCCTGCCCGTTTAACATCCGCCCGTTATACACCAGCCCGTAATACACCCGACCGTTATACAGCCCGCCCATTATACACCCGCCCGTTATACAGCCCGCCCGTTATACACCCGCCTGTTATACATCCCGCCCGTTATACATCATCCCCATTGTAAAGCCTGCCCTTTTATACACCCCGCCCGTTATACACCCGCCCGTTATAAACCCCGCCCGTTATACACCCGCCCGTTATATACCCGCCTGTTATACAGCCCGCCGTTATATACCCGCCCGTTATGCACCCGCCGGCTATACAGCCCGCCCGTTATACACCCGCCCATTATACAGCCCGCCCGTTATACAGCCCGCCCATTATACATCCCCCCGTTATACAGCACGCCCATTATACAGCCCGCCCGTTATACACCCGCCCGTTCTACAGCCCGCCCGTTATACACCCGCCCGTTATACACCCGCCCGTTATATACCCGCCCGTTATATACCCACCCGTAATACACCTGCCCGTTATACACCCGCTCGTTATACAGCCCGCCCGTTATACACCTGCCCGTTATACAGCCCGCCCGTTATACACCCCGCCCGTTATACACCCTGCCTGTTACACATCATGCCCATTGTACAGCCTGCCCGTTATACAGCCCACCCATTATACAGCCCGCCCGTTATACACCCGCACGTTATACACCCTGCCCGTGACACATCATGCCCATTGTACAGCCTGCCCATTATACAGCCCGCCCGTTATACAGCCCGCCCGTTATACACCCCACCCGTTATGCACCCCGCCCGTTATACAGCCCACCCGTTATGCACCCTGCCCGTTATACACCCGCACGTTATACACCCGCACGTTATACACCCGCCCGTTATACACCCCGCCCGTTATATACCCGCCTGTTATACAGCCCGCCGTTATATACCCGCCCGTTATACACCCGCCGGCTATACAGCCCGCCCGTTATACACCCGCCCATTATACAGCCCGCCCGTTATACAGCCCGCCCATTATACATCCCCCCGTTATACAGCACGCCCATTATACAGCCCGCCCGTTATACACCCGCCCGTTCTACAGCCCGCCCGTTATACACCCGCCCGTTATACACCCGCCCGTTATATACCCGCCCGTTATATACCCACCCGTAATACACCTGCCCGTTATACACCCGCTCGTTATACAGCCCGCCCGTTATACACCTGCCCGTTATACAGCCCGCCCGTTATACACCCCGCCCGTTATACACCCTGCCTGTTACACATCATGCCCATTGTACAGCCTGCCCGTTATACAGCCCACCCATTATACAGCCCGCCCGTTATACACCCGCACGTTATACACCCTGCCCGTGACACATCATGCCCATTGTACAGCCTGCCCATTATACAGCCCGCCCGTTATACAGCCCGCCCGTTATACACCCCACCCGTTATGCACCCCGCCCGTTATTCAGCCCGCCCGTTATACACCCCACCCGTTATGCACCCCGCCCGTTATACAGCCCACCCGTTATGCACCCTGCCCGTTATACACCCGCACGTTATACACCCGCACGTTATACACCCGCCCGTTATACACCCCGCCCGATAGACAGCCCGCCCGTTATACAACCTCCTGTTATACAGCCCGTCCGTTACACATAATGCCCATTGTACAGCCTGCCCGTTATACAGCCCGCCCAGTATACACCCGCCCGTTATACAGCCTGCCCATTTAACATCCGCCCATTATACACCCGCCCGTTATACACCCGCCCATTATACAGCCCGCCCATTATACACCTGCGCGTTATACAGCCCGCCCGTTATACACCGGCCCGTTAAACAGCCCGCCCGTTATACACCCGCCCGTTATACACCCGCCCGTTATACAGCCAGCCCGTAACACAACCGCCCGTTATACAGCCCGCCCGTTATACAGCCCGCCCGTTATACAGCCCGCCCGTTATACACCCGCCCGTTATACAACCCGCCCGTTATACAGCCTGCCCGTTATACACCCGCCCGTTATACACCCGCCCGTTATACACCCCGCCCGTTATACACCCGCCCGTTATGCACCCCGCCCATTATACACCCCGCCTGATATACTGCCCACCCGCTATACGGCCCGCCCGTTATACAGCTCGCCCATTACTCATCATGCCCATTGTACAGCCTGCCCGTTATACAGCCTGCCTGTTATACAGCCCGCCCGTTATACACCCGCCCGTTATACAGCCTGCCCGTTTAACATCCGCCTGTTATACACCACGCCCGTTATACACCCGCCCGTTAGAAACCCGCCTGTTATACAGCCCGCCGTTATATACCCGCCCGTTATACACCAGCCGGCTATACAGCCCGCCCGTTATACACCCGTCCATTATACAGCCCGCCCATTATACACCCGCCCGTTATACACCTGCCCGTTATACACCGGCCCGTTATACAGCCCGCCCATTATACATCCCCCCGTTATACAGCACGCCCGTTATACAGCACGCCCGTTATACACCCGCCCGTTATACAGCCCGCCCGTTATACACCCTGCCCGATATACAGCCCGCCCGTTATACACCTGCCCGTTATACACCTGCCCGTTATGCACCCCGCCCGTTATACACCCGCCCGTTATACACCCCGCCCGTTATACACCCACCCGTTATGCACCCCGCCCGTTATACACCCCGCCCGTTATACACCTGCCCGTTATACACCGGCCCGTTATACAGCCCGCCCATTATACATCCCCCCGTTATACAGCACGCCCGTTATACAGCCCGCCCGTTATACACCCGCCCGTTATACAGCCCGCCCGTTATACACCCGCCCGTTATACAGCCCGCCCGTTATACACCCTGCCCGATATACAGCCCGCCCGTTATACACCCGCCCGTTATACAGCCCGCCCATTACACATAATGCCCATCGTACAGCCTGCCCGTTATACAGCCCGCCCGTTATACAGCCCGTCCGTTACACATAATGCCCATTGTACAGCCTGCCCGTTAAACAGCCCGCCCGTTATACACCCGCCCGTTATACAGCCTGCCCGTAACACACCCGCCCGTTATACACCCGCCCGTTATACAGCCCGCCCATTATACAGCCCGCCCGTTATACACCCGCCCGTTATACACCCGCCCGTTATACACCCCGCCCGTTATACACCTGCCCGTTATACACCCGTCCGTTATACACCCCGCCCGTTATACACCTGCCCGTTATACACCTGCCCGTTATGCACCCCGCCCGTTATACACCCGCCCGTTATACACCCCGCCCGTTATACACCCACCCGTTATGCACCCCGCCCGTTATACACCCCGCCCGATATACTGCCCGCCCGTTATACAGCCCGCCCGTTACACATCATGCCCATTGTACAGCCTGCCCATTATACAGCCTGCCCGTTATCCAGCCCGCCCTTTATACACCCGCCCGTTATACAGCCTGCCCGTTTAACATCCGCCCATTATACACCAGCCCGTTATACACCCGCCCGTTATACACCCGCCCGTTGTACACCCGCCCGTTATACTGCCTGCCCGTTATACAGCCAGCCCGTTATACACCCGCCCGTTATACAGCCCGCCCGTTACACATAATGCCAATTGTACAGCCTGCCCGTTATACAGCCCGCCCGTTATACACCCGCGCTTTATACAGCCCGCCCGTCATACACCAGCCCGTTAAACAGCACGCCCGTTATACACCCGCCCATTATACAGCCTGCCCGTTTAACATCCGCCCGTTATACACCAGCCCGTTATACACCCGCCCGTTATACACCCCGCCTGTTGTACACCCTGCCCGTTATACACCCGATGTTATACACCCCGCCCGTTATACACCCCGCCCGTTATACAGCCCGCCCATTATACACCCCGCCTGTTATACACCCGCCCGTTATACACCTGCCCGTTATACACACGCCCGTAATACACTCCACCCGTTATGCACCCCACCCTTTATTCACTATGCCCGTTATACATTCCGCCGTTATACACTCCGCCCATTATAGATTCCGCCCGTTATACACCCGCCCGTTATACAGCCCGCCCGTTATACAGCCCGCCCGTTATACACCCTCCCGTTATACACCCGCCCGTTATACACCCCGCCCGTTATACACCTACCCGTTATACACCCGTCCGTTATACACCCCGCCCGATATACTGCCCGCCCATTGTACAGCCTGCCCGTTATACAGCCTGCCCGTTATCCAGCCCGCCCGTTTAACATCCGCCCGTTATACACCAGCCCGTTATACACCCGCCCGTTATACAGCCCGCCTGTTGTACACCCTGCCCGTTATACAGCCTGCCCGTTTAACATCCGCCCGTTATACACCAGCCCGTTATACACCCGCCCGTTATACAGCCCGCCCGTTATACACCCGCCCGTTATACTGCCTGCCCGTTAAACAGCACGCCCGTTATACACCCGCCCGTTATACAGCCTGCCCGTAACACGCCCGCCCGTTATACACCCGCCCGTTATACAGCCCGCCCGTTATACACCCGCCTGTTGTACACCCGCCCGTTATACACCCCGCCCGTTATACACCTGCCCGTTATACACCCGTCCGTTATACACCCCGCCCGTTATACACCTGCCCGTTATGCACCCCGCCCGTTATACACCCCGCCCGATATACAGCCCGCCCGTTACACATCATGCCCATTGTACAGCCTGCCCGTTATACAGCTTGCCCGTTATACAGCCCGCCCGTTATACACCCGCCCGTTATACAGCCTGCCCGTTTAACATCCGCCCGTTATACACCAGCCCGTTATACACCCGCCCGTTATACAGCCCGCCCGTTATACACCCGCCCGTTATACGCCCGCCCGTTACACAGCCTGCTCGTTACACACCCGTCTGTTATATAGCCCGCCCGTTATGCACCCCGCCCGTTATACACACCGCCTGATATACTGCCCGCCCATTATTTAGCCCGCCCGTTATACAGCCCGCCCGTTGCACATCATGCCCATTGTACAGCCTGCCCGTTATACAGCCTGCCCGTTATACAGCCCGCCCGTTATACACCCGCCCATTATACAGCCTGCCCGTTTAACATCCGCCCGTTATACACCAGCCCGTTATACACCCGCCCGTTATACACCCCGCCCGTTGTACACCCTGCCCGTTATACACCCGATGTTATACACCCCGCCCGTTATACACCCCGCCCGTTATACAGCCCGCCCATTATACACCCCGCCTGTTATACACCCGCCCGTTATACACCTCCCCGTTATACACACGCCCGTAATACACTCCGCCCGTTATACACCCCGCCCGTTATACACCCCGCCCGTTATACATTCCGCCCGTTATACACCCGCCCGTTATACACCCCGCCCGTTATACACACGCCCGTAATACACTCCGCCCGTTATACACCTGCCCGTTATACACCCGCCCGTTATACACTCTGCCCGTTATACACCCGCCCGTTATACACTCTGCCCGTTATACATCCGCCCATTATACACCCCACCCGTTATACACCCACCCGTTATACACCCGCCCGTTATACACCCCGCCCGTTATACACCCCGCCTGTTATACACCCGCCCGTTATACACCCGCCCGTTATACACTCCGCCCATTATACACCCGCCCGTTATACACCCCGCCCGTTATACACCCCGCCTGTTATACACCCGCCCGTTATACACCATGCCCGTAATACACTCCGCCCGTTATACATCTGCCCATTATACACTCCGCTCATTATACACCCCGCCCGTTATACACCCGCCCGTTATACACCCGCCCGTTATACACTCCGCCCATTATACACCCGCCCGTTATACACCCGCCCGTTATACACTCCGCCCGTTATACACTCCGCCCGTTATACACCCTGCCCGTTATACACCCCACCCGTTATACAGACCTCCCAGTATACAGACCTCCCAGTATACAGACCTCCCAGTATAGACCCTGCCCAGTATACACCCTGCCCAGTATACACCCTGCCCATTATACACCCTGCCCATTATACACCCTGTCCATTATACACCCTGCCCAGTATACATCCTGCCCAGTATACACCCTGCCCATTATACACCCTGCCCATTATATACCCTGCCCGTTATATACCCCACCCATTATAATCTCTGCCCATAATACAGACCTCCCAGTATACAGACCTCCCAGTATAGACCCTGCCCATTATACAGACCTCCCATTATACAGACCTCCCAGGGGAAAGTGTGCAAGCAATTGATGCCTAAATCAGCTTTAAATGTGTGATTTTCAGCCAGTCAACACCCGGTAGAGCAGAAATTGGTGTAAACATGTGCACAAGGTCAATCATTGATATGAATTTGCAGTATTGAATAGGATCATGCTACTGCTAGATGGGTTACTGCCCTTCTCCATCCCTGCCTCAGCCCACCTTTTGCTGAAACTCTTAGCCATGCTCCTGTTACCACTAAACTTGACTATTCCAATGCTCTCCACGTCGACCTCCCATCTTCCACCCTCCATAAACTTCACCTCATACATAACTCTGCTGCCCGTATCCTAACTTGCACCAAGTCCCGTTCACCCATCACACCTGTGCTCACTGACCTACATTGACTCCCGGTACACCAATGCCTCGATTTTAAAATTATTTTCAAATCCCTCCATGGACTCTCCCCTCACTATATCTGTAACCTCCTCCAGTCCTATAACCCTCCGAGAGCTCTGCGTTCCCCCAACTCTGGCCTCTTCTGCATCCCCTATTTCCTTCGCCCCACCATTGGTGGCCGTGCCTTCAGCCATCTAGGCCCTAAGCTCTGGAATTCCCTTCCCAAACCTCTTCATCTGTCCAGTTTTCTCTTCTCCTTTAAGACACTACTTAAAATTTACCTCTTTGACCAAGCATTTAGTCGTCTGACCTAACATTTACTTCTTTGACACGGTGTCAATTTTTGTCTGATTACACTCCAGTGAAGCGTGTTGGGACGTTTTACTACATTAAAGGTGTTCTATAATTGCACATAGTTGTTGCTGTTGTCCTGGTGCCAATAATGCGGTCTCACCACACTAGGGATTAAAACTCAGGATCAACTACGTTTTGACCATGATTTCATAGAATCATAGAAAGTTACAGCACAGAAGGAAGCCATTTCGGCCCATCGTGTCCGCGCCGGCCAACAAAGAGCTATCCAGCCTAATCCCACTTCCCAGCTCTTGGTCCGTAGCCCTGCAGGTTAGAGCATCCCAAGTGCACATCCAAGTACTTTTTAAATGTGGTTAGGGTTTCTGCCTCTACCACCCTTTCAGGCAGTGAGTTCCAGACCCCCACAAGCCTATGGGTGAAGAAATTTCCCCTCAAATCCCCTCTAAACCTTCCCCCAATCACTTTAAATCTGTGCCCCCTGGTTTTTGACCCCTCTGCTAAGGGAAATAGGTCCTTTCTATCCACTTTATCTAGGCTCCTCATAATTTTATACACCTCAATAAAGGTCTCCCCTCAGCCTCCTCTGTTCCAAGAAAAACAAACCCAGCCTATCCAGTCTTTCCTCATAGCTAAGATTCTCTACTCCCGGCAATATCCTTGTAAGTCTCCTCTGTTCCCTCTCTAGTGCAATCACATCTTTCCTGTAATGTGGTGACCAGAACTGCACGCAGTACTCTAGCTGAGGCCTAACTAGTGTTTTATACAGTTGAAGCATAACCCCCCTGCTCTTGTATTCTATGATGCGGAGATGCCGGTGTTGGACTGGGGTGGACAAAATTGAGAGGTCGCACAACACCAGGTTATAGTCCAACAGTTTTATTTGAAATCACAAGCTTTCGGAGCTATCGATTGCTCCTTCCTCAGGTGAAGTAAATTAGATACAGAATCGCCAAAGCATATATAGATAGAAAACAAAGCATGTGTACTTTACAATTGCAGACCAATAAATTAAATCATCCTGACTATCTGCCGAGGTGTGATAAAGTTAATTAAGTCAGCCAGGAAGGTACCACATCAAAGACATAGCAAGATACAACTGAGACAATGAGGTGTAGTCGCAGGGGTTCTAACGTGTCAAAAGCCGCACTCATGAAGACGGTCTCAATCGGGATCTTGGGTTTATGTCACGATACATGACGTGATCCGGACTCGAGTCGTCGTTAGCTTGTTCACAGATGTGATTCCCAGTAAAAAAGTAAAAATTTTCCCAGTAAAAAAGTAGAAATTTTTTAAAGCTTTTCGTTTTACATACAGACGGCAGCTTTTGACACGTTAGAACCCCTGCGACTACACCTCATTGTCTCAGTTGTATCTTGCTATGTCTTTGATGTGGTACCTTCCTGGCTGACTTAATTAACTTTATCACACCTCGGCAGATAGTCAGGATGATTTAATTTATTGGTCTGCAATTGTAAAGTACACATGCTTTGTTTTCTATCTATATATGCTTTGGCGATTCTGTATCTAATTTACTTCACCTGAGGAAGGAGCAATCGATAGCTCCGAAAGCTTGTGATTTCAAATAAAACTGTTGGACTATAACCTGGTGTTGTGCGACCTCTCAATCTTGTATTCTATGCCACGGCTAATAAAGGCAAGCATTCCGTATGCCTTCTTAACCGCCTTATCTACACTACTCAGTGTCCTACCATTTAATGTGTATTCTCTTTCCTTGTTAGCCCTCCCCAAATGCACCTCACACTTCTCCCGATTGAATTCCATTTTCCACTGTTCTGCCCTCCTGACCAATTTATTGATATCTTCCTGCAGTCTACAGCTTCCCTCTTCAGTATCAACCACACAGCCGATTTTAGTATCATCTGCAAACTTCTTAATCATACCCCCTATATTCAAGTCTAGATCATTGATATATGCCACAAAAAGCAAGGACCTAGTACCGAGCCCTGAGGAACCCCACTGGAAACAGCCTTCCAGTCACAAAAACACCCATCAACCATTACCCTCTGCTTCCTGCCTCCGAGCCAGTTTTGAATCCAACTTGACTCTTTGCCCTGGATCCCATGGGCTTTTAACTTTGTGACCAGTCTGCCATGTGGAACCTTATCAAAAGCCTTGCTAAAGTCCATATACACTACATCAAACGCACTACCCTCATCTACCCTCCTTGTTACCACCTCAAAAAATTCAATCAAGTTTGTCAGACACGACCTTCCCTTAACAAACCCGTGCTGACTATCCTTGATTAATCCATGTCTTTCTAAATGAAGATTTATCCTGTCCTTCAGAATTCTTTCCAATAATTTTCCCACCACCGAGGTTAGGCTGACTGGCCTGTAATTACTCGGTCTATCCTTTTCTCCCTTTTTAAACATGGGTACCACATTAGCAGTCCTCCAGTCCTCCGGCACCACACCTGAAGCCAGAGAGGATTGGAAAATGATGGTCAGGGCCTCTGCTATTTCCTCTTTTGCTTCGTTTAACAGCCTGGGATACATTTCATCCGGGCCTGGGGATTTATCCACTTTTAAAGCTGCTAAACCCCTTAATACTTCCTCTCTCACTATGTTTATTTCATCTAATATTTCACACTCCTCCTCCTCTGCTTTGCCCCTCTCCTTTTGACCCATGAGTGTCTAGGAGTATTCTAAAATCAACTGTGTCCTCGCACGTTCAGTGTCTTTCAAAAATCTTCCCAGTTATGGATGGAATTTGCTATGGAATGATATGAGAGGAAATGTTGTCACTGTTGGTAACATTTCAGTGAGTGCACGGTGTCTTTGCTCCAACTCAAAACCCAGTTCAATGTATGAAAAGCAATATACTGTCGGTGCTGGAAATCTGAAACAAAACCAAAACAGAAGAGGGTGGAGACACTCAGCAGGTCAGGCAGCATCTGTGGAGAGAATAGAAATCAGTTGCAATTTCGAGTGTAGAACCTATGAGGAAGGGTCGACTGACTTGTTCTCTATCAACAGATGCTGCCTGACCTGCAGTGTGTCTGCTTTTGTTTTCCTATTTCAATGTTGTTGTTCAGCAGCATTGAGAACTTCTTTCTTTCTAAAGCTGTAACGATTTATTCAGCTGTTTCTTCTTTCTCCACTGCAAGCTCGCAACGTTGCATCTGCTCCACAAAATCTGTTTCTGCAGTTCTCTCTCTCTTTACACTTGTTTTTTTTTTGTTCCTTCTCCCATCCTCCCACTCCAGCCATTCCGTCACATTCAGACACACTCTGCTCCCCAGCCCAGTCTCTTGCAAACCTTATAAGCACAATGATTTGAACACTAGCTTTCCTACAAAAGGACTCTACTGTAGCTCGAAGGTGCTTGAAGTATTTGATGTGTTCAATGGGCTGTCACTGCACATGTAATAGCTCATACCTGAGGAGTCAACACCTCCACAAGTACTTTTCTACACAGCGCGTAGTTTAGTCAGTGCTTTTTTCACTGGTGCTCCCTTTTGAATTGTAGTAAATGATCAAAGTAACACAGGGCAGTAAGTATGGCCTAGAGATGTATGTTCTTGCGGCTTAATCTACCTAGGCTCATTGGCTGCTTTTACAGGCATATGCATGTTTCTGTCTGTGTGTGTGTCCATGTGTTAGTCTGTGTGGTCGTTTTGTCTGTTTGTGCATGCCTGTGTGTATATGTACGCATGTGTGTTCGTTCGCTTCCGTTTGTGCCTGTACACGTGTGTGCTGTCCGTCTGGGGTCGATTTGAACTGTTCTCATCGAGAAGTCAATGGAAAGGAAATTGGGCGGGATGTAAAATGGGCAGCCAACCCTCCACCGCCTGCTTCTTTCCCAGTAGAAACAGTTAAACTCGACCCCTCTGTTTCTATCTGTGTGTATGCATGTCAGTGTGTACATGTCGACTGTGTGCGTGTGCACGTATCTGTGTTTGCGTATGTCTGCATGTATGTGTCTGTGTGTGTGTTTCCTGTTTTATACACTGACATGCTCTGTTTACGTTGCTTACTACAGATCCCCAAACAGCAGCTGGTGAGGTCGATGGAGTGAACCTTGAAGAAATTCGTGAGTTTGCAAAAGCATTTAAAATTCGGCGTCTGTCTCTTGGTCTGACACAGACGCAGGTTGGACAGGCCTTAAGTGCCACTGAGGGACCAGCATACAGCCAATCTGCAATCTGCAGGTAGCTAAGTACTTTGTGACTTTTGGAATGTGACCAGTATGCTTGGTGAGTGTGTCAAGACATGTTTAACTGCAACTTCTATCATTGCCACTCTGAACAGTGAAACAAATATCAAATGAAAAGATACATTATGAATACCTATCCCTTTTAAAATATAAATTTCTTTCATCAGCTTATTGAAATGACTGTAGACGCAAAAAGTTCCGGTCTAAACTTTTAAAAGCAATGGTCTAGAAATTGGCTTGTGACCCAAATTGGTCAAATTAGCTCGCCAGCCTCATTAGTATAGTACCGGAGAGCTGTGGGTGCCATTCACAGCCTCAGAGGTAACTTACCGATTGCGGGGGTGGGTATGTAAGATTGGCTGGTTGGCCAAGGGCCTAAGGTGAGTCTGGGATGGGCAGCGGGTGGGGCGGAGGAAATCCAGAGCGGGGCAAGTGGGGACTGGCAACGACCCACAGTTTGAATGTCGAGCGGGAGATGTTCTCCTGCTCCTCCTGGCTCCATATTACATAGAATTACTTAGAACGTACAGCACAGTAACAGGCCATTCAGCCCAACTGGTCTATGCTGGTGTTTATGCTCCACAATAGCCTCCTCCCACCCTTCTTCATCGCACCCTATCAACATAATCTTCTATTCCTTTCTCCCTCATATGCTTATCTAGTTTCCCCTTAAATGCATTTATACTATTCGCCTCAACTACTCCTTATGGTAGCGACTTCCACACTCTAACCACTCTCTGGGTAAAGAAGTTTCTCATGAATTTCCTACTTACCTTTTTGGTGGCAGCCTCCAGCGGTCACTTTAAAGACCATTGGTTGGGCTGCACGTAGACCAGGTAATCCTAAACAAAGCCTGCTGCATTCAGGGCAAACACATTTCTGTTTTGGGTGCTAAAACAGATATTAGGCGCCTTATTACATATTCAAGGGACCTAATGCTTTTTAGGCAGCCTCCAAAGATGACTCTACACCCCCTAAACCAGTATAGTGTTGGACGTGTTTCCAACACTGTTCAGGCACAGAAGGTTGGCCCCCTTAAATTGGACCTCATTGCAGCCGTTTTCTACCCAGAAAATGGGCGCAACGAGATCCAATTTCACCCTCATTATCTTTTTAATAGTCTTTGAAGATTAATCATCAGGTTATTAACTCAAAGGAAGAATCACAGATAGACTGTTGATGGCAAAAGATGTCAATTTGTTTAATTCATTCTCAGGATGTGGGCGTCGCTGGCAAGGCCAACGTTTATTGCCTCGTTGCCCTGAGAAGGTGGTGGGCCTTCTTCTTGAAGGTTTGATACAACTGAGTGGCTTGCTAGGTCACTTCAGAGGGCAGTTAAGAGTCAAGTATGTTGGTGTGGGATTGGAGTCACATATAGGCCAGACTGGGTAAGTACGGCAGGTTTCCTTCCCTTAAAAAGACAATAGTGAAGCTGTTGGGTTTTTACAACAATCCGACAGCCTTATGGTCACTTTTGCTGATACCAGAATTCAAACTCTCAAACTGCCATGGTGGGATTTCAACTCACGATCTCTGGATTATTAGTGCAAATCTCTGGATTACTAATCCAGTAAAATAATCACTCCACTATTGTCACCCTCAGCTGATCAAAATAAGATCCTGAAATTTACAGAGCTGACTGAATCTTGCTAGCAGTCCTAAGTGTGCAGGCTGATTGCAGGCTGTTCAAGGGGAAGTAAGTATTTTGACACTAGTTTAAAAGCCCAGTCCATTGCCATTTTCTAACTTCTGGGAGAAGGCAGACCATAATAAACACCGGGGGATGTCGAGGAGCCAGTGATGGTTATACAGAATCACAAGTAGAACTTGGAAACAAAAGAAGGCCTTGAATTTCCTCCATATTTGTGCCCAGCGAGGCGCATAACTGCGGCGCAAATCAATTATGTGGCCTAAAAGATGGCGGAATTTTGGGTGTAAGTGAGTTCTGTGTGTAACTGCAATACGATCAAATCTCCTCGATCTTTTACATCCGTCTCTCGATCCTTGCACCCAAACGTATCGTGGCTCATTATAATGCCGCTGCCATATGCTTCCTCTGAGTTAGTAGGTTGTGGGTTCAAGCCCCATTCCAGAGACGTCAGTGCTGCACTATTGGAGGTGCCGCTCTTCAGATGGGACATTCTATGGCACGATTGTGGCCATCATTTATCCTTCAACCAACACCACCAAAAACTGACTACTTGGTCATTTATCTCATTGTGTTTGTGGGAATTTGCTGTGCGCAATTTGGATACTGCATTTACCTCCATAACAACAGTGACTGCACTTCAAAAAGTAATTCATTGGCTGTGAAGTGTGTTGACACGTCCCTGAAGGCGCTGTATAAATGCAATTTCTTTCTTCCTTTGAGTCTGAAATTACATACCATCAACGTAGCCAGGGACCATAGACAGTGCAAGATAACTAAAACAGACTGATTTCCTCAGCTGTATGAGAATGAATATAAAAGACAATACAGGAGTGAGAGGAATAAGATACCTACTCAAGTAGGATGATCACAGGCTGTGGCATGGAAAGCTCTGCAAAAATAACAAGCAAGATGCTTAAAAAATACTTTCATGCAACGAAGAGAAACTCTTCTTTTGATAATTTATTCCAGTATGAGAAGTAGGTAGTGATTCGCTGCAGCAATTCTCTCCATTGTGTCACTGCTGGGGAGGTCGGGGGTGTGGAACACTGCTTCAGGTGCTGCTGCTGTCACTGCATCAGCATTTGACACTGTACCAAGTCCCTAATACGTACCACACATGCACAGCCCAGACAACTCAGAGTTGGTTGTTATCTGCTGCATTATGTAATACAGTCCCCACCGTTTATAGTGGACGTGTTGGTATTTATGTGATTTGCTCACTATACGGAGTAGAGGCAATACCAAAAAGGTAAGTAACCAACATATTTTTTAATAAAACATGAAATCTCACTTAGAAATTGCCTCTCCTAATTGTTAACAGTTGCATTCAGATTCTCTTCACTAAGGTAATCGCACTTTAACCAGGTGCGAACAGCTCATTAAAACTGCTTGAAGAACCGACAGTGCCTGAAATCAGTGGAGCTTTTTAAATTGTTAAGTACAGGATACGTACTTACTGAACTGCCTGAAATAGTTGGCGCATTTAATACATTATAAGTGACACCTTTGTAATTGACTCCTATGGTAATGGGAAATGGTTAGCGCCATTTGCTTAATATAGGTGGCTGCACGTGATAAGTGTGGACGGTGTAAGTGGTGGGTGCTGTAGCTAAAAAATGAGCAACATAAAGTTTTGAGAAACTGCAGGCAGCAACTCCTTTATCATTATTAATGAAATTATGTGGAGTACGACACCTGTATGTTTATCTAAGTTGATTTAATATTGAGCGGTCAATACTCCATTTTTGCCAATGCTAACTAAGGTTGGAGCCAGCTCATTAACCTGTATACTTCTTCTGAGCCCCGGTCTAGAAATGCAAAAATCTGATTGATCATTTGGTAAAAAAGGAAGAATTTGCATTTCTATGGCAACTTCCAAATAATCAGGTCGGTCCAAAATGCTTCACAGCCCTTGAATTACTTTTGATTGGCAGTTGCTGTTTTCTAGGCAAATGTGACAGCCAATTTGTTCAGAGCAAGATCCTGCTCACACACAACAGATGGAATGAATGAACAATTCATCTGTTTTTGGTGATGGTTATCTTT
Organism: Squalus acanthias; assembly: GCA_030390025.1. Taxonomy (NCBI): domain Eukaryota; kingdom Metazoa; phylum Chordata; class Chondrichthyes; order Squaliformes; family Squalidae; genus Squalus; species Squalus acanthias. The sequence goes on from CM059432.1 coordinate 109,221,254, forward strand.
CAAATGCTTTAAATTTGATCCTAAAATTAGATCTTAAATACACTGCAGTATACAGCTATGAAAACTGTTTTCACTTGGACTTAGTTCAGTTAGGTTCTGCCTCTCATTATTTACTAAGTGATGGAGAATAATGAACTTCCACACAGGTTGTCCTGCCAGTTCTTCGTTGTGCATCTTGAAACAAATGCAGTCAGGTACCAGCCAACCCAATGACCCCGTTCATCTTTATCTAGAGCCAAGACTAGCAGTCTCTCCAGCAACACCAAAAAGCCGACAAACAACCTCTTCACTCACCCTAATGGATTCTGCTCTTGATGATCCATGAAAAACTCTGTCCTTTTAGACATTTTGTATTTCTGATGTACTCCTTTTAGAATGGGAAAGTGCTTTTCCTGCATTTTAGGATCAGTGTTATGAGGGATCACAGTATGGGGCATTGAAAATGCAGTTTAAAATGGCTTTGCTCAATAATTCTCCATAATGTTGCATTGATTGTTGCTGCATACAGAACACCAGCTTGTACACCACAGGATTCCTTGACTGCTCTGACCCTCCCTACTGTTTTGTCTTACCAGGTACTTCAGTGCAGAAAATTACTCCACTTATTCAATCTTGTCAAAGAGATCGCTATTTAAATGTGTCGCTTTACACATTTGTACATTGATGATAAGCTCCTCTCTCCAGACAGACCATCAGTGCTGTGTAAATTAAATGTCTTTCAAAGACTTTAGCCAGTTTGAGGTGGTGGACACGAGTAAAAGAAATAGGATAGTTTTTAAACAGGCATGTAAAATATAATAAAGAGCTTGATGGTACGAAGGAGATTATATAAGATCATACACTGATGTCTTGCACACAATGTATGTGCAGCAGTAAAACAGGGGTGGATAGTGCATTGGCTCATTCCCACAATCACCCATGTGATAAGCTCCCAAACTCAGCTGCGCTGTTGAGAAAAGTGGGGTAGATTTTGACTATCGGGTGGCCAGCACTCTATTTTGAGGGCCAGGCCTCAGTACCATACCCTTGGTGAGCTACGGGTAGAAAATGGGCACCCCAGGGCAGCCCATCGGCTCAGGGCTGGAGCAATTGCAGGCCGCTTGGAGGCCAGCCCGGCCGGGGGAGGGGGGGTGGTCAATTCACAGGGGACAGAGAACCCAGTACAGCAGTGACCCAGGTTATTTTTGTGGAGCATTCCTGCTCCTCCTGGCCCCACGAAATTCATTTGAAAACTTGCCTTTTTGGTCCTCTTCGGCTGTACTGCCGGGTAAAATTGGGCGGGGCTGGTACTAAGCTATCTCCTAAAATGACAATTGGGGTCAAAGGACCCTGCTTTGCATAATAAAAGGACCTACCAGGCAGATGCTCCAGCCGCCTGGCAATAGGAATATTGGAACAGGAGTAGGCCATTCAGCCCTTTGAGCCTGTTCCGCCATTCAATCAGATCATGGCTGATCTGTGCCTCAACTCCATATACCCGCCTTTGAGCCATATCCCTTGATATGCTTACCTAACAAATGTCTTTGTGTTTCATGTTTCATGGCCCTTTGAAGATGGTGGTGGCCGGAGTGCCAGTATAAATGGGGTGGTAAACGTTTTTCAGGCTGCTACCACAACAACTGCGCTGGGCGGCCTAACTTTAAACCTGCCCTATATAACTGTATTATTCCTTCCTCTGTTCCCGTTCCTTTGCTGTGCTCAAAACTATCTCAATGTAATTTAAAAGTTAGCTGCTGCCCTTTTTTCTCATCAGTGTTTCATGTGGATATTGGCCCAGAAATTAAACACGGAGCGTTCCTGCGGGGGTAAGGCTTCCCCGCGATATCTCACTGCGCGCCTACCTTTTCCCTCCGGGCTCACATGAACTTTAGTTTCAAGGCCAGTCCCACATGCAGCTGTGCAGTGCTTGCGTGACCCACAGACGCAGTTAGTTCGTGTGAGCTCTGGGATCACGTGATTCAGTTAGAGCCAATGGCAGCACACCATCTTTCATTCATAGTTTTGACAGGATAACTGTCAAAGCTATGAATACAACTTACCCCCAAAAGAACAGCTAAACCTCAATTAAATTTTAAAAAAAACCATCACATTAATAAAATAACTATAGTTAAATAAATTAACCACTTTAAACAAAAATTTTAATTTTTGAAATTTTTTAAAATCTTTTTAAAAGTTATAAAAATAAACTTACCTTTCTTTAAAGTCTCTAAAAAAGATAAACCTGTTGAAAAAAATTTAAAATAATACTTAATTAACTACTTACCTTGTTTAAAGAGGGTCTTACGCCTCCTTTCTTTATGTGTAAAATCTTCCATGCTTACCTGCGCGTTCAAAGCACTAAGTGCACTGCGTGTGCACAGCCTGTAGCGCGCACGCGGTTCACTTAGGAACCGCCCCCTTTTGAGTTCACGAAGTGCCAGTTTCCCGCGCATGCGCAGTGCATGCTGGAAACCGGCAATTGGAGACTTAAAACGCGAGAGTACACAGTGCGTACTCTCGCGTATTAGGTCTAATTTTCGGGCCATTGTAATTTTTACTCTTCCCCACCCCCCTCCCCTTCCTGTCAGCCTCCCACAGGCTTACTGTTGATCAGGACAATGGGATGATCAGGACAATCTCAATGCAAGCCCTTAACACCAGGATGAGTGCTTGTAATAAACAGTATGGTTTGGGATTCAGACTGTCCACATTCAAAGGTCATGAGCAGGTAGAGGCTCCCTGCAACTTTGGGTACCATGGATAGAGTTTCACTTGATATCTCCCTTTATGAAAATCAGAAGATCCTTCCCTCCTGAATCAACCATATATTGTAAAAATTGGCATGTACCACAAGAACCCATGGAAATCAGAGGATGTAACAACCCTACCTAAAGACTGAGAGCTGGATATGTACGCATTATACTTAGAAGGAAACCAGAAGGCAAGAAGCATGGTGATTAGACTCCCACAGAAGTTGGAGGGATGTGGCCACCAATTTCCAGGAGCATCAGAGGCTTGGACACATACCTGGAGGAAAATTTACCAAAGCGACAGTCAGTCCCTTGCTGCCACAAGACCAGAGGTCCATGAAACATGGAACACAAAGACATCTGACACAATTGAACAAAATAGTGTTCTGTGCGCATGATGGGCAAACAATGCTAAGCTTCTCCTATGGGTGTACAAAGCAGCAGGTTCTAACAGGGCTGCTTCACACAAAGGGTCCAAACAGGGCTAGAATTTTCAATCTCAGGGTTCTTTAGGGCAAGTGATAAAGCACCCGTCTTGTTGTCGGTGTCCCAGTGCTGCTTGTCACTCAAATCCACCAGCTGAGCTTCATATTCCAATAAGGATAGCTAGATGGAATGCTCTGCTGTGGTGGAGGAAGAGAGAACCTGGTGTGCACTGCTCAGATTGACCAGATGTTGGCAAGTCCTGGAGCAACAATGGTGGTGATCATCAGCCCAGAATAGAATTTATAGGTAGTAGTGAGCAGCCAGAAGATCCCGAGGGTGAAATTGGTCTTTGCCAGGAACATGAATAATGGAAAAGAAAATTGTGCATAGTGTAAAATGGGCTGCCAATTCATATGAGCTCGTTTTGCGCTATTGGTGAAGATCAGTTTCACTCCGAACAAGTTTGAGGCACAGTGCTTGGTCACCTGTAGCTTAAATTCACTGAAGGGATGTACTGCCCATTGGGTGCTGAAGGGTTGTACCTGTCCATTGGGTGCTGAAGGGATGTACCTGTCCATTGGGTGCTGAAGGGTTGTACCTGTCCATTGGGTGCTGAAGGGATGTACCTGTCCATTGGGTGCTGAAGGGATGTACCTGTCCATTGGGTGCTGAAGGGTTGTACCTGTCCATTGGGTGCTGAAGGGATGTACCTGTCCATTGGGTGCTGAAGGGATGTACCTGTCCATTGGGTGCTGAAGGGATGTACCTGTCCATTGGGTGCTGAAGGGTTGTACTGCCCATTGGGTGCTGAAGAGATGTATCTGCGTATTAAGTGCTGAAGGGATATATCTGCCTATTAGGTGCTGAAGGGATATATCTGCCCACTAGGTATCTGTCCATTTGGTGTTGAAGTGATATATATGCCTATTAGAAGCTGAAGGGACATACCTAGCCATTGGATGCTGATGAATGTATCTACCCATTGGGTACTGAAGGGATGTATCTGCCCATTAGGTGCTGAATGGTGTATCTGCCCATTCAGTGCTCTCAGGAATTGGAGATGGTCATCAAAACTAGATAAGGGTGTGCAGCTTATTGCGTTGACTGATTAAGATGTGCTGGTGTCAGCACCGATGCTGTGTGTATCACAGTGTCTCCAGGTACTGATTGAGTTACCTATTTTCTGCACATATTCTGAAGTTGGAATTTCTTTAAAGAAAATGATTCCCCCAAATGTTTTGGTGCATGAAGGCCAACTTTCCAGGTTGCGCTAGCAGCAAGGAGCCTCAGCTACATGTATCAGGAAGTCATGGACCCACTGCCCACAATTTCCATCTGTTAACTTTAATGCCGAGGAAACAATAGGCAGTGCCCACTATTTCCTCATATGCGTGGCTGATGGGAAAAGGCTCTTCGTCGCTACCATGATCTCATAAATTTAGCCTTTATGAATTTAACATCATGAAAAAAAGAAAGACTTGCATTTATATAGCACCTTTCACGACCACCGGACGTCCCAAAGTGCTTTACAGCCAATGAAGTACATTTGATGCAAAACATTTTCTGTATAAGAACATAAGAATTAGGAGCAGGAGTAGGCCATATGGCCCTTCGAGCCTGCTCCGTCATTCAATAAGATCATGGCTGATCTTCGACCTCAACTCCACTTTCCCGCCCGATCCCCATATCCATTGATTCCCCATGAGTCCAAAAATCTATCTATCTCAGCCTTGAATATACTCAACGACTCAGTGTGGTACCTACACTAAACGTGTTTAGTGTGAGACTAGAGTTAAGACCTATCCTGAATCCTGGATGAAGCAGACTGAGATTCCCTCCTCAAGAGAGTCTCCTTCTGCTTTGCCCCAGGTCAGTTTCTGACTCCAGATTTAGGCTGCATTACAGAATAACTACAGCTAAAGCTGCAACCCTTTAAGGATTTAAAATATATAAATCTACTTTATGGTGCCTGTACCTCAGACAGCAGTGGATTATTTATCAGCACGGTGGTCACAGCAGGTGAATCAATTAACTGGTGGCACATTATGCCATGAGCAAACTCTCCTTCCCCAAAGCAAACCCGACAAATAGAAAGGACAGGATAAGTACGTTTATTTTCACTGTGCCAAATGCACTTGTACTTGCAGTGCAAGGTAAATGTAGCAGAATTGAGCCCATGTGTTTAAGTATTACCTGCTTCGTTCAGGTCCTGCACAGCCAACTGCAATTTAGCTCAACATGTGGGATGCATTTGTTGTTTTAGCTTCTTGTAGCAGTATTCAGCTGTACTTAGCTAATGTCAGCTGTGGCTCAGTTGGTAGCACATTCACCTCTGAGTCAGAAGGTTGTGGGTTCACAGTCCCACTCCAGAGACTTGAGCACATAAAGCTAGGCTGACACTCTAGTGCAGGACTGAGGGAGTGCTGCACCGTCAGAGGTGCCGTCTTTTGGATGAGACATTAAACCGAGGCTCTGTCTGCTCTCTCAGGTGCTCACCACATCCCCATAATTCCATCCCTGTCGCAGGCCATATAACAGTGCAAAGCTTAAATGAGACACACCACAAAAGAATCCAAACTGAATTAATAAATTTATCAAAAATCAGTGAACACATATTTACAAAAAAATATTAACTATTCACCCTTGTGCAATCCCTCAGTACCCGTTGTTACAGTGCCTTTGCCTACTCTAGTGTTCCTACAAAGTGTTGACCCAGTGGCTGCAGCAGGACTGGTGGAAGGCTGCTGAGTGTCTGTGTGGGAAACTTCAGATGGCCTTGCAGGATGCCCTCGACCAGCTCTGGGCCTGGAAGGCCCGGCTGTAGACTGCAACACCTCAGCGTGGGCGGCAGCAGTCTGGGCTGGCTGGATGACAGGCAGCGACAAGGGCAATGGCAGGAGTGCCAGTGGTAGGAGCAGGAATGCTGTCATCCTGAGAGAGGACAACAGCTTCCTGCTCCACTGACCCACTGCCACTCCCCCCGGGCAGCACCTCAGCACCCCTAGCAATCTGTTGGAGCACAGATTGCTGGCCTGCTGTGACACCGTGAAATCCCGGGTCGACGGTGGTAAACCAAGCCATGATGGCAGCAGTCAGAGCTTGCGTGGCATCAAGCTGAGACTGCATGAGAGCAGTCTGAGATTGGATGCCACCAAGCATAGACTGCATTACAGCACTAAGACGTTGCATCGCTTCAACCCGTACTGCAATGGAAGCTGTGACATCGCCCATCACATGCTGCATCAGGTCTGGGTCGCCACGGTCTCTTTGGTTGCAAACTGCAAATGATGGGCTCCATGGTGTGCGCAGAACCTTGTGCAATGTTGGAGGCGGACTCCTCCACGCTCCTTACCATTGCTGAGAGGCTCTCGGGCACCCTTGCCATTGCACCTATCATCTCCCTATGCATGCCCATCACCCTTCTTCTAAATGCCTCCCTATCGAGGTCCTCATCTCAGTCCTGTGCAGCAGAACTCATGTGCGAAGTCACCCTCCATGGAGCTGGCCCCCAAGCTACCCTTTCCCCCTGGCCTTGCTGCAGCCCACTCGTTCCCGGTGCCTCATCCTGTGCAGATCCCGCTACTATACTAGCCTCTAAAGAATGCGTAGTGCCATTATCTGAGCTGGTGCCTGTGGGTGAGACATGCAGTGGCCCAGTGTGTTCTTCCTCCTCCTCTTCTCCCGCCTCGCTCTCAGTGCTGCCCTCAGGGATAGTCTGCTCAGGTACTTGTTGATTATCTGAAAGCCTAAAGGCACAAGAGTCGGGTTAAGATCAGGGGATGGGGGCAGGAAGGGAGAAATGCAGGCATACAGCATGATTAACTGCAAAATGTGAAACACTTGTGGGGTGAGGGGGAAGTGGGATGTGAGAAGGAGGAGTAGGGATGAACATAATGTTGTTGTCCCCAAGGGGGTCAACGTCGCCGGTGGCCACACGCCCACCACCTGACGCCCAATGATCTCCAACACTCTATTCTCCAGCACAGACAGTGGTTGGGTGTCAGGTTGTCCCCCGCCTGTGCGCTCCTGCTCCCTCCTGTTGTGAGCCACCTTGGCCTGCAAGACAAAGGAAAGCGTGTAAGTGAGTGTGGAGCAATGTGTTTGGGTGATGTGCCTGCCATCGTTGAATAGCTGCCATTGTCTGCAAGGTGTGAAATGTGGGTGTGAGTGTTGGTAGGTAGAGATTGTTGGTGGGTGAGTGCTGGGGGTGTGGTGCTTTGGGCAGTGTGTGAAGACTGAGGTTCAGATGGTGGTATGTAGCATTTGTTGAAGCATTTACTCACCCTGACCACCCGAGTGAGGTCGTTAAATTTTGTCCTGCACTGTGTGTGGGTCCTGAGGACCACAGTGCTGCCTGAGACATGCTGCGCTACCTCCCTCCACATGGTGCGGAAGACTTGCGGCGAGGACCTCCTGCCACTTGCTGGGTAGAGCACCGTCCTCCGTCTCTCCACAGGGAACACCAATGCCTCCAATGCTTGATCGCAGAATCTGCAGGCTCTCTCCCTGGGCGTGGTTCTACCATGAGTACAGCTGCTTCAGTCCTCCGGCTCCTCCTCTTTGTCCTGCTTCTGTTTGCTGAGGCAGCTGCACAGCCAGCAATGCTGAGAATGAGGTTCTGCAGCATCAATGAACCTCCCCTTTAAATACTGAAAAAAGTCTGTGGCAATCATGACTTGCGATTAGACTGCACCTGATATTGGTCCACCCTTTGAGTGTAATGCCAATGAGCTTGGGCTTTAAGACTTGAATTAGGACGCCAATCATTTTTTTGAGCGGTGAGCACGAATTTTGTGTGCAGTCTAAAGCATTTGCACCTGGCACTAATTCTCCAACCTTTCTAATGACACCACCCATTCCTGGGCTAGAATGAATTTCTAGACCACAGTGTTTTATTGTGAAGATTAAGGGCTCGATTTTGCCAGGCCCGAGGAGGCGGGAATGGAGGCGTGTGGGGTGATAAAATTGCAAAAAATGGTGGGCGGGCCCGACCCCGCCTTCAGCCCGCCTCCGAGCAATTTTCCCAAATGCGTGGTTTCTGATCCCATCTCCGTCCCGCCTCCAAGAGGCGGGATAGGCCCTTAAGGCCCTCAACAACCACCTAATTGCCTCTATAATCCCATTTTGAGAGGCCTTTCTGATTTTAACACTTTTCCGACGTGATGCACGCCTCCTCTGAAACACGACGGTGAAACCTGGCGGTAGCACACTTGGATTGCTGACTATCAGCTGCAGCTCCACCATTAAAAAGGAGATTTGATCAATCATCATTCTGGGGGAACTTTTAGCAGGCATAACCATTGTTGTGGAAGTTTGGAGTGGTGGTGGTGGTGGAGGAAAACAAATCTGGGAGCAGACTTAGGTCTCCTGCTGCTCATTCTGCCTCCAACTCCCTCTCACAGCAAAGGCCAAAAGGTCGGCAGTCTTTGCAGACCTTAAATGCAGCAGCAATGATGACATCATCAGAAGCGACTTTCAGACTGAAAAAACTAATTGGGTCATGCTGGAACTCAATTGCCCAATTAGGGGAAAATCAAATAATTCTCCCACATCCAATTGGAGTCGGGTGGCTAACACAAAAAGCGGATGACACGACTCCAACCCGCCCCAATGACAAAATCCAGCCCTAACTGTTTGCACCAGTTCAGAGTTTGGGAGGTGTTTGTATTGTCTAGTCTTGTTAGAAACACCCTGCTTTGTTGGATTAGATAATATCACCAGATTTCAATGATTACAGGGTTGTTTACAGGGAAGCAGGTTGGATATGGAAGGATGGTCAATGATATAGTACACAGATTGGAAAGAAAAAAATCAGCTCCAAATGCTCAAAGCAGTTAATATTTTGATGAGCATTGCAGGAGGACTGTCTGCAGTATAACTCTTGTCTCTTAGGATTTCTTTCAATTTCAAAAACTCAAAAAACAGTCACTGGACTGTGTGTACTGCTTTGATATTAAGCACACACTCCTCTGTGTACTCCTCTGATATTAAGCACATTGATAATCAAAATTGGGCACGGTTCTCCATGTAAGGCCCTAATGCCTTTTACAACAAACAACAAAATTGCTGAAAATGTACAGCGGGTCAGGCAGCATCTAAATGAGGATAGATTAACCTTTTTGGTCTTAACCATTCATCAAAACAGATGAAAGACCATACAGTAACAAAAACATTTATTTCTATTTATACTGTATTAATTTGCCCCATACCTTCTTTGTGTTTTTCACCTCTGTCATACACTGAACTGATGGTTACAACATTTCCCACAATAACCACCCAGTGGAATCAATTTTGACCAAGGGTGACTCTCTGCGCTGGTTGGCCACCTGTTCCGATGGCAGGCCAGCTACCAAACAGGCATGCAGCTCACCGGATTGCGGCCACGAGTAAGGTAAGTTGCAGGGGAGGATGTCCCAGAGGGCGGGGATCCCGGGCGGTAGCTGGCCAGATTATTCTTGTGGGCCTCAGAGGAGCATTACTGCTCCTCTACTGCTCCACTGGACCCACAACCTTTGGCAGGCCTCTTCGGTTCCATCGCTAGCATTGCCAACTCACTAGGAATTGATGATTAATCTTCTGGACACTGCGGTGAGCAACCCGGGAGAAAAATCATAGGGACCTTGAAAAAAATGGACTTCATTTTTTAAAAAACATTTTTGTTTATTAGTTATAAAAATATTGGAGGTGGGAAAAAAGACTGTTTGACCGGGCGAGGCAGTTGCAGGCTGGAGGTCATGTGATGAAACCTCCAGGAATATGTCCAACCAGAGTTGGCAGCCCTGTCCATCGCCCGCCCCGTCCCGACCTAAAATGGTAATCAGGGTCCTATGACGTTCCATATTAAAAGGGGCCTATCACCTGAAACAGGCGGGCGCATTGGGCACCCAGTGGTAAGCCCTTTTCAAAATGGAACCGGCCACATCGCTGGTGTTACCGACCCCATTTTGAGGTCATTACCGAACCATTAATGCCAAGTGAAGGCAGTGACAACCAACTCTAGTAACTTATCTGATCAGGTGATGGGTGGCTAAGCTTGTTGCCTTCTAGCTACACTAAAGTCTGCAGCTCTCGGACTTGAGGGAAGAAATGGTTCCATCCCAGGGGAGCGACTGAGATAGGGACAGTAAAGGTTTTGTTGAGGACAAGAGAATCAAAGGCAGAGATGAGGGAGTGGTTGAGCAAATCAACAGCTCAAGAAATATCATGGCAAAAGGAGGGCCATATTCTAGGCAGTTTGGGGGTTTGCATGAACCCAGAGCAAGAAAGAGCAAATTATCTATTGCCCATATATATCTATAGGAGAAATGAAAATGTGTCAAGGAAACCATTTGTGAAAGATGTACTTTAAAATAAAATTTAATGCATTACAATTTTCTGACTCTCTGGCCCCGATTTTAAATCCAGGCAGGTTTTAGGTGGGTGGACGCTGCACCAGAAATGAGGCATGGGCTATTTTAACTTCTGAGCCTCATTTAAATCCCGCCAGCTGATTTAATCCCCGGAATGGGAACATCGCATGGCTCAGAGTCCGCAGGCGACACAAGGTGGTGGGGCGGCATCCGGAGCCATCTCATGGGGGGGTTACATTCGGGAAGGAGGGGGAATGTGGGGCAGGGAGACCTAAGCTTTTCTTGAGGGGCCCAGAGCAGTGTGCCTACTTACCTGTTTGGACCTCTTCTGGCCTCAGCGCCTCTTCCCACTGTCTTCACCTGGCGGGAAAACCACAGCAGCTCCCTCCCTCAGTCCGCCAGTTAAAATTGCAGTTGAGTCCAGATGATGTCATTGGGACCCAACATGGCATATGTAAAGAAGGGGCCCGCCAGGTTTGGGTGGTTGTCCTTGCTGCCTGCACGGTAGAGCAAGTTAAAATCCCAAATGGTGAAATCTTGTCGGCTTTCTGGTGGGTAAGAAAACTGGTGCAAATTTAACAGCAATCCCCTCATGTCAGGTTTCCGTCAGGTAAGTAGGGTTAAAATTGCCCCAATGTGCATTGTAAAACTGCTTCCTTTATAATGTCAGTTTCCCCTACCTTGCACAGAGCACTGCCCTTTGCACCCCCACCCGCCCCCGCACTTAGAGCAGGGATGTCCAATATGCACCTGCAGACCACATGAGGCCCCCAAACCCTATCAATCCGGCCCTCAGAGCCCAGTTAACCAAGTCATACTTACACATACTTATTTGCTGATTTTCTCTATTTGAATTTTGTGGGCCAGGAGGTTTGGAATGGGCTCTTCTTAGCACTGTTGCCTCATTGATGGATAAATCTTAAACCAGAACACCGAGATCGCTGCAAATTAATGGGCACCAAGAATCTAATTTTATATGTGGCCCTGTGGCACCATGATGCCCATCTTTAGGGTCTTTTAAAACCAAAAACTTGGGAACTCATTTCTTAGGGGTAAAACACCCTTTGAGTAAAGTGCGATCATTGGAGAATTTAACAATTGTCTGTGGGGTACTTTTAACTTTCGCCGATGGTTTAAAATCGGCGACATCGGATCGACCGTCCGTTAGACACCCCATCCGTTATACACCCGCCCATTATACACCCCGTCCGTTATACACCCTGCCCGTTATACACCCCGCCCGTTATACACCCTGCCCGTTATACACCCCGCCCGTTATACACCCCGCCCGTTACACACCCCGCCCGCTATACACCCTGCCCGTTATACACCCCGTCCGTTATACACCCCGTCCGTTATACACCCTGCCCGTTATACACCCCGCCCGTTATACACCCTGCCCGTTATACACCCCGTCCGTTATACACCCTGCCCGTTATACACCCCGCCCGTTATACACCCTGCCCGTTATACACCCCGCCCGTTATACACCCTGCCCGTTACACACCCCGCCCGCTATACACCCTGCCCGTTATACACCCCGTCCGTTATACACCCCGTCCGTTATACACCCGCCCATTATACACCCCGTCCGTTATACACCCGCCCGTTACACACCCCGTCCGTTATACACTCTGCCCGTTATACACCCCGCCCGCTATACACCTCGCCCGTTATACACCCCGTCCGTTATACACCCCGTGATTTACACACCCGCCCATTACACACCCTGCCTGTTATACACCCCGCCCGTTATACACCCCGTCCGTTATACACCCCGTCCGTTACACACCCCGCCCGCTATACACACTGCCCGTTATACACCCCGTCCGTTATACACCCTGTCCGTTATACACCCCGTCCGTTATACACCCTGCCCGTTATACACCCCGTCCGTTATGCACTCCCGTCCGTTATGCACTCCCGCCCGTTATACACCCCGCCCGTTATACACCCCGCCCGTTATACACCCCGCCCGTTATACACCCCGTCCGTTACACACCCCGCCCGTTATACACCCCGCCCGTTATACACCCCGCCCGTTATACACCCCGTCCGTTACACACCCCGCCCGTTATACACCCCGCCCGTTATACACCCCGTCCGTTACACACCCCGCCCGTTATACACCCCGCCCGTTATACACTCTGCCCGTTATACACTCTGCCCGTTATGCACTCTGCCCGTTATACACCCCACCCGTTATGTACTCTGCCCGTTATACACCCCACCCGTTATACACTCTGCCCGTTATACACCCCGCCCATTATACACTCTGCCCGTTATACAACCTGCCCGTTATACATCTCGCCCATTATACACTCTGCCCGTTACACACCCAGCCCGTTATACACCCTGCCCGTTATACACCCCGCCCATTATACACTCTGCCCGTTATACAACCTGCCCGTTATACATCTCGCCCATTATACACTCTGCCCGTTACACACCCCGCCCGTTATACACCCTGCCCGTTATACACTCTGCCCGTTATACACTCTGCCCTGCCCGTTATACTCCTGCCCGTTACACACCCGCCCGTTACACACCCGCCCGTTACACACCTGCCCGTTATACACCCGCCCGTTATACCCCTGCCCGTTATACACCTGCCCGTTATACAACTGCCCGTTATACAACTGCCCGTTACACACCTGCCCGTTACAAACCCGCCCGTTATACCCCTGCCCGTTATACACCTGCCCGTTACACACCCGCCCGTTACACACCTGCCCGTTACACACCCGCCCGTTATAACCCTGCCCGTTACACACCCGCCCGTTATACCCCTGCCCGTTACACACCCGCCCGTTATACCCCTGCCCATTACACACCCGCCCGTTACACACCTGCCCGTTATACACCCGCCCATTACACATCTGCCCGTTGCACACCCGCCCGTTACACACCTGCCCGTTACACACCTGCCCGTTACTCACCTGCCCATTACAAACCCGCCCATTACACACCTGCCCGTTATACACCCGCCCGTTATACACCCCCCCGTTACACACCTGCCCGTTACACACCCGCCCATTACACACCTGCCCGTTATACAGCCCGGCCGTTATACACCCCCCCCGTTATACACCCGCCCATTACACACCCGCCCGTTACACACCTGCCCATTATACACACTGCCCATTATACACCCCGCCCGTTATACACCCCGCCCGTTACACACCCACCCGTTACACACCCACCCGTTATACACCTGCCCGTTATACACCCCGTCCGTTATACACCCCGCCCATTATACACCCCGCCTGTTATGCACTCTGCCCGTTATACACCCCGCCCATTATACACCCCGCCCGTTATGCACCCCGCCTGTTACACACCTGCCCATTACACACCCCGCCCGTTACACACCCCGCCCGTTACACACCCCGCCCGTTACACACCCCGCCCGTTACACAACCCGCCCGTTACACACCCCGCCCGTTACACACCCCACCCATTGTACAGCTGCCCGTTATACACCCGCCCGTTACACACCCGCCCGTTACACACCTGCCCGTTACACACCCGCCCGTTACACACCCGTCCGTTACACACCCGCCCGTTACACACCTGCCCGTTGCACACCTGCCCGTTATACACCTGCCCGTTACACACCTGCCCGTTATACTCCTGCCCGTTACACACCCGCCCGTTACACACCCGCCCGTTACACACCTGCCCGTTATACACCTGCCCGTTACACACCTGCCCGTTATACTCCTGCCCGTTACACACCCACCCGTTACACACCCGCCCGTTACACACCCGCCCGTTATACACCTGCACGTTATACACCCGCCCGTTATACCCCTGCCCGTTATACACCCGCCCGTTATACCCCTGCCCGTTATACACCCGCCCGTTATACCCCTGCCCGTTATACACCCGCCCGTTACACACCCGCCCGTTACACACCCGCCCGTTACACACCTGCCCGTTGCACACCTGCCCGTTATACACCTGCCCGTTACACACCTGCCCGTTATACTCCTGCCCGTTACACACCCGCCCGTTATACACCCCGCCCGTTATGCACCCTGCCCGTTATACATCTCGCCCATTATACACTCTGCCCGTTACACACCCTGCCCGTTATACACCCCGCCCGTTATACACCCTGCCCGTTATGGACCCCGCCCATTATACACTCTGCCCGTTATACACCCTGCCCGTTATACACTCTGCCCATTATACACCCCGCCCGTTATACACCCCGCCCGTTATACACTCTGCCCGTTATACACTCTGCCCTGCCCGTTATACTCCTGCCCGTTACACACCCGCCCGTTACACACCCGCCCGTTACACACCTGCCCGTTATACACCTGCCCGTTATACACCCGCCCGTTATACACCCGCCCGTTATACCCCTGCCCGTTATACACCTGCCCGTTATACAACTGCCCGTTACACACCTGCCCGTTACACACCCGCCCGTTACACACCTGCCCGTTACAAACCCGCCCGTTATACCCCTGCCCGTTATACACCTGCCCGTTACACACCCACCCGTTACACACCTGCCCATTACACACCCGCCCGTTATACCCCTGCCCGTTACACACCCGCCCGTTATACCCCTGCCCGTTACACACCCGCCCGTTATACCCCTGCCCATTACACACCCGCCCGTTATACACCTGCCCGTTATACACCCGCCCATTACACACCCGCCCGTTACACACCTGCCCGTTACACACCTGCCCGTTACTCACCTGCCCATTACAAACCCGCCCATTACACACCTGCCCGTTATACACCCGCCCGTTATACACCCCCCCGTTATACACCCGCCCATTACACACCCGCCCGTTACACACCTGCCCATTATACACACTGCCCATTATACACCCCGCCCGTTATACACCCCGCCCGTTACACACCCACCCGTTACACACCCACCCGTTATACACCTGCCCGTTATACACCCCGTCCGTTATACACCCCGCCCATTATACACCCCGCCTGTTATGCACTCTGCCCGTTATACACCCCGCCCATTATACACCCCGCCCGTTATGCACCCCGCCTGTTACACACCTGCCCGTTACACACCCCGCCCGTTACACACCCCGCCCGTTACACACCTCGCCCGTTACACACCCCGCCCGTTACACAACCCGCCCGTTACACACCCCGCTCGTTACACACCCCACCCATTGTACACCTGCCCGTTATACACCCGCCCGTTACACACCCACCCGTTACACACCTGCCCGTTACACACACCCGCCCGTTACACACCCGCCCGTTACACACCCGCCCGTTACACACCTGCCCGTTGCACACCTGCCCGTTCTACACCTGCCCGTTACACACCTGCCCGTTATACTCCTGCCCGTTACACACCCGCCCGTTACACACCCGCCCATTACACACCTGCCCGTTATACACCTGCCCGTTACACACCTGCCCGTTATACTCCTGCCCGTTACACACCCGCCCGTTACACACCCGCCCGTTATACACCTGCCCGTTATACACCTGCCCGTTATACACCCGCCCGTTATACCCCTGCCCGTTATACACCCGCCCGTTATACCCCTGCCCGTTATACACCCGCCCGTTATACCCCTGCCCGTTATACACCCGCCCGTTACACACCCGCCCGTTACACACCCGCCCGTTACACACCCGCCCGTTGCACACCTGCCCGTTATACACCTGCCCGTTACACATCTGCCCGTTATACTCCTGCCCGTTACACACCCGCCCGTTACACACCCGCCCGTTACACACCTGCCCGTTATACACCTGCCCGTTACACACCTGCCCGTTATACTCCTGCCCGTTACACACCCGCCCGTTACACACCCGCCCGTTATACACCCGCCCGTTATAAACTCCGCCCGTTATACACTCTGCCCGTTATACACCCTGCCCGTTATACACTCCGCCCGTTATACACTCCGCCCGTTATACACTCTGCCCGTTATACACCCCGTCCATTATACACCCCATCCGTTATACACCCGCCCGTTATACACCCGCCCGTTATACACTCTGCCCGTAATACACCCCGCCCATTATACACCCTGCCCATTA
Organism: Squalus acanthias; assembly: GCA_030390025.1. Taxonomy (NCBI): domain Eukaryota; kingdom Metazoa; phylum Chordata; class Chondrichthyes; order Squaliformes; family Squalidae; genus Squalus; species Squalus acanthias. The sequence continues at coordinate 109,237,806 of CM059432.1, forward strand.
TACACTCTGTCCGTTATACACACTGCCCGTTATACACTCTGCCCGTTATACACCCCGTCCGTTATACACCCAGCCCGTTACACACCCCGCCCGTCACAGACCCCGCCCGTTACACACCCCGCCCGTTATACACCCACCCGTTATACACCCGCCCATTATACACCCGCCCGTTTTACACCCGCCCGTTATACACCCGCCCGTTATACACCCCGCCCGTTATACAACCACACGTTATACACCCCGCCCGTTATACACCCTGCCCGTTATGCACTCTGCCCGTTATACACCCCGCCCGTTATACACCCCGCCCGTTATACACCCCACCCGTTATACACCCCGCCCATTATACACCCCACCCGTTATACACCCCGCCCATTATACACCCCACCCGTTATACACCCCGCCCGTTATACACTCTGCCCGTTATACACTCTGCCCGTTATACACCCCGCCCGTTATACACCCCGCCCGTTATACACTCTGCCCGTTATACACCCCGCCCGTTATACACCCCGCCCGTTATACACCCCGCCCGTTATACACCCCACCCGTTATACACCCCGCCCATTATACACCCCGCCCGTTATACACCCCGCCCGTTATACACTCTGCCCGTTATACACCCTGCCCGTTATACACTCTGCCCGTTATACACTCTGCCCGTTATACACCCCGCCCGTTATACACCCCGCCCGTTATACACTCTGCCCGTTATACACCCTGCCCGTTATACACTCTGCCCGTTATACACCCCGCCCGTTATACACTCTGCTCGTTATACACCCTGCCCGTTATACACTCTGCCCGTTATACACCCCGCCCGTTATACACCCCGCCCGTTATACACTCTGCCCGTTATACACCCTATCCGTTATACACCCCGTCCGTTATACACCCGCCCGTTATACACCCCGTCTGTTATACATCCCGTCCGTTATACACCCGTCCGTTATACACCCCGTCCGTTATACACCCCGCCCGTTATACACTCTGCCCGTAATACACCCGCCCGTTATACACCCTGCCCGTTATACACTCTGTCCGTTATACACGCTGCCCGTTATACACTCTGCCCGTTACACACCCCGTCCGTTATACACCCAGCCCGTTACACACCCCGCCCGTTACACACCCCGCCCGTTATACACCCGCCCATTATACACCCGCCCATTATACACCCGCCCATTATACACCCGCCCGTTATGCACCCGCCCGTTATACACCCGCCCGTTATACACCTGCCCGTTATACACGCCGCCTGTTATACACCCGCCCGTTATACACCCGCCTGTTATACAGCCTGCCCGTTATACACCCCGCCCGTTATACACCCGCCCGTTATACACCCCGCCCGTTATACACCCGCCCGTTATACACTCGGCCCGTTACACACCTGCCCGTTATACACCCGCCCGTTATACACCCCCCCGTTATACACCCGCCCGTGACACACTCCGCCGTTACACGCCTGCCCGTTACACAACCTGCCCGTTATAAACCCCGCCCGTTACACACCCACCCGTTATATACCTGCCCGTTATACACCCTGCCCGTTATACACCGCGCCCATTATACACTCTGCCCTTTATACACCCCGCCCGTTACACACCCGCCCGTTACACACCCGCCCGTTGCACACCTGCCCGTTATACTCCTGCCCGTTACACACCCGCCCGTTACACACCCGCCCGTTACACACCTGCCCGTTATACACCTGCCCGTTACACACCTGCCCGTTATACTCCTGCCCGTTACACACCCGCCCGTTACACACCCGCCTGTTACACACCCGCCCGTTATACACCCGCCCGTTATAAACCCCGCCCGTTATACACTCTGCCCGTTATACACCCCGTCCGTTATACACCCTGCCCGTTATACACTCCGCCCGTTATACACTCCGCCCGTTATACACCCCGTCCATTATACACCCCATCCGTTATACACCCGCCCGTTATACACCCGCCCGTTATACACTCTGCCCGTAATACACACTGCCCGTTATACACTCTGTCCGTTATACACACTGCCCGTTATACACTCTGCCCGTTATACACCCCGCCCGTTATACACCCAGCCCGTTACACACCCCGCCCGTCACAGACCCCGCCCGTTACACACCCCGCCCGTTATACACCCACCCGTTATACACCCGCCCATTATACACCCGCCCGTTTTACACCCGCCCGTTATACACCCGCCCGTTATACACCCCGCCCGTTATACAACCACACGTTATACACCCCGCCCGTTATACACGCCGCCCGTTATACACCCCGCCCGTTATACACCCCGCCCGTTATACACCCCGCCCGTTATACACCCCGCCCATTATACACCCCGCCCGTTATACACCCCGCCCGTTATACACCCTGCCCGTTATACACTCTGCCCGTTATACATCCCGCCCGTTATACACCCCGCCCGTTATACACTCTGCCCGTTATACACCCCGCCCGTTATACACTCTGCCCGTTATACACCCGCCCGTTATACACCCCGCCCGTTATACACTCTGCCCGTTATACACCCTGCCCGTTATACACTCTGCCCGTTATACACCCCGCCCGTTATACACCCGCCCGTTATACACTCTGCTCGTTATACACCCTGCCCGTTATACACTCTGCCCGTTATACACCCTGCCCGTTATACACCCCGCCCGTTATACACCCCGCCCGTTATACACTCTGCCCGTTATACACCCTATCCGTTATACACCCCGTCCGTTATACACCCCGCCCGTTATACACTCTGCCCGTTATACACCCTATCCGTTATACACCCTATCCGTTATACACCCTATCCGTTATACACTCTGCCCGTTATACACCCCGCCCGTTATACACCCCGCCCGTTATACACTCTGCCCGTTATACACCCTATCCGTTATACACCCCGTCCGTTATACACCCGCCCGTTATACACCCCGTCTGTTATACATCCCGTCCGTTATACACCCGTCCGTTATACACCCCGTCCGTTATACACCCCGTCCGTTATACACCCCGCCCGTTATACACTCTGCCCGTAATACACCCGCCCGTTATACACCCTGCCCGTTATACACTCTGCCCGTTATACACCCTGCCCGTTATACACCCCATCCGTTATACACCCCGCCCGTTATACACTCTGCCCGTTATACACCCTATCCGTTATACACCCTATCCGTTATACACCCCATCCGTTATGCACCCTGCCCGTTATACACTCTGCCCGTTATACACCCCGCCCGTTATACACCCCGCCCGTTATACACTCTGCCCGTTATACACCCTATCCGTTATACACCCCGTCCGTTATACACCCGCCCGTTATACACCCCGTCTGTTATACATCCCGTCCGTTATACACCCGTCCGTTATACACCCCGTCCGTTATACACCCCGTCCGTTATACACCCCGCCCGTTATACACTCTGCCCGTAATACACCCGCCCGTTATACACCCTGCCCGTTATACACTCTGTCCGTTATACACGCTGCCCGTTATACACTCTGCCCGTTATACACCCACCCGTTATACACCCCGCCCATTATACACCCAGCCCGTTACACACCCCGCCCGTTATACACCCACCCGTTATACACCCGCCCATTATACACCCGCCCGTTATACACCCGCCCGTTATACACGCCGCCTGTTATACACCCGCCCGTTATACACCCGCCTGTTATACAGCCTGCCCGTTATACACCCCGCCCGTTATACACCCGCCCGTTATACACTCCGCCCGTTATACACCCGCCCGTTATACACTCGGCCCGTTACACACCTGCCCGTTATACACCCGCCCGTTATACACCCCCCCGTTATACACCCGCCCGTGACACACTCCGCCGTTACACGCCTGCCCGTTACACAACCTGCCCGTTATACACCCCGCCCGTTATAAACCCCGCCCGTTACACACCCACCCGTTATATACCTGCCCGTTATACACCCTGCCCGTTATACACCGCGCCCATTATACACTCTGCCCTTTATACACCCTGCCCGTTATACACCCCGTCCGTTATACACCCCGTCCGTTATACACTCTGCCCGTTATACACCCCATCCGTTATACACCCCGTCCGTTATACACCCCGTCCGTTATACACTCTGCCCGTTATACACCCCATCCGTTATACAACCCGTCCGTTATACACCCTGTCCGTTATACACCCTGCCCGTTATACAGCCCGTCCGTTATACACCCTGCCCGTTATACTCTCTGCCCGTTATACACCCCGCCCGTTATACACTCTTCCCGTTACACACCCACCCGTTATACACCCCGCCCGTTACACACCCCGCCTGTTATACACCCCGCCCATTATTTTACCCGCCCGTTATACACCCGCTCGTTATACACCCGCCCGTTGTACACTCACCCGTTATACACCCCGCCCGTTATACACCCACCCGTTATACACCCCGCCCGTTATACACTCTGCCCGTTATACGCCTACCCGTTATACACCCCATCGTTATACACTCTGCCCGTTATATACCCCTCCGTTATACACCCCGTCCGTTATGCACTCTGCCCGTTATACACCCCGTCCGTTTTACACCCTGTCCGTTATACACCCCGTCCGTTATACACCCCGTCCGTTATACACTCTATCTGTTATACACCCCATCCGTTATACACCCCGTCCGTTATACACCCTGTCCGTTATACACCCTGCCCGTTATACAGCCTGTCCGTTATACACCCTGCCCGTTATACTCTCTGTCCGTTATACACCCTGCCCGTTATACAGCCTGTCCGTTATACACCCTGCCCGTTATACACTCTGCCCGTTATACACCCCGCCCGTTATGCACTCTGCCCGTTATATACCCCATCCGTTATACACCCTGTCCGTTATGCACTCTGCCCGTTATACACCCCGTCCGTTATACACCCCATCCGTTATACATCCCGTCCGTTATACACCCCGTCCGTTATACACTCTGCCCGTTATATACCCCGTCCGTTATACACCCTGTCCGTTATGCACTCTGCCCGTTATACACCCCGTCCGTTATACACCCCACCCGTTATACACCCCACCCGTTATACACCCGCCCGTTATACACCCGCCCGTTGTACACCTCGCCCTTTATACACCCCGCCCGTTATACACCCCGCCCGTTATACACACCGCCCGTTACACACCCCGCCCTTTATACACTCTGCCCGTTACACACCCTGACCGTTATACAGCCTGCCCGTTATACACTCTGCCCGTTATACACCCACTCGTTATACACCCACCCGTTACACACCCGCCCGTTATACACCCGCCCGTTATACACCCGCCCGTTATACACCCCGCCCGTTACACACCCCGCCCATTACACATCTGCCCATTATACACCCAGCCCATTATACAGCCCGACCGTTATACACCCCCCCGTTACACACCCCGCCCGTTACACATCTGCCCATTATACACCCAGCCCATTATACAGCCCGACCGTTATACACCCGCCCGTTATACACCCCCCCGTTATACACCCGCCTGTGACACACTCCGCCGTTACACGCCTGCCCGTTACACAACCCGCCCGTTATAAACCCCGCCCGTTACACACCCACCCGTTATATACCTGCCCGTTATACACCCTGTCTGTTATACACCCCGCCCGTTATACACCCTGCCCGTTATACACCGCGCCCATTATACACTCTGCCCGTTATACACCCCATCCGTTATACACCCCGTCCGTTATACACCCCGTCCATTATACACTCTGCCCGTTATCTACCCCGTCCGTTATACACCCCGTCCGTTATGCACTCTGCCTGTTATACACCCCGTCCGTTTTACACCCTGTCCGTTATACACCCCGTCCGTTATACACCCCGTCCGTTATACACTCTGCCCGTTATACACCCCATCCGTTATACACCCCGTCCGTTATACACCCTGTCCGTTATACACCCTGCCCGTTATACAGCCCGTCCGTTGTACACCCTGCCCGTTATACTCTCTGCCCGTTATACACCCCGTCCGTTTTACACCCTGTCCGTTATACACCCCGTCCGTTATACACCCCGTCCGTTATACACCCCGCCCGTTATACACCCCGTCCGTTATACACCCCGTCCGTTATACACCCGTCCGTTATACACCCGCCCGTTATACACCCCGTCTGTTATACAACCCGTCCGTTATACACCCGCCCGTTATACACCCGTCCGTTATACAGCCCATCCGTTATACACCCCGTCCGTTATACACCCTGCCCGTTATACACTCTGCCTGTTATACACCCCGCCGTTATACACCCACCCGTTATACACCCCGCCCGTTATACACCCCGCCTGTTATACACCCCGCCCGTTTTACACCCGCCCGTTATACACCCACCCGTTGTACACCCGCCCGTTATACACCCGCCCGTTATACACCCGCCCGTTATACACGCGCCCGTTACACACCTGCCCGTTATACACCCGCCGTTATACACCCCCCGTTATACACCCGCCCGTGACACACTCCGCCGTTATACACCACCGCCGTTATACACCCCGCCCTGTTATCACCCCGCCGATTATACACCCTGCCCGTTATACACCCGCTGCCCCCTTATACACCCGCCCGTTATACACCCCGCCCGTTATACACCCCGCCCGTTATACACCCCTGCCCAGTTATACACCCGCCCGTTACACTACCCGCCCGTTATACCACCCGCCCGTTATACACCCGCCCTTTATAAGACCCCGCCCTGTTATACACCCCGACCGTTATACACCCCGCCCGTTATACACCCGCCCGTTATACACCGCCCGTTATACACCCCGCCCGTTATACACCCTGCCCGTAATACCCCCGCCCCGTTATTAACCCCGCCCGTTATAACACCGCCCAGTTATATACACTTGCCGTTATACACCCGCCCCGTTATTACACCCGCCCGTTATACACCCTGCCCGGTTACCAACACCCGACCCGTTATACACCCGCCTGATATACACCCCGCCCGTTATACACACCGCCCGTTATACACCCAGCCCGTTATACACCCCACCCGTTATACACCCGCCCGTTATACACCCGCACGTTGTACACCCCGCCCGTTATACACCCCACCCGTTATACACCCGCCCGTTATACACCCGCCCGTTGTACACCCCGCCCGTTATACTCCCGCCCGTTATACACCCCGCCCGTTATACACCCCGCCCGTTATACACCCGCCCGTTATACACACCGCCCGTTACACACCTGCCCATACCACCTGCCCGTTATACACCCCACCCGTTATACACACCGCCCGTTACACACCCCGCCCTTTATACACTCTGCCCGTTACACACCACCCGACGTTATACAGCCTGCCCGTTATACACTCTGCCCGTTATACACCCACTCGTTATACAGCCACCCGTTACACACCCGCCCGTTATACACCCACCCGTTATACACCCCCCCGTTATCCACCCAGCCCGTTACACACCCCGCCCGTTACACATCTGCCCATTATACACCCAGCCCATTATACAGCCCGACCGTTATACACCCGCCCATTATACACGCCCCTGTTATACACCCGCCCGTGACACACTCCGCCGTTACACGCCTGCCCGTTACACAACCCGCACGTTATAAACCCCGCCCATTATAAACCCCGCCTGTTACACACCCACCCGTTATATACCTGCCCGTTATACACCCTGTCTGTTATACACCCCGCCCGTTATACACCCTGCCCGTTATACACCCCATCCGTTATACACCCCGTCCGTTATACACCCATACCGTTATACACTCTGCCCGTTATATACCCCGTCCGTTATACACCCCGTCCGTTATGCACTCTGCCCGTTATACACCCCGTCCGTTTTACACCCTGTCCGTTATACACTCTGCCTGTTATACACCCCGCCCGTTATACACCCTGCCCGTTATAGCCCCCGCCTGCTATACACTCTGCCCGTTATACACCCTGCCCGTTATACACCCCGCCCGTTATGCACTCTGCCCGTTATACACCCCATCCGTTATACACCCCGTCCGTTATACACCCCGTCCGTTATACACTCTGCCCGTTATATACCCCGTCCGTTATACACCCCGTCCGTTATGCACTCTGCCCGTTATACACCCCGTCCGTTTTACACCCTGTCCGTTATACACCCCGTCCGTTATACACCCCATCCGTTATACACCCCGTCCGTTATACACCCCGTCCGTTATGCACTCTGCCCGTTATACACCCCGTCCGTTATACACCCCGTCCGTTTTACACCCTGTCCGTTATACACCCCGTCCGTTATACACCCCGTCCGTTATACACTCTGCCCATTATACACCCCATCCGTTATACACCCCGTCCGTTATACACCCTGTCCGTTATACACCCTGCCCGTTATACTCTCTGCCCATTATACACCCCGCCCGTTATACACTCTGCCCGTTATACACCCCGTCCATTATACACCCCATCCGTTATACACCCGTCCGTTATACACCCGCCCGTTATACACCCCGTCTGTTATACACCCCGTCCGTTATACACCCGCCCGTTATGCACCTGCCCATTATACACCTGCCCGTTACACACCCGCCCATTACACACCTGCCCGTTACACACCTGCCCGTTATACACCCGCCCGTTATACACTCTGCCCATTATACACCCCATCCGTTATACACCCCGTCCGTTATACACCCTGTCCGTTATACACCCTGCCCATTATACAGCCCGTCCGTTATACACCCTGCCCGTTATACTCTCTGCCCGTTATACACCCCGTCCGTTTTACACCCTGTCCGTTATACACCCCGTCCGTTATACACCCCGTCCGCTATACACCCCGCCCGTTATACACCCCGTCCGTTATACACCCCGTCCGTTATACATCCGTCCGTTATACACCCGCCCGTTATACACCCCGTCTGTTATACAACCCGTCCGTTATACACCCGCCCGTTATACAGCCGTCCGTTATACAGCCCATCCGTTATACACCCCGTCCGTTATACACCCTGCCCGTTATACACTCTGCCTGTTATACACCCCGCCCGTTATACACCCACCCGTTATACACCCCGCCCGTTATACACCCCGCCTGTTATACACCCCGCCCGTTTTACACCCGCCCGTTATACACCCACCCGTTGTACACCCCGCCCGTTATACACCCGCCCGTTATACACCCGCCCGTTATACACGCGGCCCGTTACACACCTGCCCGTTATACACCCGCCCGTTATACACCCCCCCGTTATACACCCGCCCGTGACACACTCCGCCGTTACACGCCTGCCCGTTACACAACCCGCCCGTTATACACCCCGCCCGTTATAAACCCCACCCGTTACACACCCACCCGTTATATACCTGCCCGTTATACACCCTGTCTGTTATACACCCCGCCCGTTATACACCCTGCCCGTTATACACCACGCCCGTTACACACCCCGCCTGTTATACACCTTCCCGTTACACACCCCGCCGATTATTTTACCCGCCCGTTATACAACCGCTCGTTATACACCCGCCCGTTGTACACTCACCCGTTATACACCCCGCCCGTTATACACCCACCCGTTATACACCCCGCCCGTTATACACTCTGCCGTTATACGCCTACCCGTTACACAGCCCGTCCGTTATACACCCACCCATTATACACCCCGCCCGTTATACACCCCGCCTGTTATACACCCGCCCGTTATACACCCGCCTGTTATACAGCCTGCCCGTTATACACCCCACCCGTTATACACCCGCCCGTTATACACCCGCCCGTTGTACACCCCGCCCGTTATACACCCCACCCGTTATACACCCGCCCGTTATACACCCGCCCGTTGTACACCCCGCCCGTTATACTCCCGCCCGTTATACTCCCGCCCGTTATACACCCCGCCCATTATACAACCCGCCCGTTATACACCCGCCCGTAATACACACCGCCCGTTACACACCTGCCCATTACACACCTGCCCGTTATACACCCCACCCGTTATACACACCGCCCGTTACACACCCCGCCCTTTATACACTCTGCCCGTTACACACCCCGACCGTTATACAGCCTGCCCGTTATACACTCTGCCCGTTATACACCCACTCGTTATACACCCACCCGTTACACACCCGCCCGTTATACACCCACCCGTTATACACCCCCCGTTATACACCCGCCCGTTACACACCCCGCCCGTTACACATCTGCCCATTATACACCCAGCCCATTATACAGCCCGACCGTTATACACCCGCCCATTATACACGCCCCTGTTATACACCCGCCCGTGACACACTCCGCCGTTACACGCCTGCCCGTTACACAACCCGCACGTTATAAACCCCGCCCATTATAAACCCCGCCTGTTACACACCCACCCGTTATATACCTGCCCGTTATACACCCTGTCTGTTATACACCCCGCCCGTTATACACCCTGCCCGTTATACACCCCATCCGTTATACACCCCGTCCGTTATACACCCCGTCCGTTATACACTCTGCCCGTTATATACCCCGTCCGTTATACACCCCGTCCGTTATGCACTCTGCCCGTTATACACCCCGTCCGTTTTACACCCTGTCCGTTATACACTCTGCCTGTTATACACCCCGCCCGTTATACACCCTGCCCGTTATAGCCCCCGCCTGCTATACACTCTGCCCGTTATACACCCTGCCCGTTATACACCCCGCCCGTTATGCACTCTGCCCGTTATACACCCCATCCGTTATACACCCCGTCCGTTATACACCCCGTCCGTTATACACTCTGCCCGTTATATACCCCGTCCGTTATACACCCCGTCCGTTATGCACTCTGCCCGTTATACACCCCGTCCGTTTTACACCCTGTCCGTTATACACCCCGTCCGTTATACACCCCATCCGTTATACACCCCGTCCGTTATACACCCCGTCCGTTATGCACTCTGCCCGTTATACACCCCGTCCGTTATACACCCCGTCCGTTTTACACCCTGTCCGTTATACACCCCGTCCGTTATACACCCCGTCCGTTATACACTCTGCCCATTATACACCCCATCCGTTATACACCCCGTCCGTTATACACCCTGTCCGTTATACACCCTGCCCGTTATACTCTCTGCCCATTATACACCCCGCCCGTTATACACTCTGCCCGTTATACACCCCGTCCATTATACACCCCATCCGTTATACACCCGTCCGTTATACACCCGCCCGTTATACACCCCGTCTGTTATACACCCCGTCCGTTATACACCCGCCCGTTATGCACCTGCCCATTATACACCTGCCCGTTACACACCCGCCCATTACACACCTGCCCGTTACACACCTGCCCGTTATACACCCGCCCGTTATACACTCTGCCCATTATACACCCCATCCGTTATACACCCCGTCCTTTATACACCCTGTCCGTTATACACCTTGCCCGTTATACTCTCTGCCCATTATACACCCCGTCCATTATACACCCCATCCGTTATACACCCGTCCGTTATACACCCGCCCGTTATACACCCCGTCTGTTATACACCCCGTCCGTTATACACCCGCCCGTTATACACCCGTCCGTTATACAGCCCATCCGTTATACACCCCGTCCGTTATACACCCTGCCCGTTATACACTCTGCCTGTTATACACCCCGCCCGTTATACACCCTGCCCGTTATAGCCCCCGCCTGCTATACACTCTGCCCGTTATACACCCTGCCCGCTATACACTCTGCACGTTATACACTCTGCCCGTTACACACCCCGCACGTTATACAGCCTGCCCGTTATACACCCGCCCGTTATACACCCGCCCGTTACACACCTGCCCGTTACACATCTGCCCATTATACACCCCGCCCATTATACACTCTGCCCATTATACACCCCGCCCGTTATACACCACCCGTTACACACCCCGCCCGTTATACACCCGCCCGTTATACACCCGCCCGTTATACACCCGCCACTTATACACCCGCCCGTTATACACCCCGCCCGTTATACAACCACACGTTATACACCCCGCCCATTTTACACTCTGCCCGTGATACGCCCACCCGTTATACACCCCGCCCGTTATACACCCACCCGTTATACACCCCGCCCATTAAACACACTGCACGTTATACACCCGCCCGTTATACACCCCGCCCATTATACACCCACTCGTTATACACCCACCTGTTACACACCCGCCCGTTATGCACCTGCCCGTTATACACCTGCCCGTTACACACCCGCCCATTACACACCTGCCCGTTACACACCTGCCCGTTATACACCCGCCCGTTATACACCCCCCCGTTACACATTTGCCCATTATACACACTGCCCATTATACACCACGCCCGTTATACAGCCCGCCCGTTACACACCCGCCTGTGACACACTCCGCCGTTACACACCTGCCCGTTATACACCCTGCCCGTTATACACCCCGCCCATTATACACTCCGCCCGTTATGCACTCTGCCCGTTATACACCCTGCCCGTTATACACCCGCCCGTTATACACCCTGCCCGTTATACACCCCGCCCATTATACACTCCGCCCGTTATGCACTCTGCCCGTTATACACCCCGCCCATTATACACCCTGTCCGTTATACACCCCGTCCGTTATACACCCCGTCCGTTATACACCCCGTCCGTTATACACTCTGCCCGTTATACACCCTGTCCGTTATACACCCTGCCCGTTACACACCCCGCCCGTTCTATACCCACCCGTTATACACCCGCCCATTATACACCCGCCCGTTATACACCCGCCCGTTATACACCCCCCCATTATACACCCGCCCGTTATACAACCCGCCCGTTATGCAACCACACGTTATACACCCCGCCCGTTATACACCCGCCCGTTATACACCCGCCCGTTATACACCCCCCCGTTATACACTCTGCCCGTTATACACCCCGCCCGTTATACACCCCGCCCGTTATACACCCGCCCATTATACACCCCGCCCGTTATGCACTCTGCCCGTTATACACCCTGCCCGTTATACACTCTGACCGTTATACTCCCCGCCCGCTATACACCCCGCCCGTTATACACTCTGCCCGTTATACACCCCGCCCGTTATACACCCCGCCCGTTATACACCCCGCCCATTATACACCCCGCCCGTTATACACCCCGCCCGTTATGCACTCTGCCCGTTATACACCCTGCCCGTTATACACCCCGCCCGTTATACACCCCGCCCGTTATGCACTCTGCCCGTTATACACCCTGCCCGTTATACACCCCGCCCGTTATACACCCCGCCCATTAGACACCCCGCCCGTTATACACCCCGCCCGTTATGCACTCTGCCCGTTATACACCCCCCCGTTATACACTCTGCCCGTCATACACCCCGCCCGTTATACACCCCGCCCGTTATACACCCCGCCCGTTATACACTCTGCCCGTTATACACCCCGCCCGTTATACACTCTGCCCGTTATACACCCATCCGTTATACACCCCGTCCGTTATACACCCGCCCGTTATACACCCCGTCCGTTATACACCCCGCCCGTAATACACTCGGCCCGTTATACACCCCCCCGTTATACACCCCCCCGTTATACACCCCCCCGTTATACACCCGCCCGTGACACACTCCGCCGTTACACGCCTGCCCGTTACACAACCTGCCCGTTATACACCCCGCCCGTTATAAACCCCGCCCATTACACACCCACCCGTTATATACCTGCCCGTTATACACCCTGCCCGTTATACACCGCGCCCATTATACACTCTGCCCGTTATACACCCTGCCCGTTATACACCCCGTCCGTTATACACCCCGTCCGTTATACACTCTGCCCGTTATACACCCCATCCGTTATACACCCCGTCCGTTATACACCCCGTCTGTTATACACTCTGCCCGTTATATACCCCGTCCGTTATACACCCTGTCCGTTATACACCCCGTCCGTTATACACCCCGTCCGTTATACACCCCGTCCGTTATACACTCTGCCCGTTATACACCCCATCCGTTATACAACCCGTCCGTTATACACCCTGTCCGTTATACACCCTGCCCGTTATACAGCCCGTCCGTTATACACCCTGCCCGTTATACTCTCTGCCCGTTAGACACCCCGCCCGTTATACACTCTTCCCGTTACACACACCCCCCGCTATACACCCCGCCCGTTACACACCCCGCCTGTTATACACCTACCCGTTACACACCCCGCCCATTATTTTACCCGCCCCGTTATACACCGCTCGTTATACACCCGCCCGTTGTACACTCACCCGTTATACACCCCGCCCGTTATACACCCACCCGTTATACACCCCGTCTGTTATACACTCTGCCCGTTATACACCCCGTCCGTTTTACACCCTGTCCGTTATACACCCCGTCCGTTATACACCCCGTCCGTTATACACTCTATCCGTTATACACCCCATCCGTTATACACCCCGTCCGTTATACACCCTGTCCGTTATACACCCTGCCCGTTATACACCCCGCCCATTATACTCTCTGTCCGTTATACACCCTGCCCGTTATACTCTCTGTCCGTTATACACCCCGCCCGTTATACACTCTGCCCGTTATACACCCCGCCCGTTATGCACTCTGCCCGTTATACACCCTGTCCGTTATACACCCCGTCCGTTATACACCCTGCCCGTTATACACCCCGCCCGTTATACACTCTGCCCGTTATACATCCCGTCCGTTAGACACCCCGTCCGTTATACACTCTGCCCGTTATACACCCCGTCCGTTATACACCCCACCCGTTATACACCCCACCCGTTATACACCCGCCCGTTATACACCCGCCCGTTGTACACCTTGCCCTTTATACACCCGCCCGTTATACACCCGCCCGTTGTACACCTTGCCCCTTTATACACCCCGCCCGTTATACACCCCGCCCGTTATACACACCGCCCGTTACACACCTGCCCATTACACACCTGCCCGTTATACACCCCGCCCGTTATACACACCGCCCGTTACACACCCCGCCCTTTATACACTCTGCCCGTTACACACCCTGACTGTTATACAGCCTGCCCGTTATACACTCTGCCCGTTATACACCCACTCGTTATACACCCACCCGTTACACACCCGCCCGTTATACACCCGCCCGTTATACACCCCCCCGTTATACACCCCGCCCGTTACACACCCCGCCCGTTACACATCTGCCCATTATACACCCAGCCCATTATACAGCCCGACCGTTATACACCCCCCCGTTACACACTCCGCCCGTTACACATCTGCCCATTATACACCCAGCCCATTATACAGCCCGACCGTTATACACCCGCCCGTTATACACCCCCCCGTTATACACCCGCCCGTGACACACTCCGCCGTTACACGCCTGCCCGTTACACGACCCCGCCGTTATAAACCCCGCCCGTTACACACCCACCCGTTATATACCTGCCCGTTATACACCCTGTCTGTTATACACCCCGCCCGTTATACACCCTGCCCGTTATACACCGCGCCCATTATACACTCTGCCCGTTATACACACCATCCGTTATACACCCCGTCCGTTATGCACTCTGCCCATTATACACCCCGTCCGTTTTACACCCTGTCCGTTATACACCCCGTCCGTTATACGCCCGGTCCGTTATACACTCTGCCCGTTATACACCCCATCCGTTATACACCCCGTCCGTTATACACCCTGTCCGTTATACACCCTGCCCGTTATACTCTCTGCCCGTTATACACCCCGTCCGTTTTACACCCTGTCCGTTATACACCCTGCCCGTTATACAGCCCGTCCGTTATACACCCCGTCCGTTATGCACTCTGCCCGTTATACACCCCGTCCGTTTTACACCCTGTCCGTTATACACCCCGTCCGTTATACACCCGGTCCGTTATACACCCCGCCCGTTATACACCCCGTCCGTTATACACCCCGTCTGTTATACACCCGTCCGTTATACACCCGCCCGTTATACACCCCGTCTGTTATACAACCCGTCCGTTATACACCCGCCCGTTATACACCCGTCCGTTATACAGCCCATCCGTTATACACCCCGTCCGTTATACACCCTGCCCGTTATACACTCTGCCCTGTTATACACCCCGCCCGTTATACACCCGCCGTTATACACCCCGCCCGTTATACACCCCGCCCTGTTATACACCCCGCCCGTTATACACCCGCCCGTTATACACCCCCCCGTTATACACCCGCCCGTGACACACTCCGCCGTTACACGCCCTGCCCGTTACACACCCCGCCCGTTATACACCCGCCCGTTATAAACCCCGCCCGTTACACACCCACCCGTTATATACCCTGCCCGTTATACACCCTGTCTGTTATACACCCCGCCCGTTATACACCCTGCCCGTTATACACCACGCCCATTATACACTCTGCCCGTTATACACCCCCGTCCGTTATACACTCTGCCCGTTATATACCCCGCTCCGTTATACACCCTGTCCGTTATGCACTCTGCCCGTTATACACCCCGCCGTTATACACCCTGTCCGTTATACACCCCGTCCGTTATACACCCCGTCCGTTATACACCCCGCCGTTATACACTCGCCCGTTATACACCCCGCCTCGTTATACACCCGCCCGTTATACACTCGCCCATTATACACTCGCCCGTTAATTTACACCCCGCCCGTATATACACCGCCCGTTTCTAACCGCCCGTT
Organism: Squalus acanthias; assembly: GCA_030390025.1. NCBI lineage: Eukaryota > Metazoa > Chordata > Chondrichthyes > Squaliformes > Squalidae > Squalus > Squalus acanthias. The sequence continues at coordinate 109,254,449 of CM059432.1, forward strand.
ATACACCCGCCTCGTTATACACCCGGCCGTTATACACCCACCCGTTATACACCCGGCCCGTTATACACCCACCCGTTATACACCCCACCGTTATACTCCCCACCCGTTATACACCCCACCCGATATACCCCTGCCCGTTATTACCCCGCCCGTTATACACCCGCCCGTTTACACCGCCCGTTATACACCCGCCCGTTATACACCCGCCCGGTTATTAAACCCCACCCGTTATACACCCCACTGTTATACCCTGCCCTTATACACTCCCGCCCGTTATACACCCCACCCTCGTTATACACCCGGCCGTTATACATCCCGGCCCGTTATTACAACCCTCCGTTATACACCCCACCCGTTATACACCCGCCCGTTATACACCCGCCCGTTGTACACCCCGCCCGTTATACACCCCGCCCGTTATACACCCCGCCCGTTATACACCCCGCCCGTTATACACCCGCCCGTTATACACACCGCCCGTTACACACCTGCCCATTACACACCTGCCAGTTATACACCCCGCCCGTTATACACACCGCCCGTTACACACCCCGCCCTTTGTACACTCTGCCCGTTACACACCCCGACCGTTATACAGCCTGCCCGTTATACACTCTGCCCGTTATACACCCACTCGTTATACACCCACCCGTTACACACCCGCCCGTTATACACCCACCCGTTATACACCCCCCGTTATACACCCGCCCGTTACACACCCCGCCCGTTACATATCTGCCCATTATACACCCAGCCCATTATACAGCCCGACCGTTATACACCCGCCCATTATACACGCCCCTGTTATACACCCGCCCGTGACACACTCCGCCGTTACACCCCGCCCGTTATACACCCCGCCCGTTATACACCCTGCCCGTTATACACCGCGTCCATTATACACTCTGCCCGTTATACACCCCATCCGTTATACACCCCGTCCGTTGTACACTCTGCCCGTTATATACCCCGTCCGTTATACAACCCGTCCGTTATGCACTCTGCCCGTTATACACCCCATCCGTTATACACCCCGTCTGTTATACACCCCGTCCGTTATACACCCCGTCCGTTATACACCCCGTCCGTTTTACACCCTGTCCGTTATACACCCCATCCGTTATACACCCACCCGTTACACACCCCGCCCGTTATACACCCGCCCGTTATACACCCGCCACTTATACACCCGCCCGTTATACACCCCGCCCGTTATACAACCACACGTTATACACCCCGCCCATTTTACACTCAGCCCGTGATACGCCCACCCGTTATACACCCCGCCCGTTATACACCCACCCGTTATACACCCCGCCCGTTAAACACACCGCACGTTATACACCCGCCCGTTATACACCCCGCCCATTATACACCCACTCGTTATACACCCACCTGTTACACATTTGCCCATTATACACACTGCCCATTATACACCACGCCCGTTATACAGCCCGCCCGTTACACACCCGCCTGTGACACACTCCCCCGTTACACACCTGCCCGTTATATACCCTGCCCGTTATACACCCCGCCCATTATACACTCCGCCCGTTATGCACTCTGCCCGTTATACACCCCGCCCATTATACACCCCGTCCGTTATACACCCCGTCCGTTATACACCCCGTCCGTTATACACCCCGTCCGTTATACACCCCGTCCGTTATACACTCTGCCCGTTATACACCCTGCCCGTTATACACCCTGCCCGTTACACACCCCGCCCGTTATATACCCACCCGTTATACACCCGCCCGTTATACACCCGCCCGTTATACACCCCCCCGTTATACACCCGCCCGTTATACACCCCGCCCGTTATACAACCACACGTTATACACCCCGCCCGTTATACACCTCTGCCCGTTATACACCCACCCGTTATACACCCCGCCCGTTATACACCCCGCCCGTTATACACCCACCGTTACACACCCCGCCCGTTATACACCGCCCCGTTATACACCCCGCCCGTTATACACCCGCCCGTTATACACTCCGCCCGTTATACGACCCTCCCGTTATACAGCCCGCCCGTTATACACCCCGCCCGTTATACACCCCGCCCGTTATACACCCCGCACGTTATACACCCGCCCGTTATACACCCGCCTGTTATACACCCGCCCGTTATACACCCGCCCAGTTATACAGCCCTGCCCGTTATACTACCCGCCAGTTATACACCGCCCGTTATACACCCTGCCCGTTATACACCCCGCCCGATATACACCCGCCCGTTATACACACCGCCCGTTACACACCCGCCCTTTATACACCTCTGCCCGTTACACACCCCGACCGTTATACAAGCCTGCCCGTTATACACCTGCCCGTTATACACCCCCCCGTTATACACCCGCCCGTTATACACCCCCCCGTTATCCAACCGCCCGTTACACACCCCGCCCGTTATACATCTGCCCATTATACACCCAGCCCATTATACAGCCCGCCCGTTATAAACCCCGCCCGTTACACACCCACCCGTTATATACCTGCCCGTTATACACCCTGTCTGTTATACACCCCGCCCGTTATACACCCTGCCCGTTATACACCCCACCCATTATACACTCTGCCCGTTATGCACCTCGTCCGTTATACACCCTGCCCGTTATACACTCTGCCCGTTATACACCCTGCCCGTTACACACTCTGCCCATTATGCACCCCGTCCGTTATACACCCCGTCCATTATACACCCGCCCGTTATACACCTGCCCGTTATACACCCCGTCCGTTATACACCTGCCCGTTATACACCCGTCCGTTATACTCCCGCCCGTTATAAACCCCGCCCGTTATACACCCCGTCCGTTAAACACCTGCCCGTTATACACCCGCCTGTTATACTCCCGCCCCGTTATACTCCCGCCCGTTATAAACCCGCCCGTTATACACCCGCCGTTACACACCTGCCCATTACACACACGCCCGTTACACACCCCGCCCGTTACACACCCCGCCGTTACTACACCCGCCCGTTACACACCACGCCCGTTACACACCAGCCCGTTAGACACCTGCCCGTTATGCACCCGCCCGTTACACGCCCGCCCAATACACACCTTCCCGTTACACACCTGCCCGTTACACACCTGCCCGTTACACACCCTGCCCGTTACACACCCGCCTCGTTACACACCTGCCCGTTATACACCTGACCGTTACACACCCGCCCGTTATACACCCGCCCGTTTATACACCTGGCCCGTTATACACCCGCCCGTTACACACCGCCCGTTATACACCTGCCCGTTAACACCCGCCCGTTATACACCCGCCCGTTATACACCTGCCCGGTTGTACACTCGCCCGTTATACACCCCGCCGTTATACCCCTGCCCGTTATACACCTGCCCGTTATACACCGCCTGTTACACAACCGCCCGTTATACACCTGCCCGTTATACCACCCGCCCGTTATACACCTACCCGTTATACACCCGCCCGTTACACACCCCGCCCGTTATACACCTACCCGTTATACACCCGCCCGTGACACACCCGCCCGTTACACACCTGCCCGTTACACACCCGCCCATTACACACCTGCCCGTTACACACCCGCCCCGTTATACACCCGCCCGTTACACACCCGCCCGTTACACACCCGCCCGTTATCCACCCCCCCCTTACCATCTGCCCATTATACACCACGCCCATTATACAGCCCCGGCGTTATACACCCGCCCGTTACACACCCGCCCGTTACCACACACGCCGTTACACACCACGCCGTTACACACCAGCCCGTTAGACACCTGCCCGTTATACACCCGCCGTTACACGCCCGCCCAATACACACCTGCCCGTTACACACCCGCCCGTTACACACCTTCCCGTTACACACCTGCCCGTTACACACCCGCCCATTACACACCTGCCCGTTACACACCCGCCCATTACACACCTTCCCGTTACACACCTTCCCGTTACACACCTGCCCGTTACACACCTGCCCGTTACACACCCTGCCCGTTACACACCCGCCCGTTACACACCTGCCCGTTACACACCCGCCCGTTATACACCTGCCCGTTATACACCCGCCCGTTACACACCCGCCCGTTATACACCTGCCCGTTATACACCCGCCCGTTATACACCCGCCCGTTATACACCTGCCCATTATACACTCGCCCGTTATACACCCGCCCGTTATACACCTGCCCGTTATACACTCGCCCGTTATACACTCGCCCGTTATACACCCGCCCGTTATACACCCGCCCGTTACACACCTGCCCGTTACACACCCGCCCATTACACACCCGCCCGTTATCCACCCCTCCGTTACACATCTGCCCATTATACACCCCGCCCATTATACAGCCCGGCCGTTATACACCCGCCCGTTACACACCTGCCCGTTACACATCTGCCCATTATACACACTGCCCATTATACACACCCCGCCCGTTATACAGCCCGCCCGTTACACACCTGCACGTTATACAACCCGTCCGTTATACACCCCGCCCGTTATACACCCCGCCCGTTATACACCCCGCATGTTATACACCCCGCACGTTACACACCCACCCGTTATACACCTGCCCGTTACACACCCTGTCCATTACACACCCACCCGTTATACACTCTGCCCTTTATACACCACGCCCATTATACACCCCGTCCGTTATACACCCCGTCCGTTATACACCCCGTCCGTTATACACCCTACCCGTTATACTCTCTGCCCGTTATACACCCCGCCCATTATACACTCTGCCCGTTATACACCCCGTCCGTTATACACTCTGCCCGTTATACACCCTGTCCGTTATACACCCCGTCCGTTATACACCCCGTCCTTTATACACCCCGTCCGTTATACACTCTGCCCGTTATACACCCCGTCCTTTATACACCCCGCCCGTTATACTCTCTGCCCATTATACACCCCGCCCATTATACACTCTGCCCGTTATACACCCCGTCCGTTATACACTCTGCCCGTTATACACACCGCCCGTTATTCACTCTGCCCGTTATACACCCCGCCCATTATACACTCTGCCCGTTATACACCCCGTCCGTTATACACTCTGCCCGTTATACACCCGCCCGTTATACACTCTGCCCGTTATACACACCGCCCGTTATACACTCTGCCCGTTATACACACCGCCCGTTATACACTCTGCCCGTTATACACCCGCCCGTTATACACCCGCCCGTTATACACCCGCCCGTTATAAACCCCGCCCATTATAAACTCCGCCCTTTATACACCCGCCCGTTATACACCCGCCAGTTATACACCCGCCCGTTATAAACCCCGCCCGTTATACACTCTGCCCGTTACACACCTGCCCGTTACACACCTGCCCGTTACACACCCGCCCGTTATACACCTGCCCGTTACACACCTGCCCGTTACACTCCCCGCCCGTTATACACCCCCCGTTATACACCTGCCCGTTACACACCTGCCCGTTACACTCCCCGCCCGTTATACACCCCCCGTTATACACCTGCCCATTATACACCTGCCCGTTACACTCCCCGCCCGTTATACACCCGCCCGTTATACACCCGCCCGTTATACACCCGCCTGTTATACACCCCCCGTTACACACCTGCCTGTTACACACCCGCCCGTTATACACCCGCCCGTTATACACCCCCCCGTTACACACCTGCCCGTTACACACCCGCCCGTTATACACCCGCCCGTTATACACCCCCCGTTACACACCTGCCTGTTATACACCCGCCCGTTATAAACCCCCCCGTTACACACCTGCCCGTTACACACCCGCCCGTTATACACCCGCCCGTTATAAACCCCCCTGTTACACACCTGCCCGTTACACTCCCCGCCCGTTATACACACGCCCATTATACACCTGCCCGTTACACACCCTGCCCGTTACACTCCCCGCCCGCTATACACCTGCCCACTATACACCTGCCCGTTACACACCTGCCTGTTATACAAACCACCCGTTACACACCCCGCCCGTTATACAGCCCACCCGTTATACACCCTGCCCGTATTACACCCGCCCGTTAGACACCCCGCCTGTTATACTGCCCGCCCCTTACACGTCGAAAGTTATAGACCTCGCAGATCATACACGTTGCACGTTATACACCGCGCACATCATACACGTTACACGTTATAGACCTCGCACATCATACATGTCACACGTTATAGACCGCGCACATCATACATGTCACACATTACAGACCTCGCACATCATACATGTCGCACATTATAGACCGCGCACATCATACACATCGCACGTTATAGACCGTGCACATCATACATGTCACACGTTATAGACCTCGCACATCATACATGTCACACATGATAGACCGCGCACATCAGACATGTTGCACGTTGTAGACCTCGCACATCATAGATGTCGAATGTTATAGACCACGCACATCATACATGTCACACGTTATAGACCTCGCACATCATACACGTCACACGTTATAGACCTCGCACATCATACATGTCACACGTTATAGACCTCGCACATCATACATGTCAAACGTTATAGACCTCACACATCATACATGTCACACGTTATAGACCGCGCACGGCATACATGTCATACGTTATAGACCTCGCACATCATACACATCACACGTTATAGACCTCACACATCATACACATCACACGTTATAGACCTTGCACATCATAAATGTCACACGTTATAGACCTCGCACATCATACACGTCACATGTTATACACCTTGCACATCATACGTGTCGCACGTTATACACCTCGCACATCATACGTGTCGCACGTTATAGACCTCGCACATCATACACGTCACACATTATAGACCTCGCACATCATACACGTCACACGTTATAGACCTCGCACATCATACACGTCACATGTTATAGACCACACACATCATACAGGTCGCACATTATAGACCTCGCACATCATACATGTCGCACATTATAGACCTCGCACATCATACACGTCACACGTTATAGACCACGCACATCATACATGTCGAACATTATACACCTCGCACATCATACATGTCGCACATTATAGACCTCGCACATCATACACGTCGCATGTTATAGACCGCGCACATCATACACGTCACACATTATAGACCGCGCACATCAGACATGTCGCACTTTGTAGACCTCGCACATCATAGATGTCGAATGTTATAGACCACGCACATCATACATGTCACACGTTATAGACCTCGCACATCATACACGTCACATGTTATAGACCTCGCACATCATACATGTCACACGTTATAGACCTCGCACATCATACATGTCACACGTTATAGACCTCGCACATCATACACGTCACACGTTATAGACTGCACACATCATACACGTCACACGTTATAGACCGCGCACATCATGCACGTCACACGTTATAGACCACGCACATCATACATGTCACATGTTATAGACCTCGCACATCATACACGTCACACGTTATAGACCGCGCACATCATACACGTCGCACGTTATAGACCACGCACATCATACATGTCACACGTAAAAGACCTCGCACATCATACATGTCACACGTTATAGACCTCGCACATCATACATGTCGAACGTTATACACCTCGCACATCATACATGTCGAATGTTATACACCTCGCACATCATACATATCACACGTTATCGACCTCGCACATCATACATGTCGAACGTTATACACCTCGCACATCATACACCTCACACGTTATAGACCTCGCACATCATACACGTCACACATTATAGACTGCGCACATCATACTCGTTGCACGTTATACACATCACACATCATACATGTCACACGTTATAGACCTCGCACATCATACATGTCGAACGTTATACACCTCGCACATCATACACGTCGCACGTTATAGACAACGCACATCATACATGTCGCACGTTATAGACCTCGGACATCATATATGTCGAACGTTATACACCTCGCACATCATACATGTCACACGTTATAGACCTCGCACATCATACATGTCAGACGTTAAAGACCTCGCACATCATACATGTCACACGTTATAGACCTCGCACATCATACATGTCACACGTTAAAGACCTCGCACATCATACATGTCACACATTATAGACCGCGCACATCATACATTTCACACGTTATAGTCCTCGCACATCATACATGTCAAACGTTATAGACCTCGCACATCATACACGTCACACGTTATAGACCGCGCATGGCATACATGTCATACGTTATAGACCTCACACATCATACACATCACACGTTATAGACCTCGCACATCATACACATCACACGTTATAGACCTTGCACATCATACATGTCACACGTTATAGACCTCGCACATCATACACGTCACATGTTATACACCTTGCACATCATAAACGTCGCACGTTATACACCTCGCACATCATACGTGTCGCACGTTATAGACCTCGCACATCATACACGTCACATGTTATAGACCACACACATCATACATGTCACACGTTATAGACCTCACACATCATACACGTCACACATTATAGACCTCGCACATCATACACGTCACACCTTATAGACCTCGCACATCATACACGTCACATGTTATAGACCACACACATCATACACGTCACATGTTATAGACCTCGCACATCATAAGCGTCGCATGTTATAGACCTCGCACATCATACACGTCACACGTTATAGACCTCGCACATCATACACGTCGCACGTTATAGAGCGTGCACATCATTCATGTCACATGTTATACACCTCGCACATCATACATGTCACACGTTATACACCTCGCACATCATAAATGTTGCATGTTATAGACCTCGCCTATCATACATATCACACATTATAGACCTCACACATCATACATGTCACACGTTATAGACCACGCACATCATACATGTCGAACGTTATAGACCGCACACATCATACACGTCACACGTTATAGACCGTGCACATCATACATGTCACACCTTATAGACCACGCACATCATACATGTCGAACGTTATAGACCTCGCACGTCATACATGTCGCACGTTATAGACCACGCACATCATACACGTCGCACGTTATAGACCTCGCACATCATACATGTCACACATTATACACCTCGCACATCATACACGTCACACGTTATAGACCTCGCACATCATACACGTCACACATTATAGACCTCGCACATCATACACGTCACACGTTATAGACCGCGCACATCATACATGTCACACGTTATAGACCTCGCACATCATACACGTCACACGTTATAGACCGCGCACATCATACACGTCGCATGTTATAGACCGCGCACTTAATACACATCGCACGTTATAGACCACGCACATCATACACATCACACGTTATAGACCACGCACATCATACACGTCGCACGTTACAGACCACGCACATCATACACGTTGCACGTTATACACCACGCACATCATACACGTCACACGTTGTAGACCTCGCACATCATACATGTCACACATTATAGAGCTCGCACATCATACACGTCACACGTTATAGACCTCGCACATCATGCATGTCGCACGTTATAGACCTCGCACATCATACACGTCACACGTTATGGACAGTGCACGTTATACACCTCGCACATCATACACGTCGCACGTTATAGACCACGCACATCATACATGTCACACGTTATAGACCTCGCACATCATACACATCACACGTTATAGACCTCGCACATCATACATGTCACACGTTATAGACCTCGCACATCATACACGTCACACATTATAGACCTCGCACATCATACATGTCACACATTATAGAGCTCGCACATCATACACGTCACACGTTATAGACCTCGCACATCATGCATGTCACATGTTATACACCTCGCACATCATACACGTCGCACGTTATAGACGTCGCACATCATACATGTCACACGTTATAGACCGTGCACATCATACACGTCGCACGTTTAGACCACGCACATCATAGACGTTGCACGTTATAGACCGCGCACATCATACACGTCACACATTACAGACCTCGCACATCATACATGTCACACGTTATAGAGCTCGCACATCATACACGTCACACGTTATAGACCTCGCACATCATACATGTCACATGTTATACACCTTCCACATCATAATCGTCGCACGTTATAGACCTCATACATCATACACGTCACATGTTATAGACCACGCACATCATACATGTCACACGTTATAGACCTCGCACATCATACACATCACATGTTATAGACCTCGCACATCATACATGTCACACGTTATCGACCTCGCACATCATACACGTCACACATTATAGACCTCGCACATCATACACGTCACACGTTATAGACCTCGCACATCATACACGTCACATGTTATAGACCACACACATCATACAGGTCGCACATTATAGACCTCGCACATCATACATGTCGCACGTTATAGACCTCGCACATCATACACGTCACACGTTATAGACCACGCACATCATACATGTCGAACATTATACACCTCGCACATCATACATGTCGCACATTATAGACCTCGCACATCATACACGTCGCATGTTATAGACCGCGCACATCATACACGTCACACATTATAGACCGCGCACATCAGACATGTCGCACGTTGTAGACCTCGCACATCATAGATGTCGAATGTTATAGACCACGCACATCATACATGTCACACGTTATAGACCTCGCACATCATACATGTCACACGTTATAGACCTCGCACATCATACACGTCACACGTTATAGACTGCACACATCATACACGTCACACGTTATAGACCGCGCACATCATGCACGTCACACGTTATAGACCACGCACATCATACATGTCACATGTTATAGACCTCGCACATCATACACGTCACACGTTATAGACCGCGCACATCATACACGTCGCACGTTATAGACCACGCACATCATACATGTCACACGTAAAAGACCTCGCACATCATACATGTCACACGTTATAGACCTCGCACATCATACATGTCGAACGTTATACACCTCGCACATCATACATGTCGAATGTTATACACCTCGCACATCATACATATCACACGTTATCGACCTCGCACATCATACATGTCGAACGTTATACACCTCGCACATCATACGCATCACACGTTATAGACCTCGCACATCATACACGTCACACGTTATAGACTGCGCACATCATACACGTTGCACATTATACACATCACACATCATACATGTCACACGTTATAGACCTCGCACATCATACATGTCGAACGTTATACACCTCGCACATCATACACGTCGCACGTTATAGACAACGCACATCATACATGTCGCACGTTATAGACCTCGGACATCATACATGTCGAACGTTATACACCTCGCACATCATACATGTCACACGTTATAGACCTCGCACATCATACATGTCAGACGTTAAAGACCTCGCACATCATACATGTCACACGTTATAGACCTCGCACATCATACATGTCACATGTTAAAGACCTCGCACATCATACATGTCACACATTATAGACCGCGCACATCATACATTTCACACGTTATAGTCCTCGCACATCATACATGTCAAACGTTATAGACCTCGCACATCATACACGTCACACGTTATAGACCGCGCACGGCATACATGTCATACGTTATAGACCTCGCACATCATACACATCACACGTTATAGACCTCGCACATCATACACATCACACGTTATAGACCTTGCACATCATACATGTCACACGTTATAGACCTCGCACATCATACACATAGAAACATAGAAACATAGAATCTAGGAGCAGGAGTAGGCCATTCGGCCCGTCGAGCCTGCTCCGCCATTCAATACGATCATGGCTGATCATCCAAATCCAGTACCCTGTCCCTGCTTTAATCCCCACAGTACACATATCCCACCCTACCCCCATAGCCCCACGTATTTAATTCCCCCTAACATATCCCATCCTATCCCCATAACCCCACATATTTAATCCCCCCTAACACTAAGGGTCAATTTATCATAGCCAAATCAACCTAACCCACACATTTTTGGACTGTGGGAGGAAACCGGAGCACCCGGAGGAAACCCACGCAGACACGGGGAGAATGTGCAAACTCCACACAGACAGTCACCCGAGGTCAGATTCGAACCCGGGTCTCTGGCGCTGTGAGGCACCAGTGCTAACCACTATGCCACCGTGTTGCCCGTCACATGTTATACGTTACACGTCACATGTTATACACCTTGCACATCATAAACGTCGCACGTTATACACCTCGCACATCATACGTGTCGCACGTTATAGACCTCGCACATCATACACGTCACATGTTATAGACCACACACATCATACATGTCACACATTATAGACCTCGCACATCATACACGTCACACCTTATAGACCTCGCACATCATACACGTCACATGTTATAGACCACACACATCATACACGTCACATGTTATAGACCTCGCACATCATAAGCGTCGCATGTTATAGACCTCGCACATCATACACGTCACACGTTATAGACCTCGCACATCATACACGTCGCACGTTATAGAGCGTGCACATCATTCATGTCACATGTTATACACCTCGCACATCATACATGTCACACATTATACACCTCGCACATCATAAACGTTGCATGTTATAGACCTCGCCTATCATACATATCACACGTTATAGACCTCACACATCATACATGTCACACGTTATGGACCTCGCACATCATACATGTCACACATTATGGACCTCGCACATCATACACGTCATACGTTATAGACCTCGCACATCATACATGTCGAACATTATAGACCACGCACCTCATACACGTCGCATGTTATAGACCTCGCACATCATACATGTCACACGTTATAGACCTCGCACATCATACATGTCACACATTATGGACCTCGCACATCATACACGTCATACGTTATAGACCTCGCACATCATACATGTCGAACATTATAGACCACGCACCTCATACACGTCGCATGTTATAGACCTCGCACATCATACACGTCACACGTTACAGACCTCGCACATCATACATGTCGAACGTTATAGACCACGCACATCATACATGTCGCACGTTATAGACCGCGCATATCATACACGTCACACTTTATAGACCGCGCACATCATACATGTCGAACGTTATAGACCACGCACATCATACACGTCGCACGTTATAGACCTCGCACATCATACATGTCACACGTAATAGACCTCGCACATCATACATGTCACACGTTATACACCTCGCGCATCATAAACGTTGCATGTTAAACACCTCGCATATCATACATATCACACGTTATAGACCTCACACATTATACATGTCACACGTTATAGACCACACACATCATACATGTCGAACGTTATAGACCGCGCACATCATACACGTCACACGTTATAGACCGTGCACATCATACATGTCACACCTTATAGACCACACACATCATACATGTCGAACGTTATGGACCTCGCACATCATGCATGTCGCACGTTATAGACCACGCACATCATACACGTCGCACGTTATAGACCTCGCACATCATACATGTCACACGTTATACACCTCGCACATCATACACGTCACACGTTATAGACCATGCACATCATACATGTCACACCTTATAGACCACGCACATCATACATGTCGAACGTTATAGACCTCGCACATCATGCATGTCGCACGTTATAGACCACGCACATCATACACGTCGCACGTTATAGACCTCGCACATCATACATGTCACACGTTATACACCTCGCACATCATACACGTCACACGTTATAGACCTCGCACATCATACACGTCACACATTATAGACCTCGCACATCATACACGTCACACGTTATAGACCACGCACATCATACAAGTCACACGTTATAGACCACGCACATCATACATGTCACACGTTATACACCTCACACATCATACACGTCACACGTTATACACCTCGCACATCATACACGTCACACGTTATAGACCTCGCACATCATACATGTCACACGTTATAGACCACGCACATCATACACGTCACACGTTATAGACCGTGCACATCATACACGTCGCATGTTATAGACCGCGCACTTAATACACATCGCACGTTATAGACCACGCACATCATACACGTCACACGTTATAGACCACGCACATCATACACGTCGCACGTTACAGACCACGCACATCATACACGTCACACGTTATAGACCACGCACATCATACAAGTCACACGTTATAGACCACGCACATCATACATGTCACACGTTATACACCTCACACATCATACACGTCACACGTTATACACCTCGCACATCATACACGTCACACGTTATAGACCTCGCACATCATACATGTCACACATTATAGACCACGCACATCATACACGTCACACGTTATAGACCGTGCACATCATACACGTCGCATGTTATAGACCGCGCACTTAATACACATCGCACGTTATAGACCTCGCACATCATACATGTCACACGTTATAGACCGCGCACATCATACACGTCGCACGTTTAGACCACGCACATCATAGACGATGCACGTTATAGACCGCGCACATCATACACGTCACACGTTATAGACCTCGCACATCATACATGTCACATGTTATACACCTCGCACATCATACACGTCGCACGTTATAGACCTCGCACATCATACATGTCACGTGTTATACACCTCGGACATCATACACGTCGCACGTTATAGACCTCATACATCATACACGTCACACGTTATAGACCACGCACATCATACATGTCACACGTTATAGACCTCGCACATCATACACGTCACACGTTATAGACCTCGCACATCATACATGTCACACGTTATAGACTGCGCACATCATACACGAGGCATGTAATACACTGCGCACATCATACATGTCGCACGTTATAGACCTCGCACGTCATACATGTCACACGTTATAGACCTCACACATCATAAATGTCGCACATTATAGACCTCGCACATCATTAATGTCGCACGTTATAGACCTCGCACATCATACACATCACACATTATAGACCACGCACATCATACATGTTGAACATTATACACCTCGCACAGCATACATGTCGCACATTATAGACCTCGCACAGCATACACGTCGCACGTTATTGACCGCGCATGTCATACACGTCACACATTATATTCCGCGCACATCATACATGTTGCACGTTATAGACCTCGCACATCATACATGTCGAACGTTATAGACCACGCACATCATACATGTCACACGTTATTGACCTCGCACATCATACACGTCGCACGTTATAGACCTCGCACGTCATACATGTCACACGTTATAGACCTCGCACATCATACACGTCACACGTTATAGACCTCGCACATCATACACGTCGCACGTTATAGACCTCACACATCATACATGTAGCATGTTATAGACCACGCACATCATACATGTCACACGTTATAGACCTCGCACATCATACATGTCACACGTTATGGACCTCGCACATCATACATGCCACACGTTATAGACCTGGCACATCATACATGTCGAACACTTTAGACCACGCACATCATACACGTCGCATGTTATAGACCTCGCACATCATACACGTCACACGTTACAGACCTCGCACATCATACATGTTGAACGTTATAGACCACGCACATCATACATGTCGCACGTTATAGACCGCGCACATCATACACGTCGCACTTTATAGACCGCGCACATCATACATGTCGAACGTTATAGACCACGCACATCATACACGTCGCACGTTATAGACCTCGATCATCATACACGTCACACATTATAGACCTCGCACATCATACATGTCGAACGTTATAGACCTCGCACATCACACATGTCACACGTTATAGACCTCGCACATCATACACGTCGCACGTTATAGAGCGTGCACATCATTCATGTCACATGTTATACACCTCGCACATCATACATGTCACACGTTATACACCTCGCACATCATAAACATTGCATGTTATAGACCTCGCATATCATACATATCACACGTTATAGACCTCACACATCATACATGTCACACATTATAGACCACGCACATCATACATGTCGAACGTTATAGACCGCGCACATCATACACGTCACACGTTATAGACCGTGCACATCATACATGTCACACCTTATAGACCACGCACATCATACATGTCGAACGTTACAGACCTCGCACATCATACATGTTGCACGTTATAGACCGCGCACTCATACACGTCGCACGTTATAGACCTCGCACATCATACATGTCACGCGTTATACACCTCGCACATCATACACGTCACACGTTATAGACCTCGCACATCATACACGTCACACATTATAGACCTCGCACATCATACACGTCACACGTTATAGACCACGCACATCATACACGTCACACGTTATACACCTCGCACATCATACACGTCACACATTATAGACCTCGCACATCATACATGTCACACGTTATAGACCGCGCACATCATACAAGTCACACGTTATAGACCGCGCACATCATACACGTCGCATGTTATAGACCGCGCACTTAATAAACATCGCACGTTATAGACCACGCACATCATACATGTCACACGTTATAGACCTCGCACATCATACATGTCGAACGTTATACACCTCGCACATCATACACGTCGCACGTTATAGACAACGCACATCATACATGTCGCACGTTATAGACCTCGGACATCATACATGTCGAACGTTATACACCTCGCACATCATACATGTCACACGTTATAGACCTCGCACATCATACATGTCAGACGTTAAAGACCTCGCACATCATACATGTCACACGTTATAGACCTCGCACATCATACATGTCACATGTTAAAGACCTCGCACATCATACA
>CM059432.1:109271514-109524014 GCA_030390025.1 Squalus acanthias
ACGTTATAGACCTCGCACATCATACATGTCACACGTTATAGACCTCGCACATCATACACGTCACACGTTATAGACCTCGCACATCATACACGTCACACGTTATAGACCGCGCACATCATACATGTCACACGTTATAGACCTCGCACATCATACATGTCACACGTTATAGACCTCGCACATCATACACGTCGCACGTTATAGACCTCGCACATCATACACGTCGCACGTTATAGACCTCGCACATCATACATGTCACACGTTATAGACCTCGCACATCATACATGTCACACGTTATAGACCTCGCACATCATACATGTCACACGTTATAGACCTCGCACATCATACATGTCACACGTTATAGACCTCGCACATCATACATGTCAACGTTATAGACCTCGCACATCATACACGTCACACGTTATAGACCTCGCACATCATACATGTCACACGTTATAGACCTCGCACATCATACATGTCACACGTTATAGACCTCGCACATCATACATGTCACACGTTATAGACCACACACATCATACATGTCACACGTTATAGACCTTGCACATCATACACGTCGCATGTTATAGACCACGCACATCATACATGTCGCACGTTATATACCTCTCGCACATCATACACGTCGCATGTTATTAGACCACCGCACTTCATGCATGTCACACATTATAGACCACTCACATCATACATTTACACGTTATAGACCACACACATCATACATGTCACACGTTATAGACCACGCACATCATACATGCCACACGTTATAGACCTTTGCACATCATACACGTCGCATGTTATAGACCACGCACATCATACATGTCGCACGTTATAGACCTCGCACATCATACACGTCGCATGTTATAGACCACGCACTTCATGCATTGTCACACATTATAGACCACTCACATCATACATGTTACACGTTATAGACCACACACATCATACATGCCACACGTTATAGACCTCGCACATCAAACATGCCACACGTTATAGACCACACACATCAATACATGTCACACGTTATAGACCTCGCACATCATACACGTCAACGTTATAGACCTGCACATCATACACGTCACACGTTATAGACCTCGCACATCATACATGTCGCACGTTATAGACCTCGCACATCATACACGTCACACGTTATAGACCTCGCACATCATACATGTCACACGTTATAGACCTCGCACATCATACACGTCACACGTTATAGACCTCGCACATCATACACGTCACACGTTATAGACCTCGCACATCATACATGTCACACGTTATAGACCTCGCACATCATACATGTCACACGTTATAGACCTCGCACATCATACACGTCACACGTTATAGACCTCGCACATCATACATGTCACACGTTATAGACCTCGCACATCATACACGTCACACGTTATAGACCGCGCACGTTATACACCTCGCACATCATACACGTCACACGTTATAGACCGCGCACATCATAGATGTCGCACGTTATAGACCAGCACATCATACACGTCACACGTTATAGACCGCACACATCATACATGTCACACGTTATAAGACATCGCACATCATACACGTCGCAAGTTATAGACCTCGCACATCAAACACGTCACACGTTATAGACCACGCACATCATACATGTCACACGTTATAGACCTCGCACATTATACATGTCACACGTTATAGACCGCGCACATCATACACGTCACATTTCATAGACCACGCACATCATACATGTCACATGTTATAGACCTCGCACATCATACACGTCACACGTTATAGACCACGCACATCATACATGTCACACGTTATAGACCTCGCACATCATACATGTCACACGTTATACACCTCGCACATCATACACGTCACTGTTATAGACCTCACACATCATACATGTCACACGTTATTACACCTCGCACATCATACATGTCACACGTTATACACCTCGCACATCATACACGTCGCACGTTATACACCTCGCACATCATACACGTCACACGTTATACACCTCGCACATCATACATGTCACACGTTATACACCTCGCACATCATACACGTCACACGTTATAGACCACGCACATCATACACGTCACACGTTATAGACCTCGCACATCATACACGTCGCTTATTATAGACCACACACATCATACACGTCACACGTTATAGACCTCGCACATCATACACGTCACACCTTACAGACCACGCACATCATACACGTCACACGTTATAGACCTCGCACATCATACATGTCACACGTTATAGAACTCGCACATCATACATGTCACACTTTATAGACCTCGCACATCATACATGTCACACGTTATAGACCTCGCACATCATACACGTCACACGTTATAGACCGCACACATCATACATGTCACACATTATAGACCTCACACATCACACATGTCACACGTTATAAACCTCGCACATCATACATGTCGAACGTTATAAACCTCGCACATCATACATGTCGAACGTTATAGACCTCGCACATCATACATGTCGCACGTTATAGACCGCGCACATCATGCACGTCGCACGTTATAGACCTCGCACATCATACATGTCACACGTTATAGACCTCGCACATCATACACGTCACACGTTATAGACCTCGCGCATCATACACGTCGAACGTTATAGACCCCACATCATACATGTCACACGTTATAGACCTCGCACATCATACACGTCGCATGTTATAGACCACACACATCATACACGTCACACGTTATACACCTCGCACATCATACACGTCGCATGTTATAGACCACACACATCATACACGTCACACGTTATAGACCTCGCACATCATAACGTCGCACGTTATAGACCGCGCACATCATACATGTCACACGTTATACACCTCGCACATCATATATGTCACACGTTATACACCTCGCACATCATAAACGTTGCATGTTATAGACCACACATATCATACATGTCACACGTTATAGACCTCACACATCATACATGTCACACGTTATAGACCACGCACATCATACATGTCAAACATTATAGAACTCGCACATCATACACGTCACATGTTATAGACCGCGCACATCATACACGTCGCACGTTATAGACCTCGCACATCATACATGTCAAACGTTATACACCTCGCACATCATACACGTCACACGTTATAGACCACGCACATCATACACGTCACACGTTATAGACCTTGCACATCATACACGTCACACGTTATAGACCTCGCACATCATACATGTCACATGTTATAGACCTCGCACATCATACATGTCACACGTTATAGACCTCGCACATCATACACGTCACACATTATAGACCTCGCACATCATACACGTCACACGTTATAGACCTCGCACATCATACACGTCACACTTTATAGACCTCGCACATCATACACGTCACACGTTATTGACCGCGCACATCATACATGTCACACGTTACAGACCTCGCAGATCATACACGTCGCACGTTATACACCTCGCACATCATACACGTCGCATGTTATAGACCGCGCACATCATACATGTCGCACATTATAGACCTCGCACATCATACATGTCAAACGTTATACACTTCGCAAATCATACATGTCACACGTGATACACCTCACACATCATACATGTCACATGTTATAGACCTCGCACATCATACATGTCAAACGTCATACACCTCACACATCATACACGTCACACTTTATAGACCTCGCACATCATACATGTCGCATGCTATAGACCACACACATCATACATGTCGCACGCTATAGACCTCGCAAATCATACACGTCACACGTTATAGACCTCGCACGTCATACACGTCACACGTTAGAGACCTCGCACATCATACATGTCACACGTTATAGACCTCGCACATCATACATGCCACACATTATAGACCTTGCACATCATACATGTCGAACGTTATTGACCACGCACATCATACACGTCACACGTTATAGACCTCGCACATCTTACACGTCACACGTTATAGACCTCGCACATCATACATGTCGAACATTATAGACCTCGCACATCATACATGTCGCACGTTATAGACCTCACACATCATACATGTCGCACGTTATAGACCTCGCACATCATACATGTCACACGTTATAGACCTCGCACATCATACATCATGCACGTTATAGACCTCGCACATCATACATGCCACACGTTATAGACCACGCACATCATACACGTCGCACGTTATAGACCTCGCACATCATACACGTCACACGTTATAGACCTCGCACATCATACATGTCGAACATTATAGACCTCGCACATCATACATGTCGCACGTTATAGACCTCACACATCATACATGTCGCACGTTATAGACCTCGCACATCATACATGTCACATGTTATAGACCTCGCACATCATGCATCACACACGTTATAGACCTCGCACATCATACATGCCACACGTTATAGACCATGCACATCATACACGTCGCACGTTATAGACCTCACGCATCATACATGTCGCAGGTTATAGACCTCGCACGTCATACACGTCACACGTTATAAACCTCGCACATCATACACGTCACACGTTATAGACCACACACATCATACATGTCACACGTTATAGACCTCGCACATCATACACGTCACACGTAATACACCTCGGACATCATACACGTCACACGTTATAGACCTCACACATTATACATGTCACACATTATACACCTCGCACATCATACATGTCACACGTTATACACCTCGCACATCATATTTGTCACACGTTATACACCTCACACATCATACACATCACATGTTATACACCTCGCACATCATACATGTCACACGTTATAGACCACGCACATCATACAAGTCACACGTTATAGACCTTGCACATCATACACGTCGCACGTTATAGACCTCGCACATCATACACGTCACACGTTACAGACCTCGCACATCATATACGTCACACGTTATAGACCTCGCACATCATACATGTATCACGTTATAGACCACGCACATCAACACGTCACACGTTATAGACCTTGCACATCATACACGTCGCACGTTATAGACCACGCACATCATACATGTCGCACCTTATAGACCTCGCACATCATACATGTCGCACGTTATAGACCTCACACATCATACACGTCACACATTATAGACCTCGCACATCATACAAGTCGCACGTTATAGACCTCGCACATCATACATGTTGCACCTTATAGACCTCGCACATCATACACGTCACACGTTATAGACCTCGCACATCATACACTTCGCACATTATAGACCTCGCACATCATACATGTCAAACGTTATACACCTCGCACATCATACATGTCACACGTTATACAGCTCGCACATCATACATGTTGCACGTTATAAACCTCGCACATCATACATGTCACACATTATACACCTCGCACATCATACACGTCACACGTTATAGACCGCGCACATCATACATGTCGCACATTATAGACCTCGCACATCATACATGTCAAACGTTATACACTTCGCAAATCATACATGTCACACGTGATACACCTCACACATCATACATGTCACACGTTATAGACCTTGCACATCATACATGTCAAACGTCATACACCTCACACATCATACACGTCACACGTTATAGACCTCGCACATCATACACGTCGCATGCTATAGACCACACACATCATACATGTCGCACGCTATAGACCTCGCAAATCATACACGTCACACGTTATAGACCTCGCACATCATACATGTCACACGTTAGAGACCTCGCACATCATACATGTCACACGTTATAGACCTCGCACATCATACATGTCACACGTTAGAGACCTCGCACATCATACATGTCACACGTTATAGACCTCGCACATCATACATGCCACACATTATAGACCTTGCACATCATACATGTCGAACGTTATTGACCACGCACATCATACACGTCACACGTTATAGACCTCGCACATCTTACACATCGCACGTTATACACCTCGCACATCATACGTGTTGCACGTTATAGACCTCGCACATCATACACGTCACATGTTATAGACCACACACATCATACATGTCACACATTATAGACCTTGCACATCATACACGTCACACATTATAGACCTCGCACATCATACACGTCACATGTTATAGACCTCGCACATCATACACGTCGCATGTTATAGACTACACACATCATACACGTCACATGTTATAGACCTCGCACATCATAAACGTTGCATGTTATAGACCTCGCACATCATACACGTCACACGTTATAGACCTCGCACATCATACACGTCGCACGTTATAGAGCGCGAACATCATACATGTCGCACGTTATAGACCTCGCACATCATACATGTCACACGTTATAGACCTCGAACATCATACACGTCGCACGTTATAGACCTCGCACATCATACATGTCACACGTTATAGACCTCGCACATCATACATGTCGAACGTTATACACCTCGCACATCATACACGTCACACTTTATAGACCTCGCACATCATACACGTCACACGTTATAGACCGTGCACATCATACACGTCGCACGTTATACACCTCACACATCATACATGTCACACGTTATAGACCTCGCACATCATACATGTCGAACGTTATACACCTCGCACATAATACATGTCGAACGTTATACACCTCGCACATCATACACGTCGCACGTTATAGAACACGCACATCATACTTGTCGCACGTTATACACCTCGCACATCATACATGTCGAACGTTATACACCTAGCTCATCATACACGTCACACATTATAGACCTCGAACATCATACATGTCAGACGTTATAGACCTCGCACATCATACATGTCACACATTATAGACCTCGCACATCATACACGTCACACGTTAAAGACCTCGCACATCATACACGTCACACATTATAGACCGCGCACATCATACATTTCAAACGTTATAGACCTCGCACATCATACATGTCACAAGTTATAGACCTCGCACATCATACACGTCGCACGTTATAGACCTCGCACATCATACATGTCACACGTTATACACCTCGCACATCATACACGTCACACGTTATAGACCTCGCACATCATACACGTCATACATTATAGACCTCGCACATCATACACGGCACACGTTATAGACCACGCACATCATACATGTCACACGTTATACACCTCGCACATCATACACGTCACACGTTATTGACCTCGCACATCATACACGTCACACGTTATAGACCTCGCACATCATACATGTCACACGTTATAGACCGCGCACATCATACATGTCACACGTTATAGACCTCGCACATCATGCATGTCACACCTTATAGACCTCGCACATCATACACGTCACACTTTATAGACCTCGCACATCATACACGTCACACGTTATAGACCTCACACATCATACACGTCACACGTTATAGACCATGCACATCATACACGTCACACGTTATAGACCACGCACATCATACATGTCACACGTTATAGACCTCGCACATCATACACGTCGCAGGTTATACACCTCGCACATCATACACGTCGCATGTTATTGACCACGCACATCATACACGTCGCACGTTATACACCTCGCACATCATACCTGTCACACGTTATCGACCGCGCACGTTATACACCTCGCACATCATACACGTCACACGTTATTGACTGCGCACATCATACATGTCACACGTTATAGACCTCGCACATCATACACATCACACGTTATAGACCTCGCACAACATACATGTCGCACGTTATAGACCTCGCACATCATACACGTCACACGTTATAGACCACGCACATCATACATGTCGCACTTTATAGACCTCGCACATCATACACGTCGCATGTTATAGATCATGCACATGATACATGTCGCACGTTATAGACCTCGCACATCATACACGTCGCATGTTATAGACCACGCACATCATACATGTCACGCGTTATAGACCACGCACTTCATACATGTCACACGTTATAGACCACACACATCATACGTGTCGAACGTTATAGACCTTGCACATCATACATGTCACACGTTATAGACCACGCACATCATAAACGTCACATGTTATAGACCTCGCACATCATACATGCCACACGTTATACACCACGCAGATCATACATGTCACACGTTATAGACCTCACACATCATACACGTCACACATTATAGACCTCGCACATCATACAAGTCGCACGTTATAGACCTCGCACATCATACATGTTGCACCTTATAGACCTCGCACATCATACACGTCACACGTTATAGACCTCGCACATCATACACTTCGCACATTATAGACCTCGCACATCATACATGTCAAACGTTATACACCTCGCACATCATACATGTCACACATTATACAGCTCGCACATCATACATGTTGCACGTTATAAACCTCGCACATCATACATGTCACACATTATACACCTCGCACATCATACACGTCACACGTTATAGACCGCGCACATCATACATGTCGCACATTATAGACCTCGCACATCATACATGTCAAACGTTATACACTTCGCAAATCATACATGTCACACGTGATACACCTCACACATCATACATGTCACACGTTATAGACCTTGCACATCATACATGTCAAACGTCATACACCTCACACATCATACACGTCACACGTTATAGACCTCGCACATCATACACGTCGCATGCTATAGACCACACACATCATACATGTCGCACGCTATAGACCTCGCAAATCATACACGTCACACGTTATAGACCTCGCACATCATACATGTCACACGTTAGAGACCTCGCACATCATACATGTCACACGTTATAGACCTCGCACATCATACATGTCACACGTTAGAGACCTCGCACATCATACATGTCACACGTTATAGACCTCGCACATCATACATGCCACACATTATAGACCTTGCACATCATACATGTCGAACGTTATTGACCACGCACATCATACACGTCACACGTTAGAGACCTCGCACATCATACATGTCACACGTTATAGACCTTGCACATCATACATGTCACACGTTAGAGACCTCGCACATCATACATGTCACACGTTATAGACCTCGCACATCATACATGCCACACATTATAGACCTTGCACATCATACATGTCGAACGTTATTGACCACACACATCATACACGTCACACGTTATAGACCTCGCACATCTTACACATCGCATGTTATAGACTACACACATCATACACGTCACATGTTATAGACCTCGCACATCATAAACGTTGCATGTTATAGACCTCGCACATCATACACGTCACACGTTATAGACCTCGCACATCATACATGTCACACATTATAGACCTTGCACATCATACACGTCACACATTATAGACCTCGCACATCATACACGTCACATGTTATAGACCTCGCACATCATACACGTCGCATGTTATAGACTACACACATCATACACGTCACATGTTATAGACCTCGCACATCATAAACGTTGCATGTTATAGACCTCGCACATCATACACGTCACACGTTATAGACCTCGCACATCATACACGTCGCACGTTATAGAGCGCGAACATCATACATGTCGCACGTTATAGACCTCGCACATCATACATGTCACACGTTATAGACCTCGAACATCATACACGTCGCACGTTATAGACCTCGCACATCATACATGTCACACGTTATAGACCTCGCACATCATACATGTCGAACGTTATACACCTCGCACATCATACACGTCACACTTTATAGACCTCGCACATCATACACGTCACACGTTATAGACCGTGCACATCATACACGTCGCACGTTATACACCTCACACATCATACATGTCACACGTTATAGACCTCGCACATCATACATGTCGAACGTTATACACCTCGCACATAATACATGTCGAACGTTATACACCTCGCACATCATACACGTCGCACGTTATAGAACACGCACATCATACTTGTCGCACGTTATAGACCTCGCACATCATACATGTCGAACGTTATACACCTAGCTCATCATACACGTCACACATTATAGACCTCGAACATCATACATGTCAGACGTTATAGACCTCGCACATCATACATGTCACACGTTATAGACCTCGCACATCATACACGTCACACGTTAAAGACCTCGCACATCATACACGTCACACATTATAGACCGCGCACATCATACATTTCAAACGTTATAGACCTCGCACATCATACATGTCACAAGTTATAGACCTCGCACATCATACACGTCGCACGTTATAGACCTCGCACATCATACATGTCACACGTTATACACCTCGCACATCATACACGTCACACGTTATAGACCTCGCACATCATACACGTCATACATTATAGACCTCGCACATCATACACGGCACACGTTATAGACCACGCACATCATACATGTCACACGTTATACACCTCGCACATCATACACGTCACACGTTATTGACCTCGCACATCATACACGTCACACGTTATAGACCTCGCACATCATACATGTCACACGTTATAGACCGCGCACATCATACATGTCACACGTTATAGACCTCGCACATCATGCATGTCACACCTTATAGACCTCGCACATCATACACGTCACACTTTATAGACCTCGCACATCATACACGTCACACGTTATAGACCTCACACATCATACACGTCACACGTTATAGACCATGCACATCATACACGTCACACGTTATAGACCACGCACATCATACATGTCACACGTTATAGACCTCGCACATCATACACGTCGCAGGTTATACACCTCGCACATCATACACGTCGCATGTTATTGACCACGCACATCATACACGTCGCACGTTATACACCTCGCACATCATACCTGTCACACGTTATCGACCGCGCACGTTATACACCTCGCACATCATACACGTCACACGTTATTGACTGCGCACATCATACATGTCACACGTTATAGACCTCGCACATCATACACATCACACGTTATAGACCTCGCACAACATACATGTCGCACGTTATAGACCTCGCACATCATACACGTCACACGTTATAGACCACGCACATCATACATGTCGCACTTTATAGACCTCGCACATCATACACGTCGCATGTTATAGATCATGCACATGATACATGTCGCACGTTATAGACCTCGCACATCATACACGTCGCATGTTATAGACCACGCACATCATACATGTCACGCGTTATAGACCACGCACTTCATACATGTCACACGTTATAGACCACACACATCATACGTGTCGAACGTTATAGACCTTGCACATCATACATGTCACACGTTATAGACCACGCACATCATAAACGTCACATGTTATAGACCTCGCACATCATACATGCCACACGTTATACACCACGCAGATCATACATGTCACACGTTATAGACCACGCACATCATACATGCCACACGTTATAGACCATGCACATCATAAACGTCATACGTTATAGACCTCGCACATCATACATGTCACACGTTACAGACCACGCACATCATACATGTCGAACGTTATAGACCGCGCACATCATACACGTCACATGTTATAGACCGCGCACATCATACATGTCACACGTCATAGGCCACGCACATCATACATGTCGAACGTTATAGACCGCGCACATCATACATGTCGCACGTTATAGATAGCGCACATCATACACGTCGCACGTTATAGACCTCGCACATCATACATGTCACACGTTATACACCTCGCACATCATACACGTCACACGTTATAGACCTCACACATCATACACGTCACACATTATAGACCTCGCACATCATACACGTCACACTTTATAGACCACGCACATCATACACATCACACGTTATAGACCTCGCACATCATACACGTCACACGTTATAGACTTCGCACATCATACAAGTCACACGTTATATACCGCGGACATCATACATGTCACACGTTATAGACCGCGCACATCATACATGTCACATGTTATAGACCTCACACATCATACATGTCACACGTTATAGACCTCGCACATCATACACGTCACACGTTATAGACCTCGCACATCATACACGTCACACGTTATAGACCTCACACATCATACACGTCACACATTATAGACCACGCACATCATACACTTCACATGTTATAGACCTCGCACATCATACACGTCGCACGTTATACACCTCGCACATCATACACGTCGCATGTTATAGACCACGCACATCATACACGTCGCACGTTATACACCTCGCACATCATACGTGTCACACATTATCGACTGCGCACGTTATACACCTCGCACATCATACACGTCACACGTTATAGACTGCGCACATCATACATGTCGCACTTTATAGACCTCGCACATCATACACGTCACACGTTGTAGACCTCGCACATCATACATGTCGCACGTTATAGACCTCGCACATCATACACGTCACACGTTATAGACCACGCACATCATACATGTCGCATGTTATAGAGCTCGCACATCATACACGTCGCATGTTATAGACCACGCACATCATACATGTCGCACGTTATAGACCTCGCACATCATACACGTCGCATGTTATAGACCACGCACATCATAAACGTCACACGTTATAGACCTCGCACATCATACATGCCACACGTTATAGACCACGCACATCATACATGTCACACGTTATAGACCTCACACATCATACATGCCACACGTTATAGACCACGCACATCATACATGTCACACGTTATAGACCACGCACATCATACATGTCACACGTTATAGACCATGCACATCATAAGCGTCACACATTATACACCTCGCACATCATACATGTCGCACGTTATAGACCTCGCACATCATACACGTCACACGTTATTGACCATGCACATCATACATGTCACACGTTATAGACCTCGCACATCATACACGTCACATGTTATAGACCTTGCACATCATACACATCGCACGTTATACACCTCGCACATCATACGTGTCGCACGTTATAGACCTCGCACATCAGACACGTCACATGTTATAGACCACACACATCATACATGTCACACATTATAGACCTTGCACATCATACACGTCACACATTATAGACCTCGCACATCATACACGTCTCATGTTATAGACCTCGCACATCATACACGTCGCATGTTATAGACTACACACATCATACACGTCACATGTTATAGACCTCGCACATCATAAACGTCGCATGTTATAGACCTCGCACATCATACACGTCACACGTTATAGACCTCGCACATCATACACGTCGCACGTTATAGAGCGCGAACATCATACATGTCGCACGTTATAGACCTCGCACATCATACATGTCACACGTTATAGACCTCGAACATCATACACGTCGCACGTTATAGAGCGCGAACATCATACATGTCGCACGTTATAGACCTCGCACATCATACATGTCACACGTTATAGACCTCGCACATCATACATGTCGAACGTTATACACCTCGCACATCATACACGTCACACTTTATAGACCTCGCACATCATACACGTCACACGTTATAGACCGCGCACATCATACACGTCATACGTTATAGACCTCGCACATCATACATGTCACACGTTACAGACCACGCACATCATACATGTCGAACGTTATAGACCGCGCACATCATACACGTCACATGTTATAGACCGCGCACATCATACATGTCACACGTTATAGGCCACGCACATCATACATGTCGAACGTTATAGACCTCGCACATCATACATGTCGCACGTTATAGATAGCGCACATCATACACGTCGCACGTTATAGACCTCGCACATCATACATGTCACACGTTATACACCTCGAACATCATACACATCACACGTTATAGACCTCACACATCATACACGTCACACATTATAGACCTCGCACATCATACACGTCACACGTTATAGACCACGCACATCATACACGTCACACGTTATAGACCTCGCACATCATACACGTCACACGTTATAGACTTCGCACATCATACAAGTCACACGTTATATACCGCGGACATCATAAATGTCACACTTTATGGACCGCGCACATCATACATGTCACACGTTATAGACCTCACACATCATACATGTCACACGTTATAGACCTCGCACATCATACACGTCACACCTTATAGACCTCGCACATCATACACGTCACACGTTATAGACCTCACACATCATACACGTCACACATTATAGACCACGCACATCATACACGTCACATGTTATAGACCTCGCACATCATACACGTCGCACGTTATACACCTCGCACATCATACACGTCGCATGTTATAGACCACGCACATCATACACGTCGCACGTTATACACCTCGCACATCATACGTGTCACACATTATCGACTGCGCACGTTATACACCTCGCACATCATACACGTCACACGTTATAGACTGCGCACATCATACATGTCGCACTTTATAGACCTCGCACATCATACACGTCGCATGTTATAGACCACGCACATCATACATGTCGCACGTTATAGACCTCGCACATCATACATGTCGCACGTTATAGACCACACACATCATACATGTCACACGTTATAGACCACACACATCATACATGTCGAACGTTATAGACCTTGCACATCACACATGTCACACGTTATAGACCACGCACATCTTAAACGTCACATGTTATAGACCACGCACATCATACATGCCACACGTTATACACCATGCAGATCATACATGTCACACGTTATAGACCACGCACATCATACATGCCACACGTTATAGACCACGCACATCATAAACGTCATACGTTATAGACCTCGCACATCATACATGTCACACGTTACAGACCACGCACATCATACATGTCGAACGTTATAGACCGCGCACATCATACACGTCACATGTTATAGACCGCGCACATCATACATGTCACACGTTATAGGCCACGCACATCATACATTTCGAACGTTATAGACCTCGCACATCATACATGTCGCACGTTATAGATAGCGCACATCATACAAGTCACACGTTATATACCGCGGACATCATACATGTCACACGTTATAGACCTCGCACATCATACACGTCACACATTATAGACCTCGCACATCATACACGTCACACGTTATAGACCTCACACATCATACACGTCACACATTATAGACCACGCACATCATACACGTCACACGTTATAGACCTCGCACATCATACACGTCGCATGTTATAGACCACGCACATCATACACGTCGCACGTTATACACCTCGCACATCATACGTGTCACACATTATCGACTGCGCACGTTATACACCTCGCACATCATACACGTCACACGTTATAGACTGCGCACATCATACATGTCGCACTTTATAGACCTCGCACATCATACACGTCACACGTTGTAGACCTCGCACATCATACATGTCGCACGTTATAGACCTCGCACATCATACACGTCACACGTTATAGACCACGCACATCATACATGTCGCATGTTATAGAGCTCGCACATCATACATGTCGCATGTTATAGACCACGCACATCATACATGTCGCACGTTATAGACCTCGCACATCATACACGTCGCATGTTATAGACCACGCACATCATAAACGTCACACGTTATAGACCTCGCACATCATACATGCCACACGTTATAGACCACGCACATCATACATGTCACACGTTATAGACCTCACACATCATACATGCCACATGTTATAGACCACGCACATCATACATGTCACACGTTATAGACCACGCACATCATACATGTCACACGTTATAGACCATGCACATCATACACGTCACATGTTATAGACCTTGCACATCATACACATCGCACGTTATACACCTCGCACATCATACGTGTTGCACGTTATAGACCTCGCACATCATACACGTCACATGTTATAGACCACACACATCATACATGTCACACATTATAGACCTTGCACATCATACACGTCACACATTATAGACCTCGCACATCATACACGTCACATGTTATAGACCTCGCACATCATACACGTCGCATGTTATAGACTACACACATCATACACGTCACATGTTATAGACCTCGCACATCATAAACGTTGCATGTTATAGACCTCGCACATCATACACGTCACACGTTATAGACCTCGCACATCATACACGTCGCACGTTATAGAGCGCGAACATCATACATGTCGCACGTTATAGACCTCGCACATCATACATGTCACACGTTATAGACCTCGAACATCATACACGTCGCACGTTATAGACCTCGCACATCATACATGTCACACGTTATAGACCTCGCACATCATACATGTCGAACGTTATACACCTCGCACATCATACACGTCACACTTTATAGACCTCGCACATCATACACGTCACACGTTATAGACCGTGCACATCATACACGTCGCACGTTATACACCTCACACATCATACATGTCACACGTTATAGACCTCGCACATCATACATGTCGAACGTTATACACCTCGCACATAATACATGTCGAACGTTATACACCTCGCACATCATACACGTCGCACGTTATAGAACACGCACATCATACTTGTCGCACGTTATAGACCTCGCACATCATACATGTCGAACGTTATACACCTAGCTCATCATACACGTCACACATTATAGACCTCGAACATCATACATGTCAGACGTTATAGACCTCGCACATCATACATGTCACACGTTATAGACCTCGCACATCATACACGTCACACGTTAAAGACCTCGCACATCATACACGTCACACATTATAGACCGCGCACATCATACATTTCACACGTTATAGACCTCGCACATCATACATGTCACAAGTTATAGACCTCGCACATCATACACGTCGCACGTTAGAGACCTCGCACATCATAAACGTTGCATGTTATAGACCACGCATATCATACATGTCACACGTTATAGACATCGCACATCATACATGTCACACGTTATAGACCACGCACATCATACACGTCGCATGTTATAGACCACGCACTTCATGCATGTCACACATTATAGACCACTCACATCATACATGTTACACGTTATAGACCACGCACATCATACATGTCGAACGTTATAGACCTCGCACATCATAAACGTCACACGTTATAGACCTCGCACATCATACATGCCACACGTTATAGACCACGCACATCATACATGTCACACGTTATAGACCTCGCACATCATACATGCCACATGTTATAGACCACACACATCATACATGTCACACGTTATAGACCTTGCACATCATACACGTCGCATGTTATAGACCACGCACATCATACATGTCGCACGTTATAGACCTCGCACATCATACACGTCGCATGTTATAGACCACGCACTTCATGCATGTCACACATTATAGACCACTCACATCATACATGTTACACGTTATAGACCACACACATCATACATGTCACACGTTATAGACCACGCACATCATACATGCCACACGTTATAGACCTTGCACATCATACACGTCGCATGTTATAGACCACGCACATCATACATGTCGCACGTTATAGACCTCGCACATCATACATGTCGCATGTTATAGACCACGCACTTCATGCATGTCACACATTATAGACCACTCACATCATACATGTTACACGTTATAGACCACACACATCATACATGCCACACGTTATAGACCTCGCACATCATACATGCCACACGTTATAGACCACACACATCATACATGTCACACGTTATAGACCACGCACATCATACATGTCGAACGTTATAGACCATGCACATCATAAACGTTGCACGTTATACACCTCGCACATCATACATGTCGCACGTTATAGACCTCGCACATCATGCACGTCACACGTTATAGACCGCGCACATCATACATGTCACACGTTACAGACCACGCACATAATAAACGTCATACGTTATAGACCTCGCATATCATACACGTCACACGTTATAGACCTCGCACATCATACATGTCACATGTTATAGACCTCGCACATCATGCATGTCACACGTTATAGACCTCGCACATCATACACGTCACACGTTATAGACCACGCACATCATACATGTCGCATGTTATAGACCTCGCACATCATACATGTCACATGTTATGGACCGCGCACGTTATACACCTCGCACATCATACACGTCACACATTATAGACCGCGCACATCATGCACGTCGCACGTTATAGACCATGCACATCATACACGTCACACATTATAGACCGCACACATCATACATGTCACACGTTATAGACATCGCACATCATACACGTCGCAAGTTATAGACCTCGCACATCAAACACGTCACACGTTATAGACCACGCACATCATACATGTCACACGTTATAGACCTCGCACATTATACATGTCACACGTTATAGACCGCGCACATCATACACGTCACATTTCATAGACCACGCACATCATACATGTCACATGTTATAGACCTCGCACATCATACACGTCACACGTTATAGACCACGCACATCATACATGTCACACGTTATAGACCTCGCACATCATACATGTCACACGTTATACACCTCGCACATCATACACGTCACATGTTATAGACCTCACACATCATACATGTCACACGTTATACACCTCGCACATCATACATGTCACACGTTATACACCTCGCACATCATACACGTCGCACGTTATACACCTCGCACATCATACACGTCACACGTTATACACCTCGCACATCATACATGTCACACGTTATACACCTCGCACATCATACACGTCACACGTTATAGACCACGCACATCATACACGTCACACGTTATAGACCTCGCACATCATACACGTCGCTTATTATAGACCACACACATCATACACGTCACACGTTATAGACCTCGCACAT
This sequence comes from Squalus acanthias, assembly GCA_030390025.1. NCBI lineage: Eukaryota > Metazoa > Chordata > Chondrichthyes > Squaliformes > Squalidae > Squalus > Squalus acanthias. The sequence goes on from CM059432.1 coordinate 109,290,366, forward strand.
CATACACGTCACACCTTACAGACCACGCACATCATACACGTCACACGTTATAGACCTCGCACATCATACATGTCACACGTTATAGAACTCGCACATCATACATGTCACACTTTATAGACCTCGCACATCATACATGTCACACGTTATAGACCTCGCACATCATACACGTCACACGTTATAGACCGCACACATCATACATGTCACACATTATAGACCTCACACATCACACATGTCACACGTTATAAACCTCGCACATCATACATGTCGAACGTTATAAACCTCGCACATCATACATGTCGAACGTTATAGACCTCGCACATCATACATGTCGCACGTTATAGACCGCGCACATCATGCACGTCGCACGTTATAGACCTCGCACATCATACATGTCACACGTTATAGACCTCGCACATCATACACGTCACACGTTATAGACCTCGCGCATCATACACGTCGAACGTTATAGACCCCACATCATACATGTCACACGTTATAGACCTCGCACATCATACACGTCGCATGTTATAGACCACACACATCATACACGTCACACGTTATACACCTCGCACATCATACACGTCGCATGTTATAGACCACACACATCATACACGTCACACGTTATAGACCTCGCACATCATAACGTCGCACGTTATAGACCGCGCACATCATACATGTCACACGTTATACACCTCGCACATCATATATGTCACACGTTATACACCTCGCACATCATAAACGTTGCATGTTATAGACCACACATATCATACATGTCACACGTTATAGACCTCACACATCATACATGTCACACGTTATAGACCACGCACATCATACATGTCAAACATTATAGAACTCGCACATCATACACGTCACACGTTATAGACCGCGCACATCATACACGTCGCACGTTATAGACCTCGCACATCATACATGTCAAACGTTATACACCTCGCACATCATACACGTCACACGTTATAGACCACGCACATCATACACGTCACACGTTATAGACCTTGCACATCATACACGTCACACGTTATAGACCTCGCACATCATACATGTCACATGTTATAGACCTCGCACATCATACATGTCACACGTTATAGACCTCGCACATCATACACGTCACACATTATAGACCTCGCACATCATACACGTCACACGTTATAGACCTCGCACATCATACACGTCACACTTTATAGACCTCGCACATCATACACGTCACACGTTATTGACCGCGCACATCATACATGTCACGCGTTACAGACCTCGCAGATCATACACGTCGCACGTTATACACCTCGCACATCATACACGTCGCATGTTAAAGACCACACACATCATACACGTTGCACGTTATACACCTCGCACATCATACACGTCACATGTTATGGACCGCGCACGTTATACACCTCGCACATCATACATGTCACACGTTATAGACCGCGCACATCATACACGTCGCACGTTATAGACCTCGCACATCATACACGTCACACGTTATAGACCTCGCACATCATACATGTCGCATGTTATAGACCTCGCACATCATACACGTCGCACGTTATAGACCTCGCACATCATACATGTCACACGTTATACACCTCGCACATCATACACGTCACACGTTATAGACCTCGCACATCATACACGTCACACGTTATAGACCTCGCACATCATACACGTCGAACGTTATAGACCACACATCATACATGTCACACGTTATAGAACTCGCACATCATACACGTCGCATGTTATAGACCACACACATCATACACGTCACACGTTATACACCTCGCACATCATACACATCACATGTTATAGACCACACACATCATACACGTCACACGTTATAGACCTCGCACATCATAACGTCGCACGTTATAGACCGCGCACATCATACATGTCACACGTTATACACCTCGCACATCATATATGTCACACGTTATACACCTCGCACATCATACACGTCACACGTTATAGACCTCGCACATCATACATGTCACATGTTATACACCTCGCACATCATACATGTCACACGTTTTACACCTCGCACATCATGCACGTCACAATTTATAGACCCCACAAATCATACATGTCACACGTTATACACCTCGCACATCATACATGTCACACATTATACACCTCGCACATCATACATGTCACACGTTATACACCTCGCACATCATACACGTCACACGTTATAGACCTCGCACATCATACACATCACACGTTATAGACCTTGCACATCATACACGTTGCACGTTATAGACCTCGCACATCATACATGTCGAACGTTATACACCTCGCACATCATACATGTCGAACGTTATTCACCTCGCACATCATACACGTCACACGTTACAGACCTCGCACATCATACACGTCGCATGTTATAGACCTCGCACATCATGCATGTCACACGTTATAGACCGCGCACATCATACTCATCACACGTTATAGTCCTCGCACATCATACACATCACACGTTATAGACCTCGCACATCATACACGTCGCATGTTATAGACCACACACATCATACATGTCACACGTTATAGACCTCGCACATCATACACGTCACATGTTATAGACCTCGCACATCATACACGTCACACGTTATAGACCTCGCACATCATACATGTCACACGTTATAGACCTCGCACATCATAAACGTTGCATGTTATAGACCACACATATCATACACGTCACACGTTATAGACCTCGCACATCATACACGTCACACGTTATTGACCGCACACATCATACATGTCACACGTTACAGACCTCGCAGATCATACACGTCGCACGCTATACACCTCGCACATCATACACGTCGCATGTTAAAGACCACACACATCATACACGTTGCACGTTATACACCTCGCACATCATACACGTCACACGTTATAGACCTCGCACATCATACATGTCACATGTTATAGACCTCGCACATCATACATGTCACACTTTATAGACCTCGCACATCATACACGTCACACGTTATAGACCTCGCACATCATACACGTCACACGTTATAGACCTCGCACATCATACACGTCACACGTTATAGACCTCGCACATCATACACGTCACACGTTATTGACCACGCACATCATACATGTCACACGTTACAGACCTCGCAGATCATACACGTCGCACGTTATACACCTCGCACATCATACACGTCGCATGTTAAAGACCACACACATCATACACGTTGCACGTTATACACCTCGCACATCATACACGTCACATGTTATGGACCGCGCACGTTATACACCTCGCACATCATACATGTCACACGTTATAGACCGCGCACATCATACACGTCGCACGTTATAGACCTCGCACATCATACACGTCACACGTTATAGACCTCGCACATCATACATCTCGCATGTTACAGACCTCGCACATCATACACGTCGCATGTTATAGACCTCGCACATCATGCATGTCACACGTTATAGACCGCGCACATCATACACGTCACACGTTATAGACCTCGCACATCATACACGTCACACGTTATAGACCTCGCACATCATACACGTCACACGTTATAGACCTCGCACATCATACACGTCACACGTTATTGACCGCGCACATCATACATGTCACACGTTACAGACCTCGCAGATCATACACGTCGCACGTTATACACCTCGCACATCATACACGTCGCATGTTAAAGACCACACACATCATACACGTTGCACGTTATACACCTCGCACATCATACACGTCACATGTTATGGACCGCGCACGTTATACACCTCGCACATCATACATGTCACACGTTATAGACCGCGCACATCATACACGTCGCACGTTATAGACCTCGCACATCATACACGTCACACGTTATAGACCTCGCACATCATACATCTCGCATGTTACAGACCTCGCACATCATACATGTCACACGTTATAGACCTCGCACATCATACATGTCGAACGTTATACACCTCGCACATAATACATGTCGAACGTTATACACCTCGCACATCATACACGTCGCACGTTATAGAACACGCACATCATACTTGTCGCACGTTATAGACCTCGCACATCATACATGTCGAACGTTATACACCTAGCTCATCATACACGTCACACATTATAGACCTCGAACATCATACATGTCAGACGTTATAGACCTCGCACATCATACATGTCACACGTTATAGACCTCGCACATCATACACGTCACACGTTAAAGACCTCGCACATCATACACGTCACACATTATAGACCGCGCACATCATACATTTCACACGTTATAGACCTCGCACATCATACATGTCACAAGTTATAGACCTCGCACATCATACACGTCGCACGTTAGAGACCTCGCACATCATAAACGTTGCATGTTATAGACCACGCATATCATACATGTCACACGTTATAGACATCGCACATCATACATGTCACACGTTATAGACCACGCACATCATACACGTCGCATGTTATAGACCACGCACTTCATGCATGTCACACATTATAGACCACTCACATCATACATGTTACACGTTATAGACCACGCACATCATACATGTCGAACGTTATAGACCTCGCACATCATAAACGTCACACGTTATAGACCTCGCACATCATACATGCCACACGTTATAGACCACGCACATCATACATGTCACACGTTATAGACCTCGCACATCATACATGCCACATGTTATAGACCACACACATCATACATGTCACACGTTATAGACCTTGCACATCATACACGTCGCATGTTATAGACCACGCACATCATACATGTCGCACGTTATAGACCTCGCACATCATACACGTCGCATGTTATAGACCACGCACTTCATGCATGTCACACATTATAGACCACTCACATCATACATGTTACACGTTATAGACCACACACATCATACATGTCACACGTTATAGACCACGCACATCATACATGCCACACGTTATAGACCTTGCACATCATACACGTCGCATGTTATAGACCACGCACATCATACATGTCGCACGTTATAGACCTCGCACATCATACATGTCGCATGTTATAGACCACGCACTTCATGCATGTCACACATTATAGACCACTCACATCATACATGTTACACGTTATAGACCACACACATCATACATGCCACACGTTATAGACCTCGCACATCATACATGCCACACGTTATAGACCACACACATCATACATGTCACACGTTATAGACCACGCACATCATACATGTCGAACGTTATAGACCATGCACATCATAAACGTTGCACGTTATACACCTCGCACATCATACATGTCGCACGTTATAGACCTCGCACATCATGCACGTCACACGTTATAGACCGCGCACATCATACATGTCACACGTTACAGACCACGCACATAATAAACGTCATACGTTATAGACCTCGCATATCATACACGTCACACGTTATAGACCTCGCACATCATACATGTCACATGTTATAGACCTCGCACATCATGCATGTCACACGTTATAGACCTCGCACATCATACACGTCACACGTTATAGACCACGCACATCATACATGTCGCATGTTATAGACCTCGCACATCATACATGTCACATGTTATGGACCGCGCACGTTATACACCTCGCACATCATACACGTCACACATTATAGACCGCGCACATCATGCACGTCGCACGTTATAGACCATGCACATCATACACGTCACACATTATAGACCGCACACATCATACATGTCACACGTTATAGACATCGCACATCATACACGTCGCAAGTTATAGACCTCGCACATCAAACACGTCACACGTTATAGACCACGCACATCATACATGTCACACGTTATAGACCTCGCACATTATACATGTCACACGTTATAGACCGCGCACATCATACACGTCACATTTCATAGACCACGCACATCATACATGTCACATGTTATAGACCTCGCACATCATACACGTCACACGTTATAGACCACGCACATCATACATGTCACACGTTATAGACCTCGCACATCATACATGTCACACGTTATACACCTCGCACATCATACACGTCACATGTTATAGACCTCACACATCATACATGTCACACGTTATACACCTCGCACATCATACATGTCACACGTTATACACCTCGCACATCATACACGTCGCACGTTATACACCTCGCACATCATACACGTCACACGTTATACACCTCGCACATCATACATGTCACACGTTATACACCTCGCACATCATACACGTCACACGTTATAGACCACGCACATCATACACGTCACACGTTATAGACCTCGCACATCATACACGTCGCTTATTATAGACCACACACATCATACACGTCACACGTTATAGACCTCGCACATCATACACGTCACACCTTACAGACCACGCACATCATACACGTCACACGTTATAGACCTCGCACATCATACATGTCACACGTTATAGAACTCGCACATCATACATGTCACACTTTATAGACCTCGCACATCATACATGTCACACGTTATAGACCTCGCACATCATACACGTCACACGTTATAGACCGCACACATCATACATGTCACACATTATAGACCTCACACATCACACATGTCACACGTTATAAACCTCGCACATCATACATGTCGAACGTTATAAACCTCGCACATCATACATGTCGAACGTTATAGACCTCGCACATCATACATGTCGCACGTTATAGACCGCGCACATCATGCACGTCGCACGTTATAGACCTCGCACATCATACATGTCACACGTTATAGACCTCGCACATCATACACGTCACACGTTATAGACCTCGCGCATCATACACGTCGAACGTTATAGACCCCACATCATACATGTCACACGTTATAGACCTCGCACATCATACACGTCGCATGTTATAGACCACACACATCATACACGTCACACGTTATACACCTCGCACATCATACACGTCGCATGTTATAGACCACACACATCATACACGTCACACGTTATAGACCTCGCACATCATAACGTCGCACGTTATAGACCGCGCACATCATACATGTCACACGTTATACACCTCGCACATCATATATGTCACACGTTATACACCTCGCACATCATAAACGTTGCATGTTATAGACCACACATATCATACATGTCACACGTTATAGACCTCACACATCATACATGTCACACGTTATAGACCACGCACATCATACATGTCAAACATTATAGAACTCGCACATCATACACGTCACACGTTATAGACCGCGCACATCATACACGTCGCACGTTATAGACCTCGCACATCATACATGTCAAACGTTATACACCTCGCACATCATACACGTCACACGTTATAGACCACGCACATCATACACGTCACACGTTATAGACCTTGCACATCATACACGTCACACGTTATAGACCTCGCACATCATACATGTCACATGTTATAGACCTCGCACATCATACATGTCACACGTTATAGACCTCGCACATCATACACGTCACACATTATAGACCTCGCACATCATACACGTCACACGTTATAGACCTCGCACATCATACACGTCACACTTTATAGACCTCGCACATCATACACGTCACACGTTATTGACCGCGCACATCATACATGTCACGCGTTACAGACCTCGCAGATCATACACGTCGCACGTTATACACCTCGCACATCATACACGTCGCATGTTAAAGACCACACACATCATACACGTTGCACGTTATACACCTCGCACATCATACACGTCACATGTTATGGACCGCGCACGTTATACACCTCGCACATCATACATGTCACACGTTATAGACCGCGCACATCATACACGTCGCACGTTATAGACCTCGCACATCATACACGTCACACGTTATAGACCTCGCACATCATACATGTCGCATGTTATAGACCTCGCACATCATACACGTCGCACGTTATAGACCTCGCACATCATACATGTCACACGTTATACACCTCGCACATCATACACGTCACACGTTATAGACCTCGCACATCATACACGTCACACGTTATAGACCTCGCACATCATACACGTCGAACGTTATAGACCACACATCATACATGTCACACGTTATAGAACTCGCACATCATACACGTCGCATGTTATAGACCACACACATCATACACGTCACACGTTATACACCTCGCACATCATACACATCACATGTTATAGACCACACACATCATACACGTCACACGTTATAGACCTCGCACATCATAACGTCGCACGTTATAGACCGCGCACATCATACATGTCACACGTTATACACCTCGCACATCATATATGTCACACGTTATACACCTCGCACATCATACACGTCACACGTTATAGACCTCGCACATCATACATGTCACATGTTATACACCTCGCACATCATACATGTCACACGTTTTACACCTCGCACATCATGCACGTCACAATTTATAGACCCCACAAATCATACATGTCACACGTTATACACCTCGCACATCATACATGTCACACATTATACACCTCGCACATCATACATGTCACACGTTATACACCTCGCACATCATACACGTCACACGTTATAGACCTCGCACATCATACACATCACACGTTATAGACCTTGCACATCATACACGTTGCACGTTATAGACCTCGCACATCATACATGTCGAACGTTATACACCTCGCACATCATACATGTCGAACGTTATTCACCTCGCACATCATACACGTCACACGTTACAGACCTCGCACATCATACACGTCGCATGTTATAGACCTCGCACATCATGCATGTCACACGTTATAGACCGCGCACATCATACTCATCACACGTTATAGTCCTCGCACATCATACACATCACACGTTATAGACCTCGCACATCATACACGTCGCATGTTATAGACCACACACATCATACATGTCACACGTTATAGACCTCGCACATCATACACGTCACATGTTATAGACCTCGCACATCATACACGTCACACGTTATAGACCTCGCACATCATACATGTCACACGTTATAGACCTCGCACATCATAAACGTTGCATGTTATAGACCACACATATCATACACGTCACACGTTATAGACCTCGCACATCATACACGTCACACGTTATTGACCGCACACATCATACATGTCACACGTTACAGACCTCGCAGATCATACACGTCGCACGCTATACACCTCGCACATCATACACGTCGCATGTTAAAGACCACACACATCATACACGTTGCACGTTATACACCTCGCACATCATACACGTCACACGTTATAGACCTCGCACATCATACATGTCACATGTTATAGACCTCGCACATCATACATGTCACACTTTATAGACCTCGCACATCATACACGTCACACGTTATAGACCTCGCACATCATACACGTCACACGTTATAGACCTCGCACATCATACACGTCACACGTTATAGACCTCGCACATCATACACGTCACACGTTATTGACCACGCACATCATACATGTCACACGTTACAGACCTCGCAGATCATACACGTCGCACGTTATACACCTCGCACATCATACACGTCGCATGTTAAAGACCACACACATCATACACGTTGCACGTTATACACCTCGCACATCATACACGTCACATGTTATGGACCGCGCACGTTATACACCTCGCACATCATACATGTCACACGTTATAGACCGCGCACATCATACACGTCGCACGTTATAGACCTCGCACATCATACACGTCACACGTTATAGACCTCGCACATCATACATCTCGCATGTTACAGACCTCGCACATCATACACGTCGCATGTTATAGACCTCGCACATCATGCATGTCACACGTTATAGACCGCGCACATCATACACGTCACACGTTATAGACCTCGCACATCATACACGTCACACGTTATAGACCTCGCACATCATACACGTCACACGTTATAGACCTCGCACATCATACACGTCACACGTTATTGACTGCGCACATCATACATGTCACACGTTACAGACCTCGCAGATCATACACGTCGCACGTTATACACCTCGCACATCATACACGTCGCATGTTAAAGACCACACACATCATACACGTTGCACGTTATACACCTCGCACATCATACACGTCACATGTTATGGACCGCGCACGTTATACACCTCGCACATCATACATGTCACACGTTATAGACCGCGCACATCATACACGTCGCACGTTATAGACCTCGCACATCATACACGTCACACGTTATAGACCTCGCACATCATACATCTCGCATGTTACAGACCTCGCACATCATACACGTCGCATGTTATAGACCTCGCACATCATGCATGTCACACGTTATAGACCGCGCACATCATACTCATCACACTTTATAGTCCTCGCACATCATACACATCACACGTTATAGACCTCGCACATCATACACGTCGCATGTTATAGACCACACACATCATACATGTCACACGTTATAGACCTCGCACATCATACACGTCACATGTTATAGACCTCGCACATCATACACGTCACACGTTATAGACCTCGCACATCATACATGTCACACGTTATAGACCTCGCACATCATAAACGTTGCATGTTATAGACCACACATATCATACACGTCACACGTTATAGACCTCGCACATCATACACGTCACACGTTATTGACCGCACACATCATACATGTCACACGTTACAGACCTCGCAGATCATACACGTCGCACGCTATACACCTCGCACATCATACACGTCGCATGTTAAAGACCACACACATCATACACGTTGCACGTTATACACCTCGCACATCATACACGTCACACGTTATAGACCTCGCACATCATACATGTCACATGTTATAGACCTCGCACATCATAAACGTTGCATGTTATAGACCACACATATCATACATGTCACATGTTATAGACCTCGCACATCATACATGTCACACGTTATAGACCTCGCACATCATACACGTCACACGTTATAGACCTCGCACATCATACACGTCACACGTTATAGACCTCGCACATCATACACGTCACACGTTATAGACCTCGCACATCATACACGTCACACGTTATTGACCGCGCACATCATACATGTCACACGTTACAGACCTCGCAGATCATACACGTCGCACGTTATACACCTCGCACATCATACACGTCGCATGTTAAAGACCACACACATCATACACGTTGCACGTTATACACCTCGCACATCATACACGTCACATGTTATGGACCGCGCACGTTATACACCTCGCACATCATACATGTCACACGTTATAGACCGCGCACATCATACACGTCGCACGTTATAGACCTCGCACATCATACACGTCACACGTTATAGACCTCGCACATCATACATCTCGCATGTTATAGACCTCGCACATCATACACGTCGCACGTTATAGACCTCGCACATCATACATGTCACACGTTATACACCTTGCACATCATACACGTCACATGTTATAGACCTCGCACATCATACACGTCACACGTTATAGACCTCACACATCATACACGTCACACCTTATAGACCACGCACATCATACACGTCACACTTTATAGACCTTGCACATCATACACGTCACACGTTATAGACCGCACACATCATACATGTCACACATTATAGACCTCACACATCATACATGTCACACGTTATAGACCTCGCACATCATACATGTCACATGTTATAGACCTCGCACATCATACACGTCACACGTTATAGACCTCGCACATCATACACGTCACACGTTATAAACCTCGCACATCATACACGTCACACGTTATAGACCTTGCACATCATACATGTCACACGTTATAGACCTTGCACATCATACACGTCACACGTTATAGACCTTGCACATCATACACGTCGCACGTTATACACCTCGCACATCATACATGTCGCACGTTATAGACCTCGCACATCATACACGTCACACGTTATAGACCACGCACATCATACATGTCACACGTTATAGACCTCGCACATCATACACGTCACACGTTATAGACCTCGCACATCATACACGTCGAACGTTATAGACCACACATCATACATGTCACACGTTATAGAACTCGCACATCATACACGTCGCATGTTATAGACCACACACATCATACACGTCACACGTTATAGACCTCGCACATCATAACGTCGCATGTTATAGACCACACACATCATACACGTCACACGTTATAGACCTCGCACATCATAACGTCGCACGTTATAGACCGCGCACATCATACATGTCACACGTTATACACCTCGCACATCATATATGTCACACGTTATACACCTCGCACATCATACACGTCACACGTTATAGACCTCGCACATCATACATGTCACATGTTATACACCTCGCACATCATACATGTCACACGTTTTACACCTCGCACATCATGCACGTCACAATTTATAGACCCCACAAATCATACATGTCACACATTATACACCTCGCACATCATACATGTCACACATTATACACCTCGCACATCATACATGTCACACGTTATACACCTCGCACATCATACACGTCACACGTTATAGACCTCGCACATCATACACATCACACGTTATAGACCTTGCACATCATACACGTTGCACGTTATAGACCTCGCACATCATACATGTCGAACGTTATACACCTCGCACATCATACATGTCGAACGTTATACACCTCGCACATCATACACGTCACACGTTATAGACCTCGCACATCATACACGTCGCATGTTATAGACCTCGCACATCATGCATGTCACACGTTATAGACCGCGCACATCATACTCATCACACGTTATAGTCCTCGCACATCATACACATCACACGTTGTAGACCTCGCACATCATACACGTCGCATGTTATAGACCACACACATCATACATGTCACACGTTATAGACCTCGCACATCATACACGTCACATGTTATAGACCTCGCACATCATACACGTCACACGTTATAGACCTCGCACATCATACATGTCACACGTTATAGACCTCGCACATCATAAACGGTGCATGTTATAGACCACACATATCATACAAGTCACACGTTATAGACCTCACACATCATACATGTCACACGTTATAGACCACGCACATCATACATGTCGAATGTTATAGACCGCGCACATCATACACATCGCACGTTATAGACCGCGCACATCATACATGTCACACGTTATAGACCACGCACATCATACATGTCGAACATTATAGACCTCGCACATCATACATGTCACACGTTATAGACCTCGCACATCATACATGTCACATGTTATAGACCTCGCACATCATACACGTCACACGTTATAGACCTCGCACATCATACACGTCACACGTTATAAACCTCGCACATCATACACGTCACACGTTATAGACCTTGCACATCATACATGTCACACGTTATAGACCTTGCACATCATACACGTCACACGTTATAGACCTTGCACATCATACACGTCGCACGTTATACACCTCGCACATCATACATGTCGCACGTTATAGACCTCGCACATCATACACGTCACACGTTATAGACCACGCACATCATACATGTCACACGTTATAGACCTCGCACATCATACACGTCACACGTTATAGACTCGCACATCATACACGTCGAACGTTATAGACCACACATCATACATGTCACACGTTATAGAACTCGCACATCATACACGTCGCATGTTATAGACCACACACATCATACACGTCACACGTTATAGACCTCGCACATCATAACGTCGCATGTTATAGACCACACACGTCATACACGTCACACGTTATAGACCTCGCACATCATAACGTCGCACGTTATAGACCGCGCACATCATACATGTCACACGTTATACACCTCGCACATCATATATGTCACACGTTATACACCTCGCACATCATACACGTCACACGTTATAGACCTCGCACATCATACATGTCACATGTTATACACCTCGCACATCATACATGTCACACGTTTTACACCTCGCACATCATGCACGTCACAATTTATAGACCCCACAAATCATACATGTCACACGTTATACACCTCGCACATCATACATGTCACACATTATACACCTCGCACATCATACATGTCACACGTTATACACCTCGCACATCATACACGTCACACGTTATAGACCTCGCACATCATACACATCACACGTTATAGACCTTGCACATCATACACGTTGCACGTTATAGACCTCGCACATCATACATGTCGAACGTTATACACCTCGCACATCATACATGTCGAACGTTATACACCTCGCACATCATACACGTCACACGTTATAGACCTCGCACATCATACACGTCGCATGTTATAGACCTCGCACATCATGCATGTCACACGTTATAGACCGCGCACATCATACTCATCACACGTTATAGTCCTCGCACATCATACACATCACACGTTATAGACCTCGCACATCATACACGTCACATGTTATAGACCTCGCACATCATACACGTCACACGTTATAGACCTCGCACATCATACATGTCACACGTTATAGACCTCGCACATCATAAACGTTGCATGTTATAGACCACACATATCATACATGTCACACGTTATAGACCTCACACATCATACATGTCACACGTTATAGACCACGCACATCATACATGTCGAATGTTATAGACCGCGCACATCATACACATCGCACGTTATAGACCGCGCACATCATACATGTCACACGTTATAGACCACGCACATCATACATGTCGAACATTATAGACCTCGCACATCATACATGTCACACGTTATAGACCGCGCACATCATACACGTCGCACGTTATAGACCTCGCACATCATACATGTCACACGTTATACACCTCGCACATCATACACGTCACACGTTATAGACCACGCACATCATACACGTCACACGTTATAGACCTTGCACATCATACACGTCACACGTTATAGACCTCGCACATCATACATGTCACATGTTATAGACCTCGCACATCATACATGTCACACGTTATAGACCTCGCACATCATACACGTCACACGTTATAGACCTTGCACATCATACACGTCACACGTTATAGACCTCGCACATCATACACGTCACACATTATAGACCTCGCACATCATACACGTCACACGTTATTGACCGTGCACATCATACATGTCACACGTTACAGACCTCGCACATCATACACGTCGCACGTTATACACCTCGCACATCATACACGTCGCATGTTATAGACCACACACATCATACACGTCGCACGTTATACACCTCGCACATCATACATGTCACATGTTATGGACCGCGCACGTTATACACCTCGCACATCATACACGTCACACGTTATAGACCGCGCACATCATACATGTCGCACGTTATAGACCTCGCACATCATACACGTCACACGTTATAGACCTCGCACATCATACATGTCGCATGTTATAGACCTCGCACATCATACATGTCGCACGTTATAGACCACGCACATCATACATGTCGCACGTTATAGACCTCGCACATCATACACGTTGCATGTTATAGACCACGCACATCATACATGTCACACGTTATAGACCACGCACATCATACATGTCATACGTTATAGACCACACACATCATACATGTTGAACGTTACAGACCTCGCACATCATACATGTCACACGTTATAGACCACGCACATCATAAACGTCACACGTTATACACCTCGCATATCATACATGCCACACGTTATAGACCTCGCACATCATACACGTCACACATTATAGACCTCGCACATCATACATGTCACACGTTATAGACATCGCACATCATACATGTCGCACGTTATAAACCTCGCACATCATACATGTTGAACGTTATAGACCACGCACATCATACACGTCACACGTTATAGATCTCGCACATCATACACGTCACACGTTATAGATCTCGCACATCATACATGTCACACGTTATAGACCACGCACATCATACATGTTGAACGTTATAGACCATGCACATCATACACGTCACACGTTATACACCTCGCATATCATACATGCCACACGTTATAGACCTCGCACATCATACACGTCACACATTATAGACCTCACACATCATACATGTCACACATTATAGACATCGCACATCATACACGTTGCACGTTATAGACCTCGCACATCATACATGTCACACGTTATACACCTCGCACATCATACATGTCACACGTTATAGACCTCGCACATCATACACGTCACACGTTATAGACCTCGCACATCATACACGTCACACCTTATAGACCACGCACATCATACACGTCACACTTTATAGACCTCACACATCATACACGTCACACGTTATAGACCTCGCACATCATACATGTCACACGTTATAGACCTCGCACATCATACACGTCACACGTTATAGACCTCGCACATCATACATGTCACACGTTTTCGACCGTGCACATCATACATGTCACACGTTATAGACCTCGCACATCATACATGTCACACGGTATAGACCTCGCACATCATACATGTCACACGTTATAGACCTCGCACATCATACACGTCACACGTTATAGACCTCGCACATCATACACGTCACACGTTATAGACCTCACACTTCATACACGTCACACTTTATAGACCGCGCACATCATACATGTCACGCGTTATAGACCTCGCACATCATACACGTCGCACGTTATACACCTCGCACATCATACACGTCGCATGTTATAGACCACGCACATCATACACGTCGCACGTTATACACCTTGCACATCATACATGTCACACGTTATAGACCAAGCACATCATACATGTCACACGTTATATACCTCGCACATCATACATGCCACACGTTATAGACCACGCACATCATACATGTCACACGTTATAGACCAGGCACATCATGCATGTCACACATTATAGACCACACACATCATACATGTCACACATTATAGACCACGCACATCATACATGTCACACGTTATAGACCACGCACATCATACATGTCGCACATTATAGACATCGCACATCATACACGTTGCATGTTATAGACCACGCACATCATACATGTCACACCTTATAGACCACGCACATCATACATGTCACACGTTATAGACCTCGCACATCATACACGTCACACGTTATAGACTCGCACATCATACACGTCGAACGTTATAGACCACACATCATACATGTCACACGTTATAGAACTCGCACATCATACACGTCGCATGTTATAGACCACACACATCATACACGTCACACGTTATAGACCTCGCACATCATAACGTCGCATGTTATAGACCACACACGTCATACACGTCACACGTTATAGACCTCGCACATCATAACGTCGCACGTTATAGACCGCGCACATCATACATGTCACACGTTATACACCTCGCACATCATATATGTCACACGTTATACACCTCGCACATCATACACGTCACACGTTATAGACCTCGCACATCATACATGTCACATGTTATACACCTCGCACATCATACATGTCACACGTTTTACACCTCGCACATCATGCACGTCACAATTTATAGACCCCACAAATCATACATGTCACACGTTATACACCTCGCACATCATACATGTCACACATTATACACCTCGCACATCATACATGTCACACGTTATACACCTCGCACATCATACACGTCACACGTTATAGACCTCGCACATCATACACATCACACGTTATAGACCTTGCACATCATACACGTTGCACGTTATAGACCTCGCACATCATACATGTCGAACGTTATACACCTCGCACATCATACATGTCGAACGTTATACACCTCGCACATCATACACGTCATACGTTATAGACCTCGCACATCATACACGTCGCATGTTATAGACCTCGCACATCATGCATGTCACACGTTATAGACCGCGCACATCATACTCATCACACGTTATAGTCCTCGCACATCATACACATCACACGTTATAGACCTCGCACATCATACACGTCACATGTTATAGACCTCGCACATCATACACGTCACACGTTATAGACCTCGCACATCATACATGTCACACGTTATAGACCTCGCACATCATAAACGTTGCATGTTATAGACCACACATATCATACATGTCACACGTTATAGACCTCACACATCATACATGTCACACGTTATAGACCACGCACATCATACATGTCGAATGTTATAGACCGCGCACATCATACACATCGCACGTTATAGACCGCGCACATCATACATGTCACACGTTATAGACCACGCACATCATACATGTCGAACATTATAGACCTCGCACATCATACATGTCACACGTTATAGACCACGCACATCATACACGTCGCACGTTATAGACCTCGCACATCATACATGTCACACGTTATACACCTCGCACATCATACACGTCACACGTTATAGACCACGCACATCATACACGTCACACGTTATAGACCTTGCACATCATACACGTCACACGTTATAGACCTCGCACATCATACATGTCACATGTTATAGACCTCGCACATCATACATGTCACACGTTATAGACCTCGCACATCATACACGTCACACGTTATAGACCTTGCACATCATACACGTCACACGTTATAGACCTCGCACATCATACACGTCACACATTATAGACCTCGCACATCATACATGTCACACGTTATTGACCGCGCACATCATACATGTCACACGTTACAGACCTCGCACATCATACACGTCGCACGTTATACACCTCGCACATCATACACGTCGCATGTTATAGACCACACACATCATACACGTCGCACGTTATACACCTCGCACATCATACATGTCACATGTTATGGACCGCGCACGTTATACACCTCGCACATCATACACGTCACACGTTATAGACCGCGCACATCATACATGTCGCACGTTATAGACCTCGCACATCATACACGTCACACGTTATAGACCTCGCACATCATACATGTCGCATGTTATAGACCTCGCACATCATACATGTCGCACGTTATAGACCACGCACATCATACATGTCGCACGTTATAGACCTCGCACATCATACACGTTGCATGTTATAGACCACGCACATCATACATGTCACACGTTATAGACCACGCACATCATACATGTCATACGTTATAGACCACACACATCATACATGTTGAACGTTACAGACCTCGCACATCATACATGTCACACGTTATAGACCACGCACATCATAAACGTCACACGTTATACACCTCGCATATCATACATGCCACACGTTATAGACCTCGCACATCATACACGTCACACATTATAGACCTCGCACATCATACATGTCACACGTTATAGACATCGCACATCATACATGTCGCACGTTATAAACCTCGCACATCATACATGTTGACGTTATAGACCACGCACATCATACACGTCACACGTTATAGATCTCGCACATCATACACGTCACACGTTATAGATCTCGCACATCATACATGTCACACGTTATAGACCACGCACATCATACATGTTGAACGTTATAGACCATGCACATCATACACGTCACACGTTATACACCTCGCATATCATACATGCCACACGTTATAGACCTCGCACATCATACACGTCACACATTATAGACCTCACACATCATACATGTCACACATTATAGACATCGCACATCATACACGTTGCACGTTATAGACCTCGCACATCATACATGTCACACGTTATACACCTCGCACATCATACATGTCACACGTTATAGACCTCGCACATCATACACGTCACACGTTATAGACCTCGCACATCATACACGTCACACCTTATAGACCACGCACATCATACACGTCACACTTTATAGACCTCACACATCATACACGTCACACGTTATAGACCTCGCACATCATACATGTCACACGTTATAGACCTCGCACATCATACACGTCACACGTTATAGACCTCGCACATCATACATGTCACACGTTTTCGACCGTGCACATCATACATGTCACACGTTATAGACCTCGCACATCATACATGTCACACGGTATAGACCTCGCACATCATACATGTCACACGTTATAGACCTCGCACATCATACACGTCACACGTTATAGACCTCGCACATCATACACGTCACACGTTATAGACCTCACACTTCATACACGTCACACTTTATAGACCGCGCACATCATACATGTCACGCGTTATAGACCTCGCACATCATACACGTCGCACGTTATACACCTCGCACATCATACACGTCGCATGTTATAGACCACGCACATCATACACGTCGCACGTTATACACCTTGCACATCATACATGTCACACGTTATAGACCAAGCACATCATACATGTCACACGTTATATACCTCGCACATCATACATGCCACACGTTATAGACCACGCACATCATACATGTCACACGTTATAGACCAGGCACATCATGCATGTCACACATTATAGACCACACACATCATACATGTCACACATTATAGACCACGCACATCATACATGTCACACGTTATAGACCACGCACATCATACATGTCGCACATTATAGACATCGCACATCATACACGTTGCATGTTATAGACCACGCACATCATACATGTCACACCTTATAGACCACGCACATCATACATGTCACACGTTATAGACCACGCACATCATACATGTCGAACGTTATAGACCTTGCACATCATACATGTCACACGTTATAGACCACACACATCATGAACGTCACACGTTATACACCTCGCACATCATACATGCCACATGTTATAGACCACGCACATCATACATGTCACACGTTATAGACCTCGCACATCATACATGCCACACGTTATAGACCACGCACAACATACATGTCACACGTTATAGACCACGCACATCATACATGTCACACGTTATAGACCACACACATCATAAACGTCACACGTTATACACCTCGCACATCATACATGTCGCACGTTATAGACCTCGCACATCATACACGTCACACGTTATAGACCTCGCACATCATACACGTCACACGTTATAGACCTCGCACATCATACATGTCTCACATTATACACCGCGCACATCATACACGTCACACGTTATAGACCTCGCACATCATACACGTCACACGTTATATACCTCACACATCATACACGTCACACATTATACACCGCGCACATCATACATGTCACACGTTATAGACCTCGCACATCATACACGTCACACGTTATAGACCTCGCACATCATACACGTCACACATTATACACCGCGCACATCATACACATCACACGTTATGGACCTCGCACATCATACACGTCACACGTTATAGACCTCACAAATCATACACGTCACACATTATACACCGCGCACATCATACTTGTCGCACTTTATAGACCTCGCACATCATACACGTCGCATGATATAGACCGTGCACATCATACATGTCACACGTTATAGACCTCGCACATCATACATGTCACACGGTATAGACCTCGCACATCATACATGTCACACGTTATAGACCTCGCACATCATACACGTCACACGTTATAGACCTCGCACATCATACACGTCACACGTTATAGACCTCACACTTCATACACGTCACACTTTATAGACCGCGCACATCATACATGTCACGCGTTATAGACCTCGCACATCATACACGTCGCACGTTATACACCTCGCACATCATACACGTCGCATGTTATAGACCACGCACATCATACACGTCGCACGTTATACACCTTGCACATCATACATGTCACACGTTATAGACCAAGCACATCATACATGTCACACGTTATATACCTCGCACATCATACATGCCACACGTTATAGACCACGCACATCATACATGTCACACGTTATAGACCAGGCACATCATGCATGTCACACATTATAGACCACACACATCATACATGTCACACATTATAGACCACGCACATCATACATGTCACACGTTATAGACCACGCACATCATACATGTCGCACATTATAGACATCGCACATCATACACGTTGCATGTTATAGACCACGCACATCATACATGTCACACCTTATAGACCACGCACATCATACATGTCACACGTTATAGACCACGCACATCATACATGTCGAACGTTATAGACCTTGCACATCATACATGTCACACGTTATAGACCACGCACATCATGAACGTCACACGTTATACACCTCGCACATCATACATGCCACATGTTATAGACCACGCACATCATACATGTCACACGTTATAGACCTCGCACATCATACATGCCACACGTTATAGACCACGCACAACATACATGTCACACGTTATAGACCACGCACATCATACATGTCACACGTTATAGACCACACACATCATAAACGTCACACGTTATACACCTCGCACATCATACATGTCGCACGTTATAGACCTCGCACATCATACACGTCACACGTTATATACCTCGCACATCATACACGTCACACGTTATAGACCTCGCACATCATACATGTCTCACATTATACACCGCGCACATCATACACGTCACACGTTATAGACCTCGCACATCATACACGTCACACGTTATATACCTCGCACATCATACACGTCACACATTATACACCGCGCACATCATACATGTCACACGTTATAGACCTCGCACATCATACACGTCACACGTTATAGACCTCGCACATCATACACGTCACACATTATACACCGCGCACATCATACACATCACACGTTATGGACCTCGCACATCATACACGTCACACGTTATAGACCTCACAAATCATACACGTCACACATTATACACCGCGCACATCATACTTGTCGCACTTTATAGACCTCGCACATCATACACGTCGCATGATATAGACCTCGCACATCATACATGTCACACATTATAGACCTCGCACATCATACATGTCGCACGTTATAGACTGCGCACATCATACATGTCACATGTTAGAGACCTCGCACATCATACATGTCGCACGTTATAGACCTCGCACATCATACACGTCACACGATATAGACCTCGCACATCATACATGTCACACATTATACACCTCGCACATCATACACGTCACACGTTATAGACCTCGCACATCATACATGTCACACGTTATAGACCTCGCACATCATACACGTCACACGTTATAGACCTCGCACATCATACACGTCACACGTTATAGACCTCGCACATCATACACGTCGCACGTTATACACCTCGCACATCATGCATGTCACACGTTGTAGACCGCGCACATCATACATGTCGCACGTTATAGACCTCGCACATCATACACGTCGCATGTTATAGACCACGCACACCATACATGTCACACGTTATAGACCACGCACATCATACATGTCACACGTTATAGACCACACACATCATACATGTCGCACGTTATAGACCACGCACATCATACATGTCGCACGTTATAGACCGCGCACATCATACATGTCGCACGTGATAGACCTCGCACATCATACACGTCGCATGTTATAGACCACGCACACCATACATGTCACACGTTATAGACCACGCACATCATACATGTCACACGTTATAGACCACACACATCATACATGTCGCACGTTATAGACCACGCACATCATACATGTCGCACGTTATAGACCGCGCACATCATACATGTCGCACGTGATAGACCTCGCACATCATACACATCACATGTTATAGACCACGCACATCATACATGTCACATGTTATAGACCTCGCACATCATACATGTCACACGTTATAGACCACGCTCATCATACTTGTTGAACGTTATAGACCACGCACATCATACACGTCACATGTTATAGATCTCGCACATCATACACGTCACACGTTATAGATCTCGCACATCATACATGTCACATGTTATAGACCACGCACATCATTCACGTCACACTTTATAGACCATGCACATCATACACGTCACACGTTATACACCTCGCTCATCATAAACGTCGCACGTTATAGATCTCGCACATCATACATGTCACACGTTATACACCTCGCACATCATAAACGTCGCACGTTATAGATCTCGCACATCATACATGTCACGCGTTATAGACCGCGCACATCATAAACGTCGCACGTTATAGACCACGCACATCATACACGTCACACGTTATAGACTGCGCACATCATAAACATCGCACGTTATAGAGCACGCACATCATACACGTCGCACGTTATACATGCCACACGTTATAGACCTCGCACATCGTACACGTCGCATGTTATAGACCACGCACATCATAAACGTCGCATGTTATAGACCACGCACATCATACATGTCGCACGTTATAGACCTCGCACCTATACAGCTCACCCATTATACACATCAGCCATCATACAGCTTGCCCGATTTTCCTTTCCATTTACTTTATCTGTATAATGGACGGCTGGTCTGATATTGTGTATTTTACATCATCGGCAATGCTACCCACACTGTGTTTTGAGGCATCAAAACAGGGCACTTCATGTCTTGTTTGTGATGTTCAGGTAGCTTCCCTCTTTCTTAACTGAGTTGTTTGATGGATTAAACAAACTAGTAAAAGTAGTAACATTGTCTATTAATGTGAGGCTCACTAGGCTGCAGTGCAGAGCCAGTTTTAGTGCTTGTACAAAGAACTATGTAGTACTGAAGTCACCTTCGTGCATGAACAACAATGATAGCAAGTGCAAAATCCAGTCATCCCACAAATTGGCACTGATATCACCTTTTAAGAGGGAAATAGCCGAGAGTTCAGGCCTTCAGTAATCATCATTTGATGGACTGGCAGATTGCTGAACACTATAAGAGGGAGTCACAGGGCTGATCCCAGGCCATTCCATTCAAAAATAATGTAACAATTTGGTTGCGCTGTTCTGCTGGGAAATGCTACAGTTTGAAGATCACAGTTGAGCACATTGAATGAGAATTATTCAAATAAATTCATCGATTTACGCAATACTGTGACTGAACAAGCGTTCTCCACTTCCATGCACCTTCTCATCATCCAGAAAACAGGCGAATGAGCAGCTGAAGGGAATTCAGATTCTGGAGCTGGAAGTTATATCTTGGAAAGTCTGCAAAATGTGTGTAAGATTAGAATGGATAACCAACTTCACACATCTGGGATGTTTTAGAATCAAGCTAACACGCATGAGATATTTTGCAGCTTACCTACCCTGTCCATTTAAGCTAAAAAGCAAGTCTGTAAAGAAAAAGACATGGTTCAAATTTAGACTCCTAACGGGGATGATTTTAACCCTGCCCGCCCAGTGTAAACCGGGCAGGCAGGCAGATAAAATTGCTCATGGGACTCAGCTGCCGATGACCCGTTCTCTTCCCGCAGGCTACGATTTTAACCTGCTCTTCTGAGCAGGCAAGAAGGACATCATTGTGGCCCTGACTGCTATTTTAATCCTGGGCCTGAGCGGAGAAGCAGTTGTGGCTTTCCCACAGGTTAACTTAGGGGGAAGAGCAGACGGGGCCAGAAGAGGCCCAAAGAGGTAAGTGATGTTTTACTATTTTTTACTTTCCTTGTGGGGCCAGGAGGAGCAGGAGTGCTTTTCCGGGCCCCACAGGAAAGTTTAGGCCTCCCCTGCTCCAAGCTCCTTCCGCCCTCCCCCCCTACCCCGCCCCCCCATCACCACTGATCGCGAGGCCCTCCTGAAACCCCCTCCCTGTGACTTACCTCAGTACCGGGGAGTGTTCCTTTGGTCCCGGTGACGGCCTCCTGCCACCCAACGGTGCTCCCACCTGCCAGCCAGCTGCCGCTTCCCGCCGATTTCAGATGAGAGCGTGCAAATTAGGCCCAAGTGTTAAAATTGCCTGGGCCTTGTACTGGCGATGTCAGGGGCTGGGGGTACCATTATCATGGCTCCTACCCGGCCTGCATTAAAATTAGAGCTATAGAAATTACAGTACCCAAGGAGGCTCGGCCCATCGACAACTCTTCAACTGGAACTGTCTACACTAATCCCAGTAGCCTGCTCTTTCTCTGTATCCTTATATATTCTTCCTTTTCAAATACTTATCCAATTCCTTTTTAAATGTTGCTACAGTATCTGTCTCAATCATGGAATCATAGAATCTTACAGCATAGAAGGAGGCCACTCGGCCCATCATGCCTGTGCCGGCTTTTTGGAAGAGATATCCAATTAGTCCCACTCCCCCACTCTTTCCCCATAGTCCTGCATGTTTTTCCTTTTCAAGTATATATCCAATTCCCTTTTGAAGCGTCATTTGTGGTTAAGCATTCTATGTTCCTATAACTCTCTGAGTGAAAAAATGTCTGCATTTCCGCCTTCGTTCTTCCAGTGATAATGCTCAGTCTCTGCTTCTTTTCACTTTGTAAAACATAAGGTAAAGTCGCTGTTGTGTGCTGAGACTGTACACACTCACGTCACTAATGTCAGAGTTACAGAATTATACACATTGAAAATGGTCCATCCATCTCATTCATTGAGATCAATAAGCCTCAACTATTACAGCACAGAAGGAGGTCATTCAGCCCATTGCACCTGTGCCCACTCTTGCCAGAGCAATCTAAAACCAATCCCACTGCCCTGCTCTCTCTCCGTAGCCCTGTATCATCTGCTGCTTCAAATATTTATCCACTTTTCCCTTAAAAGTTGCAACAGTTTCTGTCTCAACCATTCCCTGTGGCAGCTCTCTTAACCTTATTAATTTCTCTTAACCTCTCTCCTCACTCTTAGTGACAATTTTAAATTGATGACCCCTTTTCTCTGACTCCCCAACCAGAGGAAACAGTCATTCCCTATTCACTCCATCAAAACCCTTCATAATTTTAGAAACCTTTATAAAATCTTCAGTTAGCCTTCTTTGCTCCAGTGGAAATAGTCCCAGTATCACAAGTCTCTCCTCATAACTAGAGTTTCCCATCCCTGACATCATCCTGGTGAATCGACACTTTCTCTAGCTTTAACATCCTTTCTAGAATGGGGTGCCCAAAATTTCACGCAATTCTCTAACTGTGGTCGAACCAATGTTTGGTACAAATTCACCATTACCTCTTTACTCTTGTACTGTATGGGGTAGAAATTGGTCTCAGGCGGTGGTGCAAAACGGATGGTATTGGATCGGCCGCCCGTTATACACAGCGCCTGATATTCAGTCCCACGATCCGATACTGCCCATTTTGCGCCACTGCCCGAGATGAATTTCTAGGCCTACATCTCTATTTATAAAACCCAAAATGCTAACTGCAGTTCTATTAGAAACAAAATAAGGTTTTCTGCTATAAAATTGCTTAATAAGTATTAAAATTACATGAAAAATCAGACAGTTGTGAATCAAAAATTCCTCTTCATCCTTCTTATTATAATCTTCATTTATGTCCCTTGTTATGGATTTACCAATGAGCGGAAGCAATCTTTCACTTTTACTCTCTCAAAACCTTTCATAATTTTGAAAGCCTCGATTGGACCCCTCCGCTTAACCTCTTCCATAGCATGCAAAATTTCACAGCCCTGTGGATGTGCGACCGGATGGGACTTACACCCACCACTGATCCTGCCCCAGCTCCCGAGCCTATCAGGAACTCTCAGGTGGAATTCCCGGGGTAGCCCGGGAAGTTCCCCATCTATGCGTCAGTAATATAACGGGGCCAGCCGATGGAGTGCCCACCCACTCCAGAGTGCAATTGACATGGACAGAAACCCAGCAGATCCGAGTTCTGCCCCAAATTACACCCCTTCTTCACCCCCACCTCTCCACCTCGCTGGAATTAATGTGCATTGTACTCCTCCAATTTCTGGGCTCATTTGTGTAGAGTTCATTCAGTTTCAAGTTTACAGAAACAACAATTTGCATTTATATAGCACCTTTAATGTAGTAAAATGCCTCAAGGCGCTTCACAGGAGCGTAATCAGACAAAAATTGACACCAAGCCAAAGAATGAGACATTAGGACAGGTGACCAAACATCTGGTCAAAGTGGTAAGTATTAAGCAGCATCTTAAAGGAGGGGAGAGAGGTGAAGAGGGTTGGTGAGGTAATTCCAGTGCTTAGGGCCTAGACAGCTGAAGGCACAGCTGCCAACAATGGTACAAAGGAAGTGGGGGATGCGCAAGAGACCGGAGTTGGAGGATGCAGAGTTCTCGGAGGGCTGGAGGAGGTTACAGAGATGGGGAGGGACATAGAAGGATGAGAATTTTAAAATCAAGGCATTGGTGGACCGGGAGACAATGTAGGTCAGCGAGCACAGTTGGGGTGGTGGGTAAACGGGACTTGTTGCAAATTATCATACGGGCAGCAGAGTTTAGATTAAATTTTACAGAGGGAACCAATCACTATGCTCTGTCTAGCATAACCTTGGTATCTCAGCCCTATTACAGATCCCAAACTGCATAATTTAGAAACTTGTCTTGTATTCCCTTGAGTATAGAAGATTAAGGGATGATCTATTTGAGGTGTTTAAGATGATTAAAGGATATGATATAGTAGATAGAGAGAAATTATTTCCTCTGGTGAGGGAGTCCAGAACAAGGGGGAATAACCTTAAAATTAGAGCTAGGCTATTCAGGGCTGATGTCAGGAAGCACTTCTTCACACAAAAAGTAATGGAAATCTGGAACCCTCTCCCTCAAAAAGCTGTGAGGCTGGGTTAATTGAAAATTTCAAAACTGAGATTGATAGATTTTGGTTAGACAAGTGTATTAAGGGATATGGAACCAACGTGGGTGAAGGAGTTAAGATACAGATCAGCTGTGATCTAATTGAATGGCGGAGCAGATTCGAGGGGATGAATGGCCTACTCATGTTACTATTTTTTTTCATTCATGGGATGTGGGCGTCGCTGGCAAGGCCAGCATATATTGCCCATCTCTAATTGCCTTTGAGAAGGTGGTGGTGAGCTGCCTTCGTGAACTGCTGCAGTCTGTGTGGTGAAGGTATTGCAATAGTGCTGTTAGGAAGGGAGTTCCAGGATTTTGACCCAGCGACGATGAAGGAACGGCGATATATTTCCAAGTCAGGATAGTGTGTGACTTGGAGGGGAACTTGGAGGTGGTGGTGTTCCCATGCGCCTGCTGCCCTTGTCATTCTAGGTGGAAGAGGTCGTGGCTTTGCAGGGTGCTGCCGAAGAAGTCTTGGCGCGTTGCTGCACTGCATCTTGTAGATGGTACACACTGCAGCCACGGTATTCCGGTGGTGGAGGGAGTGAATGTTTAAGGTGGTGGATGGGGTACCAATCAAGCGGGCTTCTTTGTCCTGGATGCTGTAGAGCTTCTTCAGTGCTGTTGGAGCTGCACTCATCCAGGCAAGTGGATAGTATTCCATCACACTCCTGACTTGTGCCTTGTAGATGGTGGAAAAGCTTTGGGGAGCCAGGAGGTGAGTCACTTGCAACAGAATATCCAGCCTCTGACCTGCTCTTGTAGCCACAGTATTTATGTGGCTGGTCCAGTTAAGTTTTTGGTCAGTGGTGACTCCCAGAATGTTGATGGTGGAGGATTCGGCGATGGTAATGCCATTGAATGTCAAGGGGCAGTGGTTAGAATCTCTCTTGTTGGAGGTGGTCATTACCTGCCACTTGTGTGGCGTGAATGTCACTTGCCACTTACCAGCCCAAGCCTGAATGTCGTCAAGGTCTTGCTGCATGCAGGCACGGCCTGCTTCATTATCTGAGGAGTCGCGAATGGAACTGAACACTGTGCAATCATCAGCAAACATCCCCACTTCTGAACTTATGATGGAGGGAAGGTCATTGATGAAGCAGTTGAAGGTGGTTGGTCCTAGGACACTGCCCTGAGGAACTCCTGCAGCAATGTCCTGGGGCTGAGATGATTGGCTTCCAACAACCACAACCATCTTCCTTTGTGCTAGGTATGACTCCAGCCAGTGGAGAGTTTTCCCCCTGATTCCCATTGACTTCAGTTTTACTAGGGCTCCTTGGTACCTCACTCGGTCAAATGCTGCCTTGATGTCAAGGGCAGTCACTCTCACCTCACCTCTGGAATTCACCTCTTTTGTCCATGTTTAGACCAAGGCTGTAATGAGGTCTGGAGCTGAGTGGTCTTGGCAGAACCCAAACTGAGCATTGGTGAGCAGATTATTGGTGCAGAAGTGCCGCTTCATAGCACTGTCGATGACACCTTCCATCACTTTGCTGATGATTAAGAGTAGACTGATGGGGCGGTAATTGGCCGGGTTGGATTTGTCCTGCTTTTTGTGGGCAGGACATACCTGGGCAATTTTCCACATTTTGAGTAGATGCCAGTGTTGTAGCTGTACTGGAACAGCTTGGCTAGAGGCGCGGCTAGTTCTGGAGCACAAGTCTTCAGCACGACAGCCGGAATGTTGTCGGGGTCCAAAGCCTTTGCTGTATCCAGTGCAGTCAACCGTTTCTTGATATCACGTGGAGTGAATCAAATTGGCTGAAGATTAACTTCTGTGATGGTGGGGACCTCGGGAGGAGGCTGAGATGGATCATCCACTTGGCACTTCTGGCTGAACCTGGTTGTGAACACTTCAACCTTGTCTTTTGCTTTCACATGCTGGGCTCTGCCCTCGTTGAAGATGGGGATGTTTGTGGAGCCTCCTCCTGCCATTAGTTGTTTAATTGTCCACCACCATTCACAACTGGATGTGGCAGGACTGCAGAGCTTTGATCTGATCCGTTGGTTGTGGGATCGCTTAGCTCTGTCTATAGCATGCTGTTTCTGCTGTTTAGCATGCATGTAGTCCTGTGTTGTAGCTTCACCAGGTTGGCACCTCATGGTGCTGCTCCTGGCATGCTCTTCTGCACTCCTTATTGAACCAGGGTTGGTCCCCTGGCTTGATGGTAATTGTAGGATAAAGGATATGCTGGGCCATGTGGTTACAGATTGTGGTGGTAGACAATTCTGTTGCTGCTGATGGCCCACTGCTCCTCATGGCCGCCCAGTTTTGGGCTGTTAGATCTGTTTTGAATCTATCCCATTTAGCACTGTGGATGTCCCACACAACACGATGAAGGGTGTCCTCAGTGTGAAGATGGGACTTCATCTCCACAAGGACTGTGCGGTGGTCTCTGGCATGGACAGATGGATCTGCGACAGGTAGATTGGTGAGGACGAGGTCAAGTAGATTTTTCCCTCGTGCTGGTTCTCTCACCACCTGCTGCAGGCCCAGTCTGGCAGCTATGTCCTTCAGGACTCGGCCAGCTCGGTCAGTAGTGGTGCCACCGAGCCACTCTTGGTGATGGACATTGATGTCCCCTACCCAGAGTGAGTTCTGTGCACTGTTTGTATGGTTTTAATGGCAGCCTGTTGAATGGAGAAGATAGAACATACCAATTTTGCTTTGTGTACATTTCTTGTCCCAGATCCCTAGAGATTTCTAAAATAAGTCCACTGATTTTCCAAAACGAACAACTAAATCCTAGAACAAGAGATTAAAGCAAGAATGGTACAAAAGGCACCTGATAGAAATTGTTTTCTTTAATATTCTGACTGAAATTTATAGAACTGAATTTGATCCACATTTTGATGTTAGAAGGCTGGGATTCTGGTATCAGAAAAGCATTTTATATAAAGTCAAGAGTTAAAATGAAAAGTTCCTCATCCCACAGGGTTGTCTTCTTTTAAGATGCACAGGACCAAATTCTGTACAGCAGGGTCAATTTTGTCAGGTGGGGCTGCTGGTTTGGTGCCTCATTAGACAGAAGCTCTGGTCGCTGAATAAGCCCTATTGCGTTATAGGCCCATCTCTGACCTAAGCACCATTATTATGCTCCAGAGACTTGAGCACTTAATCTAGGCTGACACGTCAGTGCAGTACTGAGGGAGTGCTACACTGTCTGAGGTGCCATCTTTCAGATAAGATGTGAAAGCCCAGTCAGGTGGCTGTTAAAGATCCCAGGGTACTATTTGAAGAAGAGCAGGGGGGTTCTCCCGGTCTCCTGGCCAATATTTATCCCTCAACCAACACCTAAAACAGATTATTTAGTCATTTATCTCATTGCTGTTTGTGGGACCTTGCTGTGCACAAATTGGCTGTCCTGTTTCCCACATTACAACAGTGACTACAGGCTGAATTTTGCCGGCGCTCAGAGGACGGGTTCAGAGGCGGGTCAGCGGTCAAAATAGCAAAGATTGACAGTGGGTAGGGAACTCGCTGTCAACCCGCCTCCACGCGAGTCTCCCAGTTATCGGGTCTGTCGGCGCTGAACAGACCCGACACCAAGCGGCGGGGGAGGCAATTCACATCATTAAATGGGTTGTTAACATCCAATTAACTGTTATTTTAAGCCTACATTTCCAATTTTACGTGCTCCCTGTTAGATTCGAATTTGGAGAAACCTCAGACAGAGACGGAATTGAGGACAAGTTCAGAATTTATTAAAACAAACAAAAGACTTGTGCACAAGGGAGAGCCACTCAGCTTCCTCAGGCTAGGGGTGCACTCTCTAAGGGACAAGTAACGGTTCATTCAAGTTATACACTTCTATAAGCACCGCCCACTTACTACAGAATGGAGGCGTACACGTACAAACAGCGTCACTACAGTTACTCTTTATTGGTTATATGGTTAGTCACTCAACTGTCGGGCCCTTCCCTTGAACTCGGATACCTCCTGACCATACCAGTCACAGATGTTGGTTGTCTCATCCTACTCCCCAAATTCTTGCTGTTATCTCTTCCCCTTTGTAGGCATAGTTTATAGTTTGAGAAAACATATTTTATCCCTAACTGTCGAACAAGCGGGATGGCTCAAGGCCATAATGGCTTTTGCGCTCAGTGACTGGAACAGTGTTGGTTGTTGATTGCACCCTTATCTCTTGGGAGGCCAGGCTGTGTTTCGACAATGGCTCTGCTGAGGCTGTGAATACACATATTCCGAAGTTTGATAAGGAAAGAGGCCCCTTGCTGTCTGCAAATGTGTTTCAGTCAGCTAAACCTGCATAGTCAAGTATCCCAGAATTCATTGGAACAAGCTGAACCTTTTCAGTTAAAATAGTCAAGTATCCCAGAATTCTTTGGGAACAAGCTGGATCCTTCAGTCCCCCCCTCCAATCCCCCGGAAAGGACCCTTGAAGGGGGTTGGAGAGTGTGCTCTCTACGCTAAATAGTGTGATAAGCTAGTGAGTGTATAATATGTCAGAAACGTATATAGGTTTTCCCGGATCAAATAGCACGAATGATGAAGGTTTTTCCTGTAACCACCCCCCCCAATTTGTTCTATACTCCCCCCCCCCCCCACCCCCCCCAGGCCTTTGGCTATTCCAGGTAGGCCGCACATTTGTTGCATATGGTCTGGTGTGAATCCTGTCGGGGTGGCCACCCGTCTAGGCACCAGGTATGCATCAGATGAGTAAAGCTAATTTAGGCATTCCCTGATTCATTATACAATTGCTTCATTATTCATACACCTGATTTTTCCAACAAGTTGTTAAAGTCATCATCTGAAACGCTTGGGGTAGGAGCAGTATTAGCATAAACAGTTTTAACCACTTGCTTTGCAATTTGTTTCGCCCGAGTCCGTTTACATTTCCTGCATGTCTTACATAACAAGGTCAGGACAATTACTAACTGCACCACGACTAATACATGTGAAATGAGTCGGATCCATGGATGGATGTGTGTCTTTAGTCCCCAGTCCCAAATGTCATCCACCCATGTGGTCACCTTTCACCATCATTAAATTCAATTCACTGTTCCGGTTTTCCAATTCTGCCCCGCCTGGGGTATCCTCTGTTTCTTCTATCTTTCCTGATGTTACCCCGCCTGGGGTCTCCTCTACGTTGCTTCGGATCTTCTCTTTCGGTGTGCTCAATTAATTTGTTAGTGCTGGTTAGTCATAGGCATGAGTACCCAATTGGCTTATGTATCTTACTACAGAGGTTACATATCTCAAATACACTATCATTACAAGTTGGAGAACTACCAGAGCGTGTGAAATAATACAAATCTAAGGGTGTGCTGATATATTAAGCCCAATATCCCACCAGTGTGAGTTGTCCTCTATGCTGTCAATTTCAATATCTATTCTCGAGTTATCTTCCTTCAAAACATAAAAATGCTTTAGGGAGGAGTTCAGTCGCATCATGAGCTCACTGATACCCTTAGACAACAGGGGAATGTAGTATCCGAATTGTGCCACATAATTGTGCAGCTCATACTTAAAAACATGTTGGTTGATAGGACAGGTCCTGTTAGACCCATAAAGCATGGTAGTTGCAGTAGTAGTGACACAGGAGGCACCACCAAAATCACCTCATACTGGATTCGTACTGGTTTTCCCCACGCTCTGTTACCTACAAAACACAATCATTACAGTCACAGTTAAATTCAGTCTTACAATCATTTCAAGCAACATTACAGTTTAACATCTAATCAACAAATCATGGATTTAAAAGATTTTCCAGATCTCTCCTTTACTCGTATCCATCTTGTGGATAATTCTTGCTAAACATGATTTCTCCTAAGCCCTCAATTGTCCCAATCCAGATTCCAGGTAACTCTCCACTTCAACTTCAATTTTCAATCTCTCTAACAGGTACCAGTGTGTTTAACTCTATTCTGTTTCATTAATTAGATAGTTTCTCAATGGAGTATGTGTCAATGCTTTAAAAGTTGTCTCGCTCTCCTGAGCCACATTAACCATTTCATGTCTTGCTGTTGTCAAGTAACTGAGCATGTCTGAGACCCGTTCTTCAGTGCAAATTCAACATACATTTGCGGATGGTAATTGCTTCATACGTAACAAATCACATTTGCACACTCATATCGGTATCTCAATATCATGCCACATGTGCCTTTCTCGGGCTTTCAGGTATCTTATCAAAAGGTTGTCTGGAGGTCTTTGTTCATCTTCCTCTGCATGGTCCCGATGTCTTGGATAGTGGCCGGACTATCAAATTCAGTTTTCTTAAA
The DNA here is from genome assembly GCA_030390025.1 of Squalus acanthias. NCBI lineage: Eukaryota > Metazoa > Chordata > Chondrichthyes > Squaliformes > Squalidae > Squalus > Squalus acanthias. Next base: position 109,325,220 of record CM059432.1, read on the forward strand.
AAGGTTCATTAGAGGCAGGGACACAAATGTCTCCAAGAGAAAGCTATCAATTTACTATTCTTAGCTACTCTTTCCTGACTTTCACTCGAAAGTTTTGAAAATTCCCATTCAGTCGTGTAATTCTCCTGTTTCAATCTTACACCTTCAATCACTTCCCTTTAATTACCATTCATATCTCATTCATGAGCCCTGGAGAAACTTTACTGTCCAGTAAAATATTTAAGATTGAAAACATAGATCAAACATTCTCACTTGGTCCAAGTTATTAACGTTTTTTTATTTGTCATTATTTTAGAGGATCTTTTATTTTCCCAAAAGTAACCCAATATATAGTGCCTGAGTCCATTTTGTCATTTCAAAATTATCCTGAAATCCAAACAGCAGTACTGTTGAACTGACAGGTTTTGTCAATGTTCAATTTCATTTCTATCAATTTATCTTATCAATTCCAATTTCAGAAACAAATGATTTCCAGGCTAGGTGACTTACACAGTGTTTTAACATTAGAGACAGAAGTGCTGCAATTAGTTTACAAGGTAACTTCCATATAACAAAAGAAAGAAGAGAATCCATTGTGACTCTGCTTAAAGCCCAAGGGGTTAATTTATCAAATCATAATTTTCCTTCTTGGAAATGTTAAATTAAAATTAAGAAACTTAAATTTAATAATGTCCAATATCTTTAAATGCTCGGTGAACTTAAACAGCGGTCAGTGGAAAGGGTTAACTCCTTTGCAGGTCTTTAAGAAGGTGGAGCGAAACATTGTCAGGCGCACGCAATTGCGTCACTTTATGTAAATTAAAAAAAAACTTTCCCGATCCAAAAAAACAGTTGTGTTTTCATACTTTAACTAAGCACGAACAGAACAGATAAAACAAAACAAAATAGCACATTCTTGCAGAAAAGAGTAAATTACGTCATATTTCTTATTGTCCTTTCTTCCTGTGATTTTACTGGTACAGACCCCCTTGTGTGTTTTGTGTGGACCAGTGGTCATCTCACAGAAAAAGGGGGCTCCCGGCCAGTCAACGCAGAACCCCAGCACCGTGGTAGGTGTTGTTTGTTCCCCGAACAGTAACCCTATCATTCCCATGATAAGCCACCCCATCGTTATCCTATATCACCGCTAGGCATAAAGAGTCCAGCTCGTTTAACAGTCTCAGCACTGGCTTGTGGTAACTAGCAGGCTCTCTCTCTGTCTCTCTCTGCCTGTCTCTGGCCCCCCTTGTGGTCTGTCCTGCTACTAGCCGTGTGCGCAAGACTCGGAGAGGGGTTAAGGCTACTTCATACGTGGCATTGAGGCGGAGGCAGTGGCCTTGTGACAGTGGCTCAATGTAACTTATCTGGCTTAACGTAATTCGGTGAGGGTTAGGAGCCATCAGACGGGAATGTGTGAAGATAGGTTGCACGGTCCTCCTTCAGAGGTAGGAGGGCCTATAAAAGGGAGTGGATATCCCCTGGGGAAGGTCCTCCAGTCCCGACACCAGCGGTTCCCAAAGAGCAGCTGTGTCTCGGAACCGGTCTATCTCCTCTGCGCGGGGTAAGGTGAATAAAAGATTCTGAGTTCTGTTGGGATGTAGAGCGAGGGGTCCGGTAGTCCAACCACAAAAGGGAGATAATCGGAACTCTAGAGTCAAGGGGTGAGTCCCGGGGAAGGTTAGAGTCGTATAGTAATGAGAGTTCGCAGGATCCCATCCCCGGAAGTGATGGCAGTACTGAGGTCGGGCCCGATCATCTGTAAGAAAGAGACAGGTAAAATAGCGACCCGAAGAATCGACTTAGCCCTTCGAAATCCGGTCCTGATCAAATATAGGGGAGAAAAGACAGGTCAATACTTGTTATTATTTCCTTTTAATCATAGGGTCCCCAAGAGATGGGGAAATCTCTTCCCTGTGCCCCATCAACGGCTTGGTCTGGCTCCAGTGTCTCCATCTTACATCCAATTTTTTTTTCCTGTAGGCAAACGGAGGTTCCTGTAGACAAACACATGTATCAATTGTCATTAATACAGTATATGGCCCCATCCACCGAGGTTCCATTCCCTTTCTTCCATTAACTTGCGTCATTACCTGTTGGCCAATTTTGGGCAACTCCTCTGGTTTAAGTCCAGTATTTTGTCTCTCCAGATCTTTAATCTGTTGCTGTTTCCTTATTTCTGTATTTAGTGCTTGTACCTCCTGGTTTAGTTGTACTAAATATCGTCTTAGCCTATCTTGTACTGGTCCTGGTTCTCCCACCCCTCCAGCCAGATCCTCTGGCAGTCTCATAGCTCGTCCTGTCATTAATTCATAAGGGGTCAGTCTGGCCGTGTGTCCTGGGGTGGCTCGCAGCCTCATTAATATGCTGGGTAGTAATTCTGACCATCCCTTCCCTGTTTCTTGGATGGCTTTTGTCAGCGTGTTTTTCAGTGTCCTATTCATTCTTTCTACCATCCCCGAGCTCTGGGGATGATATGGTATGTGGTATTTTTGTGTTACATTTAACAGCTTACAAGTTTCCATCATTATTTTTTTTTAAATGCATACCATTATCAGAGTCAATTTGGAGTGGGACTCCCCATTTGTGCTACTGTCCTTGCTGAGCAGTCTCGGGTGGCAAATGCTTCCACCCATCTGGTAAATTGGTCAATTATTACCAGGCAATATTTCTTCCCCCTTTAACTAACCGTTGAATCGTCTGCTTTCCCTGCAAAGTCTGATATAAAATTCCTGCAGTAGTTAAATAGTCCCAACACTTTCCTCACTCCCCGGACAGTCACTGACCTTGGCATGTCTTTTATGGCTGCCTTTTGTTCCTGCAGGAGTGCCTTATACCCCTGGTTAATTTCGTGTCCTAGATACTTTACTTTGGACAGTCCAACCTGTTCCTTTTTGGGTTCAATTTAAAGCCAGCTTTCTTAAGTGTCTGGAGGGTGGCTAGTAATGCTCCCATGTGTCCTTTGGCATCCTCTGATGCAATCATTATGTCATCGACATATTGGAGTAGGGCACTCTGATACTTTGATAGGTCTAACTCATCTAAGGCTTGACTCAGTACATGGTGGAATATATTTGGACCATTGTGGAACCCCTGCAGGACCCTGGTCCATGTATACTGTCTATCCCTGACAGTAAAGGCGAATTTCCCTTGTGATTCCTCTGCCAATGGTATGGACCAGAACCCATTCTGTATCCAAGACTGTAAATATTTTAAAGTCTGGTTTCAAACCATTAAATATCTTATTCAATGCGGTCTACACAAATTTACACCAACCAGAATTTCACCGTGCACAATAAAAGTCTGGTTTTAATAGGTTAATTAACCTCAATAACTCCAATTCAATCCAGATCAACCTTTTTTTTTAAACTAACCAGTATTACTTGGAAAAGAAAGAAACCATAGCCACATTAACAAAGAAACAATTATCCATGCCTTGTAAACATTCAAATTCATTTTCTTCCAGGCACATTGGCAACTGTGACTTCAAGGCTGAAGCTTATCTTTTGTAAAACAATTAACAAACTTAAAACAACACATGCTTGTCCATCCTTCAAGACAAGTCTTCAAAGGGTTAAACAGCTTTTAGCTCTCTGTACAAAAGAGTGGGTGGAGCTAAAACAAAAATGTCAGACTTTTTTTTTACAGACTTTCAGACAAAATAAATACTGTAACTTCTTAAACATTCACAGTCAGGAAAACTTTCAATCTTTTAATTCACACTTTCACACAAACTGAGATCTCAGCATTCCTTTTCCTTTCAAGATTCTTTTCACTCAGCAAATCCTGGATTTTACTTGTTTTATTTGTCTTGGCACAGACATTAATAACTTCATGTCGATAAACCTTTAAATTGCTCTTTTTTTTCCTTTTTACATAGGCGTCTCAGCAGCTTTTCCTGCTCCAGACTGAAGCGGTACGGTGGGGTAGATACGAGTGTATTCGGGGGGGCACGTGGGTTGGGTGGCCTCAACTCGTTGAACCTCTACGGTCCCCGATGGGGGCTGGTGATCGAAGGTCGGTGTGTCTCGAGTCTCTTTTTGTAGAGCCTCGACAATGTCACCCCAGTTTTTTAAGTCGTCTAGATTCTCAGTCCCCGGTGACTTGAGGTGCAGGAGATTACTGACTTGGACTTTAGCCTCCTGCACGGGTCTCAAGAATCCTTGTAACGGGGCCGGTCTCCCCCCCTTATCCACGATTATAGGTCCCATCTGATCCATCCAACTAGTACACAAAACTGCCCCGTACTTGGCTTGTTTCTTTCCACCCCTTTTTAACCATTTCACTTTGAAGTTTCAAATTAGCCTCTCGGACCTGTTGAAAGACAGTGACACTGGTGGCCATAGCCGGAACGTCCGGTGAAAGAGGTCTCCTCTCATCACCCATGTGATCCGTATTAATAGTTACCTATATTCTTATACTCTATCTTATACTTTAATCGGCACAAACGAATCACCTTACACACTAAATCAGAAATATACAATTATCACCTTACACTCTAAATCAGAAATATACACTTATCACCTTACGCTCTAAATCAGAAATATACACTTATGTCTAATCAATTCCGTCAGTCCGCGGTCTCCATGAGGAATAATTTAATTTGTGGGTACTTTTATACTGACTGAACCATACACGGTTTTAGCCCCACCGGTGACGAGCGAGTCCTTGTTCCTCCTAGAAGCCTTACTCTGGCTTTCCCCTTAGGACACGACAAGGTCCCGTGTTCCTCCTAGAAGCCTTACTCTGACTTTCCCTTAGGACACAACACGGTTCTCGCCTTAACCGTCACTTCCGGTGTCTTTAACTCCTATGGTCCTTACCTGCAGTATCCCACTTCTGACACCAACTGTTAGATTCGAATTTGGAGAAACCTCAGACGGAGACGGAATTGAGGACAAGTTTAGAATTTATTAAAACAAACAAAAGACTTGTGCACAAGGGAGAGCCACTCAGCTTCATCAAGCTAGGGGTGCACTCTCTAAGGGACAAGTAACGGTTCATTCAAGTTATACACTTCTATAAGCACCGCCCACTTACTACAGAATGGGGGCGTACACGTACAAACAGCGTCACTACAGTTACTCTTTATTGGTTATATGGTTAGTCACTCAATTGTCTGGCCCTCCCCTTGAACTCGGATACCCTCTGACCATGCCAGTCACAGATGTTGGTTGTCTCATCCTACTCCCCAAATTCTTGCTGTTATCTCTTCCCCTTTGTAGGCATAGTTTATAGTTTGAGAAAACATATTTTATCCCTAACTGTCGAACAAGCGGGATGGCTCAAGGCCGTAATGGCTTTTGCGCTCAGTGACTGGAACAGTGTTGGTTGTTAATTGCACCCTTATCTCATGGGAGGCCAGGCTGTGTTTCGACAATGGCTCTACTGAGGCTGTGAATACACACACATTCCAAAGTTTGAAAAGGAAAGAGGCCCCTTGCTGTCTGCAAATGTGTTTCAGTCAGCTAAACCTGCATAGTCAAGTATCCCAGAATTCTTTGGGAACAAGCTGGATCCTTCAGTACAAGCTGGATCCTTCATCCCCCATGGGTTACCCGCTGGTCGGGGAACACGTCAGCTCAGCATGTCGTGAGTGGATTCAGCATTGAATTATCTCATGACCTGACAGCTGCCAAAGTTGTATAAAAGATCCCATGTTACAGCTGTTCACTTTCAAAGCTCAGAAACTGTTGGTTACTGCATTTGGAAGACATATTGAGCTTTCTGCAGCTTGCAAGTGTTTGAAGCCAACTCTCTATCTAGTGCCACCTCATTGGAACAACCTCTCTCACCATTGACAGATCGCTTCTTTCATCTCAACCTCACCTGCCATCTATTCCATCAGCATCGTTGCCCTTGAAAATATCTCACCTTGGTCCTCAGAATCCCACCAAGATCAGCCTCAACACCAGCAGCAACAACAACAACACCAGCCTTCTCCACAATCAACTGATGCTGCACAGGACACAGGGCATCAGCACCCAACTACATTGCTCCCCGGAACGCCAGGGATGGCCTCACCATGGCCAGATTTATTTCACTTGACGCTGTACACCCTGGATGCCACATGATGCGCCAAGTTGGCACCACCCCACACCAACACCATAAAGCATCCCTACAATGCCCAAGCCATTCCTTTCACACTCATCACCACTGCGGGGGGTACCGTTATGTCTCACCATTCACTACAACTCACTAAGCCACTTCCAAAGGTGTACACAAATCTATCCAAGAACTCAAAGTGCTGAAAATGTTTGACAGCACATTACCAGAAACTTCACATGAACATTGGCTAAACCACCCAAGTGCCAACCCTTGTGTGTTGTTAGTTGGTATGCTTGCAGTAGGATGAGGGTAAGTGTGAGCCATGGCTAGTGAAATTTGGAAGTGATAATGTAGATAGAGAGGGATGGGAGGAGGTGCAAGGTAAGTTGGTGTGAGTAAGGATGTGCAGGAGTAGGGTAGGGATGACAGAGTGATGGGGATGTGATAAGTGGCACAGCAGGATGAGGTTGAGTGTGGCTTGGCAGTAACGTTTCATGATCTACTGAGATCATTGAAAGGTTTGCGCCACTGCAGCCTGGTCCTCCTAACAACATCCCTGCTTGTGCCCTCCTGTGCAATGTGCAACCAGGCTGCGTAGGTCTCCTGGGGAGGTCTCTTCCGCCCATGGGAAGGGAAGAGAACCTCCCTGCGTGCTGTGACTCCCTCCATAAGCATATGGAGGGAGTCATGGGAGAGCCTGGGTGCAGCCGTGCACCTTTGTGCAGTGCTTGTCAGTGTTTGCAGCACCTCAATGCTGTAGAATACTGACAGAAGAACTGTCAAAATCAATTTGGACATGGCCCCTTTAAGGAAACCGGCTGATGACGGAAATGACGTCATCAGACCCGCTTCCTTTTAATTGGCCAGGAGCCTCGCAGGGTGGACTTAACAAACCCTATTAACGTAAAATCACTTGGAGAGTGCGGGCTGCAGTAGGCAGTGGGCTGGGACCGCGACACCGACCCCGGTCGCCCCGGACCCGCCTCGGTCGGCGAAATCGCAGCCTACACTTCAAAAAAGTACTTCATTGGTGTAAAATACTTTGGGATGCCCTAAGGTTGTGAAAGGCACTATATAAATGCAAGATCTTTCTTTCATGTCTAACGAGGCTCTACAGTGGGAGCAAAACTTCGCAAAGTTTACCTTCATGAGTTTGCAATCCTTATGGTACACCAAAAAGCAAATGAGTATTTTTGACATAAAACAAGAGATGTTCTCAATAAGTATCCACAGTAATGTCCTTCCCCTCAAAAACACCTGTGCAAGTCTAAATTAAATGAAACATTAATTTCATTTAGTTATTCACTTGCTTGTGGGCATGCTTGTAAAGGGCTGTTTACATTGATAAACTTTCTTTTGTATCAATCTGAGCAAATTGCTACCAGAAGTGAGCAAATGACATAGACCTGGACTTTTTGGAGAGTGGAGAGACCTTCTTGATAAACCTGCTCAGAAACTCTCTTTACATCCTTTGTATGATGGATAAAGCTGTTGTCCAGTTTTTTTGTTGTTGAAATCATTGATAAACTATATCTGGAACATTGGATGGATGAGAAAAAATAACAATGTTGATAGGTTGTGGGGGTGAACTGGTTTTGTTTACTAATTCCAGGTGCAGAATTGATTGAAGAACTTTACTAGGCTCAAACATAAACTGGTTTTAATGAGACCTGCACTCTGATTTTATCTACAATTATTATTACAGTGGAGTTCACTTTAAAGTGTCGCCTGCTGTACTGTTGCTCTCCCTGTAATTCCATTTCCATTTTAAAGGTGCAGTGGCTCCTCCATATAACAAACTCTGATTATAATCCACCCATTAGATCAAAGCTTTTCCCAGTATAGCCGTACTACAGCCGTTAGCCACAGTTCAATTCTATTATGTAAAGCAAAAGATAAACACTCGATAAAAAGTCTATTTTGCCAGATCTTACCAGTTTTTAAAATGTTTTGAGTGTATGTTTGGTGACAGAATTAAATTTGGTCATTTTTTGAGGTTCACGGTTGATATTTAATGGAATTTAAAAGAATAAAATAGCATTGATTTTAGACCATACAGAAATGTTTAGCCTATAATTGAAAATCTTCTGCTCCACTCTTACTACTGCATTAATATAATTAATTTATTTTAAAGTTTCATTATTACTCTATGTTGCTGAATCTATAGTATTTCAATTTGAGAATCCAAAACCTTAAGAAGGTGATTAAATCTGTCCTGCATAAGTCAGTAAAAGGGCCTTTAAAAGCAGAGCCTCTCACACAGTGCCACATCCTGTTACAGTGTTGGTGAGGCGGAGCTGCTGCCTCTGTTATATCTCGAATGTTTGGCCGTGCAGTGAGCTGGGAACCGCGCTGTTCTGAGCATAGTTCCCTCTTTCTGCTCCAATTTCGATTGCTGTGGGGAGAATCCTAGTGCCTTTATAGTGTCTAGAGAGTCAATTGGGCTGTCGGCCCATTGCAAGCCCCAATCCACCTTCCCACCAAAACGGGTCATTTAAAGCAAAGCGTTTTGTTCTGCTTTTTTTGTTTGAATTTTTTTCCTCCAAATTAAAATAAGACATAGTGCCATTCGCTGCGTGACTAACACTTTCTGCGGGTAATGTAGACACACTGTTAACTGGAAGAATTTTGTAAATGCTTATGTTTATACTAATTTTGGAATAAGAATATTGCTAATTGTTGTAGAGATGTAAAGCTGATGTAAGTTATATGTGAATTGATGAAATTATACTTTTAAGATTAACTCTTACTGGCAAATGGTCTTCCTGTAACGTCGCAGGGCCAGTTATAAGTGTCTCTGCCGGTTAATCAATCAGTAGGATCCCACCCTGGCAGAGCATCAGAGTAAGACTCTTCTTTCTCAACTTTCCTCAGACACACCATCCTGAGAAGCCACTTTTTCCTACCACAGGATGCCCAAGAGAGCTCTATAGCTAGCAGTCTGACAGCCAAACTGAACCCTGGCCTTTTGTATCCTGCCAGGTTCGAAAAGCTGGACATCACCCCTAAAAGTGCCCAGAAGATTAAGCCCGTTCTTGAGCGGTGGATGGCTGAGGCTGAGGCCCGCCACCGAGCAGGAATGCAGAATCTAACTGAATTTATCGGCAGTGAACCCTCCAAAAAGCGCAAGCGGCGGACGTCTTTCACCCCCCAGGCCCTGGAGATCTTAAATGCCCACTTTGAAAAGAATACGCACCCATCAGGGCAGGAAATGACGGAAATTGCCGAGAAACTGAACTACGATCGGGAGGTGGTTAGAGTTTGGTTCTGCAACAAGAGACAAGCGCTGAAAAACACAATTAAACGCTTAAAACAACCCGAGCCCTCAACAGGGCTGGCCATGGAACCGCTCACAGACTCTTTCGAAGAAGCCTCTTAAAAACAAGTTGTGAAGCAAACGACTTTGGAAAAGTCCTTGCGCATCTCCTGCGAGTAAAAGACTGCAAACTGCTGTGTTGACACATTTCCAGACTGTCCGTTGAGTTTACTATTGAGAAAAGCAACACAACACATTATTGTGCGGTAGAATTAGTTTTAACAAAGAAACAACACCCAGTCTTTTAGCAGACTGAAACTGAACCAAATAGACATTTCTTGTACTGTAAAATATGTGAAAATATTTGACTGAGAAAAAACACCTTCCATGAGTTACAGACAGCTCTGTATTTCACACAAGAACAACATCTGAAGTAGTGCCTGTCATTGTCAGGTACCACGTGGTGCATTAATACTAATCTGTTAACCAAAGTCAGAAACAAATAGCACCAGAATCAAGTTATTAGCCTACTGTTTTTGAGTGTATATTGTGTTTAAAGTTTTTACATTTGTAATTTACAAAAATTGGATGAATTACTTCATTTCCCCTCACAGATTGTGTCCGTTTGTCATGTTGGGGTAGCACAACTGTAGAAGCCATTACAAGGTTGTCATTTTGTCTTTCTTATGTGCTATTGTAAGACCAGAAATGTTCGTGTGCCAACAATTTCTAAGTAATTGGCAGTTGCCAGAGTTTCTGTGTGTTGGGTTTTAAATTGCACTGTATTTTAGTGCAAAACAAAAGGGAATTGTGCACATCGCCAGTAATGTAATGTTGGGTTTCCTTTCTTTACAAAATGGCACGAACGTGAAGAGGTTCTATTTAGCAGTCTTGTACCACAACCTCAGTTGTTTGTGTAATTGCAGCATCAATGTGAATTTTGTGTGCAAAGCAATTTTTTTCCAAAGCCTGTTAGCCAAAGAATTTCAATAGCATACTGGTTAAGAGAAAATGACAAAGGTTAAATGAGAGATTAGGACTGAGTCATGGCCACATCAAGAACTGCTTTTATTGTCAGACCTTATTTATTCAGAGTAAGTATTAGAGCAGTGCATATGCTGAGGCACAGAGCTACAATAACTGCACAAACTGTAACTAGTAATCAGATTTCATTTACAGGTCATATTTATCTTACAGAACTTTAGATTGCTGAGTATCAGTTTCCCAGATCCCCACACAAATGGAAGCACATAGATACACACACACGCATACATACATGCACATACACGCACATACACACGTAAACATGCACACACACACATACGGACATGCATGCTCATATACATATTCTTTAATTACAGATGTAGTGTCTCTTTTGTTGGCCAGAATAACCCACACTCTATGCCAAAAAAGATGAAAACATGTTACTCGGTTAATTTAGCAACAGTTTAGACATAAAAAGTGCCTAAGCTTTGAGGTGTTTTAAATATGTCTAAGGAACACTGGTTCTCACAGTGCTCAGTATTCATGACCAAAGTTAGTTTGTAGAAGAGAACATTGCACACAGAGAATTGAGAATGAATTAGTCTTTATCTTCTGGTAGCATGAGGTCATGTGTTCGTCAGATGATTTAATAACTCATCTTCACTATATTTTTCTTTTGGCACAATGGATCTCCTTTTCACACAGATTACCAGCATTAAACGTCAAGGACACAAATGATAAGTGATTATTTCACATTGCATTACTCAGCTGTTTTATACTGAACTTTGCAAATTATATTTAGGCCAATATTTGAGGGTTTCAGCTTCCATATGGAGCAGTGCAGTTGTCATGTGAATATTGACAGCATCAGACAGGACAAATAGCCAGATGTTATGACAAATAGGTATACAGATGTTATGGAGACAATGTTTTTTAATCCAATGTTCCTGGGACTGACTACTTTTATTTCAACATGTATTTCATCTTGACTCTAATATAAAACAGTCATCAGTGCACATTCCAAAATGGATAAACAGTGAGAATCCTCTGCTGAAATTGTGATCCACACAATGCATGGTTTTGGATCAGTAAAGTCCCTTACTGAGTAGGTAGCTTTCTTACTTCTGCTTGCATACTGTCCACCCTCTATTAATCCAAGATCAAATAAGATGATATACAAGAACCAAAGTGATTATTCCACATTGAGGAGATCTTTTCTCAACTGGATTGGCACAAGCGTAAATGGACTTTGTCTATTGAACAATCTTAGTACCTACATACATTAAAGGGGATCCATTAGTTAGATCATTGACACAAAGCAATGCAATGTGTGCTTTACAGAGGGTGCAGAAAAGATAAGTAGAAGAAGTTTAAGGAAGGTGAGGATGCCGAGCCATGGGGAGAACAAGTTACGAGGGATGACTGAGCGCTTGGTCAAAGAGATTGGTTTTGAGAAGGTCTTTAAAGGTGGAGGGGTTTAGAGAGGGAGTTCCAGACAGTATGGACAAGAGGGCTGAAGCTATGAGTGATATTTGTTACATAGTAACGGAACACTTTATCTGGTGAATTACTGTTCATCTATATATCCAAACGGTGAATAGATCTGAGCAATAATTAAACATTACAGTGCAAATAATGACCTTAATGGCCAGTCATTGTTGTAGTTGGCACTGAACAGTCAGAAAAGCAGTGATGTATCGGAGTGCCTGAGGCCAAGTGATACAGCTGCAGTGTGTTAAAACGTGCATGTGCTTTCAAAGAGGACACCACCCAAAATAATGGAGGAGAGAAAATCACAAATGCGGAGCTGAGATGGCTAAAAATTTATCATTTTATCCAGACATTGAGCTCATTGACACCCTAAGGGTCTTATTAACCAAGAGCTCCTCAGGGTCTAATGGTCATAATGCTCTCCAAAATGGCATCATTGCTGATAAGGTACACCCTTTAGGGTGTTATTACTAAACCGTGTCACGAGGCAGTCTCATCATGACAATGTGACCGATAAGATCATTGCAGGACTGGATTTTGTGCCTGGTGGTAATTCCTTGATTAAATTTGCCAATTGAATTATAGATACATCTTTTTCAATGATGTAGCAGTACAATCCCAGACATACTGTACAACCATTTGTGAAGAGAAGTAAACCAATGTTGCACGAACATTTTTAGTACCACTGGCCATCAAGAGAGACATTGCAGTCCTGATAGCTGCTGTTTACATTCTTTGTGCATCTTGCATTAATTCCATATTTCTTTTCCCTTTCTCTAGTAGCTCGTGTATGTCTGTCCCCTTCAGCATCTTTGTTTAAGTATAGCTACAAGCTAAGAGATTCTGAAGAATCTAATATTTGAAAAGGTTTAACTCATTTGACTCATTTCCAAGACATTAACAGAAATGAGATATACTGAATGGAACTGAGGAAGATAAGTAGAGGCTTAATGTAACTCAAGCTGTAACCAAATATAGAATCAAAATGCCTTTGCTCATCTTATCAATGCTGGACCAAAGCTCAGAGTATATGGGTATAGGTATATGCACATTGTATAGATGTGGCTCGATATTACAGACAATCTCACAATATTAAACTGTTACTTTTTAAATCTCTTTATAAATGCTTTACCTCAACACTCTACTTCTAGAACCCTAAATTACAACATTCAAAACCACTAATTTCCTTGTTAGACTTTGATCAATTGAGTAAAATCTGTTTGGGTTGAAGTTTGCATTGTTCTCAGCTGAATGTGAAAGTCATGTGTTTTGCTTGTTTATAAATGAAGAAAGCTCTATGTGTAGCACAGTGTCCATTCATTAATTTGCAAATGAACGTTTTGCGAAAAGCTATACAATTGTTGCCAGGGTCACTCAAATAAATTGCTGCAGAGAGTTTGGGTGTGAAACACACCACTGTTACACTGACAGTAAGAAGATTATTTTGTTGGAGCTTCAATGGAATGGCGGTTATAAACTGGAGCCAGAGACCAAACTCACCAGGTCAAGATCCTTACTGTTCAGACATTTAAACCAAAGCTGACTTACCTGCACAGGTTGCTTACCTTTTATAGACTGAAAATACTGTACTTTATCTACAGCAATATCTGTATGGTCAGTTAAGCTGCACTTTGTGTATTTCTAAACAGCTTCAGATCTGTCACTTTTACTTTGTACCATAAAAAATAAACAAAACATTTGAAATGATTTAAAAAAATGTTTGTTTTACGGATACTTTAGCTTTGCTGTTTGTGCGATTTAATGTTGATCCCTCCAGAGTGTAGAAGGTGTCTTCAGCGTGGTCGCAGGGGAAATGATGTGACCCATGTGAGTATGATCTTTTGTGGTCCTCCTGTAACAGCTTCCATATAAATAGACAACTGTTGACTTTATGAGGGGAGGGAGTTCTGTCCAACAGACTAACACTATCTCATTAATGCCATGAGTGTGACACTATATGGGCCGGTTCTGAGGTATTTTATTACTGTCTTGTAGCAAGAGAGTAATAGTTATAATAGGAAGTAACATTTCACAGCAGCGAAATCATTTGTGCTGATTAAAGTTTTCTGTAGTCTAAGAATGAACAAACAGAAAGAAAGAAAGAAATTACATTTATAAAGCACCTTTCATTAATATATTAGCATGGATATTAATATATTAGCATGGATAGAGGATTGGTTAATGGACAGAAAACAGAAAGTCGGGATAAACGGGTCATTTTCCAGTTGGCAGGCTATAACTAGTGGGGTGCTGCAAGGATCAGTGCTTGGGTCTTAGTTATTTACAACCTATATTAATGACTTAAGTGAAGGGACTGAGTGCAATGTATCCAAGTTTGCTGACGATACAAAGCTAGGTGGGAAAGTAAGCTGTGAGGAGGAAACAAAGAGATATAGACAGGTTAAGTGAGTGGGCAATAAGATGGCAGATGGAGTATAATATGGGGAAATGTGAGGTTATTCACTTTGGTAGGAAGAATAGAAAAACAGAATATTTTTTAAATGGTGAGAAACTATTAAATGTTATAGCAAAATACTGCGGATGCTGGAAAATTGAAACAACAACAACAATGCTGGAAAAACTCAGCAGGACAGGCAACATCCGTGGAGAGAGAAACAGAGTTAACGTTTCAGGTCGAAAACCCTTCGTCAGAACTGAGAAAAAAGCAGGAAATGAAACATAAAAAAGCAAGTGGGAGGCTGTGGGGAGGAATAAAAGAACAAAAGGGGTGGTCTATGGTAAGTAGAGACATTAAGAGATGCTCAAGGCAAGACGAGATGGTAATAGGACAGGTTAAGAAACAAAAGGTGGCTCAGAAGTGTGAAGTGTGAAATGCTGGCAGAATGAGAGACAGCTGCTGAGGGGGAGAGAGAGAAAAAAAAGGGAAAAGGCACAAACCAAAAGGGTGGATAAAATATATATATATATATATGGTAGGGGCCGAGGTTATGATCTGAAATTGTTGAACTCGATATTGAGTCCGGAAGGCTGTAAAGTGCCTAATCAGAAGATGAGGTGCTATTAAATGTTGTTGTTCAGAGAGATTTAGGTGTCCTTGTACAGGAAACACAGAAAGTTAGCATGCAGGTACAGCAAGCAATTCGGAAGGCAAATGGCATGTTGGCCTTTATTGCAAGGGGTTTGGAGTAAGGAAGTCTTACTGCAATTGTACAGGGCTTTGGTGAGACTACACCTGGAGTACTGTGCACAATTTTGGTCTCCTTATCTGAGAAAGGACATACTTGCCTTAGAGGCGGTGCAGCAAAGGTTCACTAGATTGATCCCTGGGATGAGAGGATTGTCCTATGAGGAGAGATTGAGTAGATTGGGCCTATACTCTCTGGAGTTTAGAAGAATGAGAGGTGATCTCATTGAAACATACAAGATTCTGAGAGAGATTGACAGGGTAGATGCTGCGAGGTTGTTTCCCCTGGCTGGAGAGTCTAGAACTAGGGGGCATAGTCTCAGGATAAGGGGTCGGCCATTTTAGACTGAGATGAGGAGGAATTTCTTCACTCAGAGGGTTGTGAATCTTTGGAATTCTCTACCCCAAAGGGCTGTGGATGCTGAGTTGTTAAGTATTTTCAAGGCTGAGATAGATAGATTTTTGGACCCTAGGGGAATCAAGGGATATGGAGATCGGACGGGAAATTGGACTTGAGGTCGAAGATCAGCCATGATCTTATTGAATGGCGGAGCAGGCTCAAAGGGCCAAATGGCCTACTCCTGCTCCTAATTCTTATGTTCTTCATGATTTCAGGATGTCCCAAAGAGCTTTACAGCCAATTAAGCACTTTTGAAGTGGAGTCACTGTTGTGATGTAAGGAAACACGGCAGCCAATTTGGACACAGCAAGGTCCCACAAGCAGCACTGTGGTAATGATTGTAGTGATGTTGGTTGAGGGATAAATATTGGCCAGTACACTGGGGAGAACATCCCTGCTCTTCTTTGAAATTATGTGGACCTGAGAGGTTTAACGTCTCATCTGAAAGACAGCACCTCCGACAGTGCATCACTCCCTCAGCACTGCATTGGGAGTGTCAGCCTAGATTTTGTGCTCAAGTCTCTGGAGTGGGACTTGAACCCACAAGCTTCTGACTCAGATGCGAGAGTGCTGCCAACTGAACCACGGCTGACACATGGTCCAGTTGTCGACCTGCTGTCTCAGAACTGGGTGGCAGCTTTTGTCTTTCCACAGTCTTCCAGAAATGTTAATATGCATTTAATTTACACATTACTTCTACTTGTGGACATGTTGGCATGAACATCATCGTTCAAATTTTTATGTTTTTTCAGTGCTTCCTCACCATTTTGTCATTGTTTAACAAGGAAACTTCAACAAAGTGTTGACTGGCTAACCATCATTCTTCTGCACAGAGATATTTATAGCCGTATTTGGACAGTGACTAAAAATTACAGTAAAAATTGTATAATTTAATGAGAATATATTTTTGTTTAGGTAGAGAGTTAAAATGACTGTTAAAAGGGGTTATTTCATCCTCCTTGATAGTTGCTTGAAGCTGAAGGCAAAGCACCATCACTTCAGAAAGGTCGAGAAATGGACCAGTTTTGATGAGGCAGTTTTCTATCTTTTTCATCCAATCACCTTTCAGGAATTTGATTACAATATTTTACAGTCCTCTTGAAGGTTGTGTTCATCCATTCATCCTAAATGGGACTTGACTATTACTGCAGAGCCAAGAACAAAACTGTGGAGTACAGTCTTCCGAAGCATTTGGAAATGTACCCGTGAAGCAGCTTAAAAGCCTTATATAACCAGGCCATTTGCCAGCTTCTGATATCACCAGTAATAGCAAAGTAAAGGAATGGCTTTAAAAGTTTGTTTATTTAAGTGAATCCTCAGTGCCCGGACCTTGTGTTGGAACAAGTGGAAGTTCAGATGGACGAAACAGCTTGTCCTTTCAATCAGCTGTGCTGTGTAACAGAGTAGAGACTACATTTTCCTCATGTTTACTGCCCATTTTGTGGTGGTCTTTGGACAGGTAGCAGAGGAAAATAGGAAGGCAGGGCCTAGCTTCAATTACCCACCAGTCCAAAACCCTGTTGCAATTTCACCGCACCCCCCCCCCCCCTGCCGATGTGGGTGGCCCATAACCCCTGCCACATTCCTGCCCGCTGTATGTATAATGGAATTTAAGTAAAGCTTGATGTGCAATGTTGCATTCTGTCCCCTATCATCCATGCGCCGTCTCCAAAAACAACACATTTATAAAAGAGTTGCATCTGGTTGTTAGGCAGCAGTAGCCAGGCAGAAGTACTTTGTAATGGCCATTTTGTTCTAAGATTCTTTTTGTCTATTCAAACCTTGTTGCTGAATACCCATTTTGATTTGCACATCAACCTATCTAATACTTCCAGCATCTCTCCTGGGGTTGTATTGTGAAGGAATTCTACTATATAACCTTTTTAGAAAAATATACTATATAAGATAAATACACTATAGCCTTTTTAGAAAAATACACTATATAACTTTTTTAAAGGAAGGCATGGCAAGCTGGATTTGGAAATCCAACCTTCTGAAAGAATTCTGGCCTCGTTGAGATAAGACAGTGGTTAACCCTGAAGAGCACCTTATAAGGAACTCTACCTTATAAATTCTTTGGAACATGACAAACTGGGTTTGGAAATTTAGAAACCTAACTATGAAATAGCTATGAAAGAATTCTGGCTATTGAAATAGGACAAGTTGTTGACCCTGAATAAGTAACCTTATTGAAACAGAAGAATGGGTGGCCCTGAATGGGTAACCTTATTAAAATAAGACAATGGTCAGCCCTGGATGAATGATCTTGATTAAAACCTCTTGAGAATGACATGATGTAAGGTGCATCTGCCCTTTGCCCACATATGGTAAACTCCCAATAGCTATTGATGATGTGGCAGTAAGAATTTCAGTAGGTCAGCTAAAAGATGATTAGT
This sequence comes from Squalus acanthias, assembly GCA_030390025.1. Lineage (NCBI taxonomy): Eukaryota > Metazoa > Chordata > Chondrichthyes > Squaliformes > Squalidae > Squalus > Squalus acanthias. The sequence goes on from CM059432.1 coordinate 109,342,916, forward strand.
GATAATTAACTTGGATTAACAGAAACCTTATGAAAAACAACTGAAAAAGCCGTATAAATATTGGAATCTCGAATGAGATAATCAGACTCGCTTTAATCGGGCAAAGCGATTCTCGACTACAGGGGTGGCTCTGTAGTCCTTCACTCTTTTGTACCTCGGGGATTGAAGGTAACTGCTACCTTGATAATTGATGGATATCCTGTAATAGACAAGTTTAAGAACGGTAATACTGTGGCGAAGTTAAGATTTATAAGTAGGATTCTCTGTTAAGAATAAGATTGTATTTTTTCTCTTTTTAAAACTGTTAATATTGCGATTGACTGATTCACCAACTGTAAATTGCATGTTTTTTTAAAATAAATCTCTATATATTTTTAGAATTGTCTCACATAAATCTTCTGTATCAATAACTCGCAAACCCAATCTTTGTACACTCTTTAGAAACATAGAATCTAGGAGCAGGAGTAGGCCATTCGGCCCGTCGAGCCTGCTCCACCATTCAATACGATCATGGCTGATCATCCAAATCCAGTACCCTGTCCCTGCTTTAATCCCCACAGTACACATATCCCACCCTACCCCCGTAACCCCACGTATTTAATTCCCCCTGACATATCCCATCCTATCCCCATAACCCCACATATTTAATCCCCCCCTAACACTAAGGGTCAATTTATCATAGCCAAATCAACCTAACCCACACATTTTTGGACTGTGGGAGGAAACCGGAGCACCCGGAGGAAACCCACGCAGACACGGGGAGAATGTGCAAACTCCACACAGACAGTCACCCGAGGTCAGATTCGAATCCGGGTCCCTGGCGCTGTGAGGTACCAGTGCTAACCACTATGCCACCGTTTTGCCCCTTTGGTGAAGAGTTACAATTTCTGAAGGAAATCTCTGGACCCTCATAATATCCGAGACTTTACTGTCTGGCTAAACTTATTAAAAGTGCTATCTGGAGGACGGTAACATTCTCGGGTTGTTCCTCTCCTTTAGGGAGAGATAGCCCAGACCTTTAGACCCAGTTAAGCGTCTTTAGGATTCGGCTACCTCAACCTTTAGTTGAAGGTGAACATCTGAGAAATACGCCTGATTCGGGATAGCCCCAAAGGGGCTAGACAAGTAAAAATCCTTTCGGTATCCCTGCATTTGTTGTCTCTGCAACTATCCTCCCGCCCCCTCACCCCCCAGGGGATCAGTAAGAACATTATAGGGGGCTCTAGTCTCACACCCACTCACAGGTACCAATGCCACTGTGTCTGCAGACCTAGGTGGGCCTTTCTAAACTTCACGACTTGTCATTCTTGAGAAAGTGGCATTTCCATTATAAGGTGATAATGAATTTGCCAGGTACTTGCCTCAGACCTGGCACCCACCTCTACCAGAGGCACCACACTTCCAGTGGCAGTAAAAGTCACTGCAATACTCATTGTTTCCTCTTAGGCAGCATCGGGAGACATTTGTACTATCAGTCAATCGAGTGCAACCCAGAGGACGTCGGCCAAGAGCATCTGAGCAGTCAGAGCAGCGATGTGAGCAGCCAGCCTCTACCTCTGCTGAAGCAACAGGGGTTGCACATCGTAAGAGTTATAGGAAAAGGAAGATGAAAGATTATTAGTTGCACAAGGGTATGCACATGGGTGTGTTAGACATGTCACAATAATAAGTTACTGTATAAGTTTTGATTCACACATATAATTATTTTTTTGTAGCACTTTCCAGTCTTGCCCGTTTTTTCCTGCAGCCTGTCAACTGACCTTCTCAGTTCTGATGAATGGTAAGACAAGACTTCAATCTGAGTAATGGGTGTCTGTGAAAGGGATGCTTTGTTGATTGCAGAACTGCTTTGTGCTGGGGGAATGGGGGAAAGTGTGTTCAACATGTGGATGCCAGGTGGGTACAGTGGTGGATGCCAGGTGGGTAGAGTGGTGCAACTTAACTAAATGTTGCCATTGTGAGTCCATCCCGGGCAGCACTGTGCACTGCTGCTGGTGCTGTTGATGCTGATGCTCATCTTGGTCCACATCTGAGGTCCAAGCTGAAACAGCATAAATGGCACACATGCTGATCTGATACATGGCAGATTTAAAGTGGAGATCAGTCGCCAACCTCCAAAGTAGTGAGAGTGACCTCCAATGCAGTGAGAGTGACCTCCAATGTAGTGAAAGTCACCTCCACAATAGTAGAAACCATCTCCAAAGTTGTAGAAATCATCTGCAAGGTACTGAAAGTAAACTCTCAGAACAAGTGCTGAGAGCAAAAACCTTTCACTTAGGTAAGGAAGCAGTGTGAGGACTCTTTTTGCCTGTCATTTCTTCAGCCCCCTCAATTGCCGCTGTGCTCTTGCCTTGCTTTCACTGGCAAGGTCCAGGAAGCTTGGGAGACACATGGACCCACAGTGAAAGTTGAAAACCCCTGTTAAAAAACCTGTTAACTACCTTGTAGAATTCGCAAAATTATCGCGATTTTATAAAAATAGGAAGGAGACATAAAGTTTTGTATAAACAGCTTTATTTCAGCAGAATGCTGTCAGGTTTCAAAACGGACACAAACAGCCTGTAAAATGGCCGCCACGCCTCGTGGCAGAAAGTTCTAGACTTTCAGTAGGCAGACAAGATGGCGTTTCAATAAACATTTCAGCAAGATCAGACAGGACTCAGCACATTTGAGATAATGAGAAGACGTGATGGGTTTGCATTTTATACATAAATACTGGAATCGGTCTTCCAGGTGCAAACAAGGGCTATTGTACTGAGCGATCAAGGACCCATCCAAAGACATTAATATGCAAAATCCCCACGGCTCTACGATGAGAGAGCCATTTGCGGGTACTCACAGCAAGCATTTGGAAGCCCCAAAACCCCTCCAGGGAGACTACTAGCCGGTTCCACAATGGGGGAAATATTAACGGGTACTCAGACAGTTACAAGTGTCACCGAAACCCATTAAAGACTGAGATCACCCCATACAAGAAGTTTGAGCGCCAAAACCCTGACAAAAGATAGACATTAAGATTGGGCGGGAAAATAGGAATTACAGCACTATAACTGTAAAGTACAACCGTCCATCTTTCTCTTGCTGCTTTGACTCGCTGGAAGGCTGCTGAACTCTTATTCTCTTGCCTGACGACTCTGGACTCTGATCCGCTAGGATCAACCTCGTGGCTTGCCGCGAAGATCTGTGGAGAACTGGGCTGTGAAGGCCTGGAGGCGGGCGCACCATCCCGAGGAGTCGGTAAACGGTGTTGGAACCGAAGGCCCGAGAGGAGATGAGATGAGATGAGATGAGAAGAAGACTACACACGTGTCGCCGCGGTCAGTAAGCCCCGACCGCGCCTAAAAATATAAGGACCATTTTCGAATTCTATCGGCTACTCCACAACTGGCCCAGGAAGACTGCTCTTTGAATTTTACAGACAACTGGTGTAGGGCACAGGAAGACTCTTTTTCGAGTGGTATCCGAACTCCGAGGTCAACACAGATCTTCATGACAGCAGACGGTCCAGCCTGCTAGCCGGAGCAGAAGCGAGTAAACAAGTGGGGTACAGAGACCCCTGATCAACACATGGATAGTCAGGTGCTGCGGTAAAAACATCCGAGCAGAGTTTCGGAATTCTCCGAGTTATCACGAGTGGTGAGCATGAGTCTCGATCCTACAAATCTAGATTAGGACAGGTATTGATAGGGGAGGGTTTATGTTTTAAGGATAATTATAATGTGTGTCCCCTTTTACGATGTGTCGTGCGCTCCTCGTTTCCCTAAACCTAGTTGCATAAATGTATGTAAGCTTGTACTGTCATTAATCTGTGCTTATGACATGTATTTCGTAATTCTGAACAATATGCAATAAAGATTTTCCATTTCGCACTATTCAACCGGGTCTACCTGAGTTTTCTCTGCATTATTGCTCTCGCACCTAAGTCTAGTGTCAGAACCGTAAGGGCGAGTGGGTCGAACCACTCACAGGTGTCTAGTGTTACCAGGCTGGCTGGAGACCAGAACAGGCAACAAGGCCTAACCCCGCACTAGCACCCAGGCTAAGCACAGAGCCACACGTCACCCCTTACAACCTTTCAATTGCTTTCAATTGGTAACCCTCCGCTCCCGAGGGGGTTTCTTGCACGCTGCCTAACGCGCTCTAGTGAAATGCGGAAGTCAGCGGGTTGGAGCCGGTTTCTCAACGCACTGTCAATTTCAATGCTTCTTACTACCTGTCCGCTCCTAAACCCATTCACTCTTTGATGTTAAAATTCCCCCTTTATTGCAAAATAATTTACTGGGCTTTTTACTGCTGGTTTTTCACATGGAGCTTTCCCTTGGTGCCTACAGTTGCTGTTTCCTTTCAAGCACAACCTTCTACTTCTCTTTGGTGCTCCATCAATAGCAGGACTTCTGAGGTGACTTTCTAGCAGGAGCCTTGGGAGTCTGAGGTGGCCTTTGTCTCGGGGCAGCTGAGGCCCAGGAGGGAACCACTCCAGGCTGTGTCTCTGCTGTAGCAAGAAGACCCTACCTCTGGCTACTCTATCCAACATGTACAGGCATCTGAGGGGAACTAGCGGGAGCGCACACATGTTACCACGTCCTGAGAGATAGCGCCACTGTGCACACACACACCCGCCAAGCCACTAGTACTGGGCTCCTGCTCTGGTTGGCCAGCAATGGTGCCATTCAAATCATTGGCACCCTGGGTGATAACCCTCTGCACACTGGTGCCCAAGGCTTCTATGACAGCAGCTGCAGCTTCCATTACCAAACGCTGCCATTGCCCTCAGATCCTCTGGTGGGAGGACCACTTCCGCAGGAGCTGCTATTTGTCGGCTACTCACACTTCCATCACGATGCCACACATCTGGGGAGTGGAATCCTCCAAATAACTTACCAGCTGCAGCATGTTCTTGGACACCATCTCCACCACTTGCCATGAGTTTGATGCTCAGCTCTGCATTCATCTTTGAAATGCCGGACATATGAGATCTGGTGTCCCAAGGCTCCTCAATTGAGGGCTGGTGCCTCCTATCCCTAGCAATGACTGTCTCCTCACCTGCCACCCCAAGCTCCTGTTCACCACTTACGCTCTGTGCATCACCATTTGATCTCCCTTCAGCCTCGAAGTAACTAAGCCCTCCCAGGTGAGGTCTTTGAGCTGGAGCTTGAGATGGAGACGCAATGACGGGGTTGGTCAAGAGGATCTGGGTGGTGGTGAAACTTGAGGGCCCTGGATATGAGGTTGCTGCTCCTCTGCTCGTTCCTGCAGTTCCCCACCGAGGGCAGAAAAAGAGAAGAGATTATCAGGGATAACTGAATGGCGCAATGGCCAGCACACTTTAAGAACAAATTATGAGCTTAAGTACTGACGATGTATTGTGATGACAGTCTGCATTTTCACTTGAGCAGTGGGAACTGAAGAGACACAACACGAGCGCGGCAATTTTGGACTTGCTGCCGCCCCTTTTATGCCTAAAAATGGGACGGTAGTGGGACCAAAATCATGTGGCGGATTGATCTGCTGACCTAGCGCTGGTTGTTCACCCGTTCTGATTTTCGGAGGGACCTCGAATTAGGTAGGCCCAGAGATCCCTTTGGAAACACCTTGCTACTGCCAGTTCCTCAACCCACCCACACACCATGGGCAGCACAAGTCTGGAGGCTGCCGTTTCCATCTGTATTTAAAGGGATCCTTAGCTGCAGTAAAGGGAAAGCTGGAAGCAGGTCTGGTGTTAATTTCTACTGCAGTTGCTTGTGGGTTTTGAGGCTTCCAATATTTGCCCTTGCTGCTGCAGGCACTGCAATCATTTTCCTTATAAACCGCTTTGCCTCTCACTCCTGATGCTTCTGCTCCTCCCCTTTAAGGTGCTGCTGCAGGCCCATCAACATCGGGGACCTGCCATATTTCCCACCCTCCCAATTGGCGAGCTGCCTATAAGGAGCGCAATTAACATTAGCAGCTCAGCCTTTCAATGTTAATGAGGCCCGACCATGAAAATTGATCAGGCCTCCCACTGGCTGTAATGAGCTGGCAGAGCGGACAGCCCACCTACCCCCGGCCCAATTGACAATCACCCCAAGCTGCTTCTTCACCAACCAGCAGCCGGTAGCTTTCCTCCTACTTCTCCATCTCCCACTGCATCCTCCGTCTTCCTCCCCTCAATGGGAGAAAGGCTTGGGTTTCCTACCCCTCTCTTTTGTTTGGTCCAATAGAGTGGCACCAGACACAACCCCTGAACAATTAATCATTGACAAGTGAACCCCTCTTTCAAGGGAAGAACTACAAAAGAAAGAATGGAAGAACGCCTTTATATGGCATTTTTCACAACCTCAGGACATCCCAAAGCACTTTACAGACAATGAAGTACTTTTGCAGTGTCGTCACTGTTGTAATGTAGTGAAATGCGGCCAATTTGTACACAGCAAGATCACACAAACAGCAATGAGATAACAACTAGATAATCTGTTTTTTTTAGTGGTGTTGATTGAGGGATATCTATTGGCCCAGATACTGACAGGAACTCCCCTACTGTTTTTCAAATAGTGCCATGGGATCTTTTACGTCCATCTGAGAGGGCAGATGGGGCCTCGGTTTAGCATCTCATCTGAAAGCCAGTACTTTTGACAGTGCAGTACTCCCTGAATACCGCACTGAATTGTCAGCCCAGATTTTGTGCTCGAGTTTTGTAGATTTCAAAAAACCCTGTACAATGGCAAAATGCTGAAAGCCTGTTTGGCCCAGTGGTAAGGGCATGAAACGGTTAAACTTCGAGGCACAGAAAAGGTGCCAGTCATCAAACTCTGCAGTTCTTGGAGAACACATTGATACTGGACAATGAAAGCTTTGAACTCTGAAAAGGACATTGACATTGAACTGTGAGGCCTGGAATCATGATTGGTTTCGATGGGAAAAATTAACATCTGGACAATGCTCTGAGTTTAACTGAAACAATGGGGGTCACGATCGACTTCCTGACATGAATGGAAGATACACGAGTCCCGAGCAGACAATCAGCCAACCGCCCATCAACAGTAATAGAAATCACATTGAATATGCGTTACAGAAAGCGGGAGAGGAGATAAGGATTTAGCTTCTATCTCACAACTCTGTACACCTCCGGTGATTGAATTATAGGTTGACGAGGTGTGAATTTCAGACAGTTCAGCAAACCGACAACCGAAACTGGTTGGGGGAGGCCCAGCATGGGGCCAGGTGACTAAAAGAACTATAAGAAGGAACCACACGACAGCTCTCTCTCTCTTTCGCTCAGAAGCTCTCTTTCACTCGGAAGCTCTCGCTGGGAAGCTAGCTCTGACTACAGCAACTGCCAGGTGTAAGAAGGAAGGGAAGACGGTCATCTCCAGCTCCCAGCCTGCAATCGACGTCGGCCACGACCAGCTGGACGGGTGATTGTAAGTATCATTGACTCTACAAGAGGTTTGTGCTGTGTAGGCAGCTGCAGTCAGATAAAGGAGGATGGGGACAGGTCATCTCCGATCCAGGCCTACAATCCACAATGGTAACGACCGGCCGTATGGGTGATTGTAAGTTTCAGCCAAACCTCAACAGGTTTTTGTCTGTGTTTTGTTGGTTTTAATAAACCAACAGTTTTGGGTTGAACCTAAACCTTTGTGTCGTCTATCATTTTGTTCCTGTAAAACCCAGAGTCAAAAAACCCTTGTAAGGACGAGGAAACCAAACACCTTACAGTTTCTGGAGGGAGTCTTGAACCTACAGTCTTCTGATTCAGAGGTGAGACTGCTGCCACTGACATATAACTGGCACATCCAAAATAAAAGTGCGTGCATAAAATTAAAATATGATGTGGTTTACATTGTCAAGAAAACATGATACGTCCAGCGGTTCCCACCGGTCAAGTGAACCAGTGGACACCACATGATTTAGTTCCAAGGTCACCTGGGCACCCACAAGGCTTTAGAACAGGGGGAAACAGTCAGAGCATCCCCTGCCATCGATCCTATGCATCCTGGACTTGTGGATGGAGATGGGTTTCCTCCCTCACTTCTTTATGTAAAGTTGCATGCAGTCTTCCACTTTTAAACTGAAAGCACAGAATATGAAGGTACCCTGCTGGAATGCAACCCTGGTGCGAGTAAGCATTCCGTAATGGGAGTGAGGATGGGTGCAGGAAATCAGCAAGTATGTAAATCAGTCTTTCACTATGGTCTTCTCTGTTCGGCTGTAAGTGAAGGAACACTTGCAGTGGAACTAAGGGTGTGTGAAGTATCTCATACATTTCAGGAAAGTCATACAGGGAATGCTCGGGGTGGGGGGGTGGGGGTGAAAACGTGAAACATGCTTCTAACATTGCAATGGGTCAAGTTATGACTGTTTCCTGTTAGTTGACTTGATGAAGTAATGATAATTCTTCTGGCTATGTGTTGCCATGTTGGAGTTGCTGGAGCTGGCACTCAGTGCCCAGTGGCCTAGCAAGCCACTCAATTGTACTAAACCACTACAAGTATTGTGCAGCTCAAGCAGAAGGCCCACCTCCACCTTTTCAGGGCACCTAAGGAAGGGCAATAAATGCTGGCCTTGCCAACGATGCCCACATCCCGGGAATGAAAAAAAAGGCACAGAGTCAAAGCAAGAGAGACTAGGAGGTGTGATCAAAAGGTGAGTTTTAAGGATTGCCTTAAAGCAGGGCAGGAAGATGCAGCTGTGGAGAGGTTTAGGGAGGGAGCGCCAGAGAGTGAGATCTAGGCAGCAGAAGGCAAGGCCAGCAATGGTGGGGCAAAGGGTGGGGGGGTGCAGAAGAGGCAGAGTCAGAGGAACAGAGAGTTCAAGAGCAGGGATTTCCTACATTACAACAGTAACGACACTTCAAAAGTAGTTCATTGGCTGTAAAGTGCTTTGGGACGTCCCGAGGTCGTGAAAGGTGCTATATAAATGCAAGACTTTCTTTCATTTAGGTTTGGAAGAGGTTACAGAAATAGAGAGGGGAAAAGCCATGGAGGGTTTTAAACAGAAGAAGGAGAATTTTAATTTTGAGGCATTGGGGACCAGGAGCCAATGTAGATCAATGAGGATAGGGTGACAAGCGAGCAGGACATGGTGTGTGATAAGGCAGGGGTTCTTAACCTTTTTGCTTCTGAGGCCCCCCTCCCATGTTATAAAAATTCCACGGGCTTCCTGTAACACAACACAAGTATTTTTTCTGTATACAATTAGTTAGACAAGTAACCATACATATTTATTATTATTTTGGTTTTACTTACTTAATTATCATGAAGAGAGGATATGAGAATAGAATGGCAGCTAACATAAAAGGTAATCCAAAAGTCTTCTATAGGCATATAAATAGTAAAAGGGTAGTAAGAGGAGGGGTGGGGCCGATTAGGGACCAAAAAGGAGACCTATGCATGGAGGCAGAGGGTATGACTGAGGTGCTAAATGAATACTTTGCATCTGTCTTCACCAAGGAAGAAGATGCTGCCATAGACATAGTGAAGGAGGAGGTAGAGGAGATACTGGATGGGATAAAAATTGATAAAGAGGAAGTACTAGAAAGGCTGGCTGTACTTAAAGTAGATAAGTCACCAGGACCAGATGGGATGCATCCTAGGATGCTGAAGGAAGTGAAGGAAAAAATCGCAGAGGTACTGGCCATAATCTTCCAATCCTCCTTAGAAACGGGGGTGGTGCCAGAGGACTGGAGAATTGCAAATGTTACACCCTTGTTCAAAAAGGGGTGTAAAGATAAACCCAGCAACTACAGGCCAGTCAGTTTAATCTCGGTAGTGGGGAAGCTTTTAGAAACAATAATCAGGGACAAAATTAACAGTTACTTGGACAAGTGTGGATTAATTAAGAAAATCCAGCACGGATTTTTTTAAATTTTTTTATTTGTTTATGGGATTTGGGCGTCGCTGGCAAGGGCAGCATATATTGCCCATCCCTAGTTGCCCTTGAGAAGGTGGTGGTGAGCTGCCTTCTTGAACCACTGCAGTCCATATGGTGAAGGTACTCCCACAGTGCTGTTAGGTAGGGAGTTCCAGGATTTTGACCCAGCGACAATGAAGGATCGGCGATATACTTCTAAGACAGGATGGTGTGTGACTTGGAGGGGAACTTGGAGGTGGTGGTGTTCCCATGAGCCTGCTGCCCTTGTCCTTCTAGGTGGAAGAGGTCACGGGTTTGGGAGGTGCTGCCGAAGAAGCCTTGGCAAGTTGCTGCAGTGCATCTTGTAGATGGTACACACTGCAGCCATGGCACGCCGGTGGTGGAGGGAGTGAATGTTTAAGGTGGTGGATGGGGTGCCAATTAAGCGGGCTGCTTTGTCCTGGATGGTGTCGAGCTTCTTGAGTGTTGTTGGAGCTGCACTCATCCAGGCAAGTGGAGTGTATTCCATCACACTCCTTACTTGTGCCTTGTAGATGGTGGAAAGGCTTTGGGGAGTCAGGAGGTGAGACACTCGCCGCAGAATACCTAGCCTCTGACCTGCTCTTGTTGCCACAGTATTTATGTGGCTGGTCCAGTTAAGGTTCTGGTCAATGGCGACCCCCAGGATGTTGATGGTGGGGGATTTGGTGATGGTAATGCCATTGAATTTCAAGGGGAGGTGGTTAGACTCTCGCTTGTTGGAGATAGTCATTGCCTGGCACTTCTGTGGTGTGAATGTTACCTGCCACTTATCAGCCCAAGCCTGAATATCGTCCAGGTCTTGTTGCATGCGAGCATGGACTGCTTCATTATCTGAGGAGTTGTGAAAGGCGCTGAACACTGTGCAGTAATCAGCAAACATCCCCATTTCTGACCTTATGTTGGAGGGAAGGTCATTGATGAAGCAGCTGAAGATGGTTGGGCCTAGGACACCACCCTGAGGAACTCCTGCAGCGATATCCTGGGGCTGTGATGACTGACCTTCAACCACCACAATCATCTTCCTTTGTGCTAGGTATGACTCCAGCCAGTGGAGCGTTTTCTCCCCGAATCCCATTGACTTCAGATTTACTAGGGCTCCTTGATGCCACACTCAATCAAATGCTGCCTTGATGTCAAGGGCAGTCACTCTCACCTCACCTCTGAAATCCAGCTCCTTTGTCCATGTTTGGACCAAGGCTGTAGTGATGTCTGGAGCTGAGTGGTCTTGGCAGAACCCAAACTGGGCATCAGTGAGCAGGTTATTGGTGAGTAAGAGCTGCTTGAAAGCACTGTCGATGACACCTTCCATCACTTTGCTGATGATTGAGAATGGACTGATTGGTCAGGTTGGATTTGTCCTGCTTTTTGTGGACAGGCCATACCTGGGCAGTTTTCCACATTGTCGGATAGATGCCAGTGTTGTAGCTGTACTGGAACAGTTTGGTTGGAGGCGCGGCTAGTTCTGGAGCACAAGTCTTCAGCACGATAGCCGGGATGTTGTCGGAGCCCATAGCCTTTGCTGTATCCAATGCGCTCAGCCGTTTCTTGATAGCACGTGGAGTGAATCGAATTGGCTGAAGACTGGCTTCAGTGATGGTGGGGACCTCAGGAGTAGGCCGATATTGCTTCATTCACTTGGCACTTCTGGCTGAAGATGGTTGCAAACGCTTCAGCTTTGTCTTTTGCAGTCACGTGCTGGGCTCCACCATCATTGAGGATGGGGATATTCATGGAGCCTCCTCCTCCCGTTAGTTGTTTAATGGTCCACCACCATTCACGACTGGATGTGGCAGGACTGCAGAGCTTTGATCTGATCCGTTGATTGTGGGATCGCTTAACCCTGCCTATAGCATGCTGCTTCCGCTTTTTAGCATGCATGTAGTCCTGTGTTGCAGCTTCCCCAGGTTGACATCTCATTTTTAGGTACACCTGGTGCTGCTCCTGGCATGCTCTTCTACACTCCTTATTGAACCAGGGTTGGTCCCCTGGCTTGGTGGTAATGGTAGAGTGAGGGATATGCCGGGCCATGAGGTTACAGATTGTGGTGGAATAGAATTCTATTGCTGCTGATGGCCCACAGCGCCTCATGGATGCCCAGTTTTGAGCTGCTAGATCTGTTCTGAATCTATCCCATTTAGCACGGTGGTAGTGCCACACAACACGAAGGAGGGTGTCCTCAGTGTGAAGACGGGACTTCGTCTCCACAATGACTGTGCGGTGGTCACTGCTACCAATATTGTCATGGACAGAAGCATCTGCGACAGGTAGATTGGTGAGGACGAGGTCAAGTAGGTTTTTCCCTCGTGTTGGTTCTCTCATCACCTGTCGCAGGCCCAGGCTGGCAGCTATGTCCTTCAAGACTCGGCCAGCTCGATCAGTAGTGGTGCTACCGAGCCACTCTTGGTGATGGACATTGAAGTTCCCTACCCAGAGTATATTCTGTGCCCTTGCTACTCTCAGTGCTTCTTCCAAGTGGTGTTTAACATGAAGAGTACTGATTCATCAGTTGAGGGAGGGTGGTAGGTGGTAATCAGCAGGAGGTTTCCTTGCCCATGCATAACCTGAAGCCATGAGACTTCATGGGGTCCGGAGTCAATGTTGAGGACTCCCAGGGCCACTCCTTCCTGACGTCACCCCTGGTGGGTCTGTCCTGCCGGTGGGACAGGGCATATCCAGGGATGGTGATGGAGGAATCTGGGACATTGGCTTAAAGGTATGATTCTGTGAGTATGATTATGTCAGGCTGTGGGACAGCTCTCCCAATTTTGGCACAAGTCCCCAGATGTTGGTGAGGAGGACTTTGCACTTTGCTGGGTGTGCCGTTGCCGTGTCCGTAGCCGGAGCCGAGGTCGATGCCGGGTGGTCCGTCCGGTTTCATTCTTATTATTGTGTTTCGTAGCGGTTTGTTAAAACTGAGTGGCCTGCTGGGCCATTTCAGAGGGCAGTTAAGAGTCAACCACATTTGTTGAAGGTAAATCGTGTTTAACCAACTTGATCGAGTTTTTTGATGAGGTAACAGAGAGGGTTGATGAGGGCAATGCGGTTGACGTGGTGTACATGGATTTCCAAAATGCATTCGACAAAGTGCCACATGATAGGCTTGCCAGCAAAATTGAAGCCTGTGGAATAAAAGGAACAGTGGCAGCATGGTTACGAAATTGGCTAAGTGACAGGAAACAGAGAGTAGTGGTGAACGGTTGTTTTTCGGACTGGAGGAAGGTACACAGTGGTGTTCCCCAGGGGTCGGTTCTAGGACCACTGCTTTTCTTGATATATATTAATGACTTGGATGTGGGTGAACAGGGCACAATTTCAAAATTTGCAGATGACACAAAACTTGGAAGTACAGTAAACAGTGAGGAGGATAGTGATTGAATTCAAGAGGACATAGACAGGCTGGTGGAATGAGCGGACACGTGGCAGATGAAATTTAACGCAGCAAAGTGCGAAGTGATACATTTTAGTAGAAAGAATGAAGAGAGGAAATATAAACTAAAGGGTACAATCTTTAAGGGGGTGCATAAACAGAGAGACCTAGGGGTATATGTACACAAATCATTGAAGGTGGCAGGGCAGGTTGAGAAAACGGTTGAAAAAGCATACAGGATCCTGGGCTTCATGAACAGATGTATAGAGTACAAAAGCGTGGAAATTATGATGAACCTGTATAAAACACTGGTTCGGCCTCAACTGTGGTATTGTGTCCAATTCTGGGCACCGCACTTTAAGAAGGATGTGAAGGCCTTAGAGAGGGTGCAGAAAATATTTACGAGAATGATTCCAGGGTTGAAGGACTTCAGTTGTGTGGGTAGACTGGAGAAGCTGGGGTTGTTCTCCTTAGAGCAGAGAAGATTGAGAGGAGATTTGATAGAGGTGTTCAAAATCATGAGGGGTCTAGACAGAGTAGATAGAGAGAAACTGTTCCCATTGTCAGAAGGGTCGAGAACCAGAGGACACAGACTTAAGGTGATTGGCAGAAGAACCAAAGGTGACATGAGGAAAAACTTTTTTACTCAGCAAGTGGTTAGGATCTGGAATGCAATGCCTGAAAGGATGATGGAGGCAGACTCAATCATGGCTTTCTAAAGGGAATTGGTTAAGTACCTGAAGGAAAAAATTTGCTGGGCTATGGGGAAAGGGTGGGGGAGTGGGACTAGCTGATGTGCTCTTGCAGAGAGATGGGCCAAATGGCCTTCTTCCGTGCTGTAACCATTCTATGATACATTGGGGGAAAAATTCACTATCGACCATTTTGGGACGCTAACATCGCCTGGGCGCTAACTTTAGCGCCCGCCGCTGATTAGCGCCCGCCGCTAATTAGCGCCAGCGACCGTAAAATTGAATTTTAGCGCCCCAAGAGGGAAGTGGAGTGCTAAATCAAGCGCTCCACTTCCTTCTTAAGGCGCTAATGTTGGAGAGCAGGGCGGAGATTTCAGCAGCGCTGCACACTAGGCCGTGCAGCACTGCCGCGTTCAAAGGCTCCTTCCCTCCCTTAAAGGGAAGGGCCATCGCTGCAAGCTCTGCAATTTAAAAAGTACCTACCTGGACCACCAAGGCAGCCGCGATCCCGCGCGATTAGCCCGGCACTTTCACGTGCAGGAACCCACGGAAAAAACTAGAACAGGAAAGGTAAGTTTTTTATACTTACCTCGGCCACCTCACCTTTAATCATCGAACCCAAAGCGGCCGGCTGCCCGATGCACGCCTCCTGCAGCTGTCGGTGTTTTTGACCGGCGCTGCTGCAGGGGACGGAAGTCAATTTCGGGTCTGGGGCGCTACCGGGGCGATGCACACGGCGATGACGTCATGATCTCCGGGCAAAGGAGATCGGGGCACAACGCCCTAGCAAATATGGCGGGAGTCGATGTCAGCGTCGCGCCCGGTTGCAAAGCCATTTGTGCCCCGTTAACGCTCCCCGTGGCCGTTTGTACTGTCTCACCTTGGTCCTCAACACCAACAGCACCAGGCACACCATCAACACCAATAACAACACCACCAACCTTCTTCTCAACCACCTGATGCTGCACAGGGCAGAGGGCATCAGCACAGGGCTGCACCACGCTGGAGGCGATACCCCCAACACAGGGTATACAGGCAGAGGATGAGCTTCCTCAACATGACTGAGCAGCTGTGGCAAAGGAGGCTCAGGCTATCGCGCCAGGTCGTCGCAGACATTTGCACATTGCTGGAGGAAGACCTGCAGCCCAGAGGAGTGTGTGGACACGACTTACCAGTGGCTGTCAAAGTCACCAGCGCCCTCAACTTCTTTGCCTCAGGCTCCTTCCAGGGATCTGCAGCAGACATTTGTGGTATCTCGCAGTCAGCCATCCACAGATGCATCACACAGGTCACCGATGCCCTCTTTGACAAGTAAATCAATTATATCAACTGTGCCACTGATGAAACCAGTGTTACTGAGTGGGCTTTGCCACACTGGTTGGCTTCCCACTGCACACATGTGGCCATCAGGGCACCCCATCATAACCCAGGAGTCTTTGTCAAATGGAAGGGTTTCCACTCGCTCAATGTGCAGCTCGTCTGCAACCATAGGAAGATCATCATGCATGTGTGTGCCAAATTCCTTGGCAGCTGTCATGACTCTTTCGTCCTGTGCCAGTCCACCCTCCCTCAGCTCTTCACTTCTCCAAACAGACTTTCGGATTGGCTACTTGGAGACAAGGGCTCTCCACTGAAGATGCGGCTCATGACACCCTTGAGGAGCCCAAATACTGAGGTCCAGGAGAGATATAATGAAAGCCACATGTCCACCAGATGTGCCATAAATAGGCATGCTCAAAATGCGCTTCAGATTCCTTGACAGATCTGGAGGAGCCCTTCAGTACGTACCAGCCAGGGTCTCCAGAATCGTGGTCTGCTGTGCCCTACACAACATAGCGCAGCAGCGAGGATTAGCGCTGCATGAGGAGCAAGGCGCAGAGTGCACAGCCTCTTCAGAGGGGGAGGAGCAGGAGGAGCAGGAGGAGATTCATCTGGAAGACGAGGAGGAGCAGCAGCTGGAGGAACCTGCGGGCCAGATCCCACCAGCACCCGAGCACATTGCTGCCCGAGAGGCCAGGGATGGCTTCATCATGTCCAGATTTATTTAACTTTACACAGTACACCCATATGGCTGCCAGATGCTGCGCCAGGTTGGCACCACACTACAACAACACCATAAAGGATCCCTACAACGACCAAGCCATTCCTTTCACACTTACCATCATTGCTGGAGGTACTGTTATGTCTCACCATTCACTACAACTCACTAAGCCACTTCCAAAGATGTACACAAATGTGTCCAAGACGGGAAAGTGGTGAATATTTTTATGGTTGACAGTAACGGAAACTTGACATTAACATTGACTATAACACCCAAATGGCTACCCTTGTGAATCTACTTGTGTGTCATCTTTTTCTTCCGCGTGCTTCTACGAGGTGCTACCCCTGTGGCTTCAGCAGAGGTAAAGGCAAGCTGCTCACTTCCCTGCTGCGACTGCTTAGACACCTTTGACGGACATCCTTTGGGTTTTGGAACCTGTGATGGCCCCGCCAAAGTCTGCTCCTCCTGCGACTGTGCAGGGGAAGACTTGGCCATCGCGATCTGAGGAGCCAACTGGGGCTCTGACTGAGGGGGTGGCAATGGGGGAGAAGTGTGAGCACTTTTGAGAGGAACCCCCACTTCCATGTCCCCTCTCACCATCATCCCTCTCATGGGCCACCCGCACTTCCCTGCTAGCAAGGAGCTGGAGAGCACCTTGCTGCACATCAGTGAGGTCATGAGGACTCACATCTACGCTGACATCCCTCCTAGACAGGAGGTCTATAAGCCTCTGCCATCTATGCTCCATAGATAGCTATCTATTCTCCATAGAGACCATGTGCTCCTGTGAGTGGCGCATTAGCTGCTCCATGCAGGTGACCATCCAATCCATGGAAGAGCCTACAATCACCATCGCCTACGACACGGTGGTTCTCATGTTGTAGATGGACTCCTCCATTCTCTACACATTTGCAGACATCGCACTCGAAAAACCTGTCAAAGCCTCTTGCACGTCTTCCTGCACCTCCAGGATCGCCCTCTTTCTGGATGGCCAGGACACTGGGGAGAACACTCCTGCTCTACTTTGAATAGTTCCATGGGATCTTTTACATCCACCTATGAGAGCAGACGGGGCCTCGGTTTAATACCTCATCCAAAAGACAGCACCTCCGACAGTGCAGCACTCTCTCAGTACTGGCTGGCACTGGAGTGTCAGCCAAGATTATGTGCTCAAGTCTCTGGAGTGGGACTTGATAGAAAGAACACAAATGGATAGGGTGAAGGGGCATGGAATTCGAGTAGAAAGCTCCAACTGAATAAGTAGCACGCGTTGGACAGGAAGAAGGCTTCATAGTTTCAATGTCTGTTTTAGGGTCACTACCCCAACGCAAGAAGGAGAAATTAAATACAGTAGAGGTAGGATAACAAATTGAATTGAGGGGACGAAGGAAAATAAAATGAAAGAACCTTAAAAAAGGAAAGTTAAATAATATTTAAAAAAAAAAATAAATGTGAAAAAATGGTAAAGAAGAATACTGGAAAGAAATTTAAAATAAGAAAATTGAGAAATATACTTGAATAATAAAATGACAAAACTACAACAGGAAAACAAGTAGAAGATGGAAACGAATCTGTATCTGTATGTCCACCACACAATGTTCACTTAGATTACCATACTTTCTTTCAAGAAAGTTGTACCTTTTTACACAGCGTGACTTCCCTGCCAATGCAGCTTTCCGGATGGGTAAAAGCTCCAGGTATTGATTTGCTCTCAACCTGCTATAGAATTTGTTGAGAAATTTTAAAAGCTGTTCAACAGTAAATCAATGGCTTGGGCCTTGTGGTGGGAAAAAAATGGGGTTGGTGTGACACAGTCTGTAAATCAGGTTGATGGTACAACTTCATCCTCAACCACGCACAGTTACAGAACTTCACAAATGGGAAGATGCACCTTCCTTGCAACAAAATACAAGCAGTGCCATGTTCTCATCAACTAATTTAGTAAACAAACAATCAGCACACAACTAGCAATAGAATTAGAAAGAAAGAAAGACTTGCATTTGTCTAGCGCCTGTCACGACCACCGAACATCCCAAAGTGCTTTACAACCAATGAAGTACTTTTTGAAGTGTATTCACTGTTGTAATGTAGGAATTATAGAATCACAGAATGATACAACACCGCAGGAGGCCATTTGACCTGTCCCGACTCTTTGAAAGAGCTATCCAATTAGTCCCACTCCTCTGCCCTTTCCTCATCGCCCTGCAAATTGGTCCCCCTCAAGTACTTATCCAATTCCCTTTTGAAAGTTCTATTGATTATTATCCACCATTCTTTCAGGTAGTGCTTTCCAGATCATAACAACTCGCTGCATAAAAAAAGTTCTCCTCATCTCACCTCTGGTTCTTTTGCCAATTACCCTAAATAATAATACTAATGTGTTAATATTAATAATATTATTATTAATAGTACATTGATGTGCAAATGTGTTCGATCTAGAATTTATGGACGGCTGCTTAGCAAGTTCACCATGGCTCAGATAACTCTTGCCTCTGAGTTATGAAGGTTGAGGGTTCAAGCTCCAAACCAGGATTTGAGCTCATAATCTAGGCTGTAAGATCCCAGAGGGACCCTGGTTCCAAATGATTCAAGGTTGACCCGTATTAGGGACAGTGATTTAACTTTATTCAGCACAGCAATACATTACAGTATTCGAGCAACAGTTTACAGAGAACAATTGAGACTTACATTACCCCGTTATCCTCTGGTTAGAAGCACTGGACGGGTAGATAGTGCTGGAGGCGGAAGTAGTACCACATTAGACAGGAACAGACTAAGAAAGACTACGAAAAATTCAAAAATGGGTTTAGAATGCATGTACGTAAACGCACAAAGTGTGGTGAATAAGGTTGGTGAGCTACAAGCACAATTAGCTCTGTGGCAATATGATGTTGTGGCAATAACGGAAACGTGGCTTAAAAACGGTGAGGACTGGGCACTTAATATTCAAGGGTGCAAGGTGTTCAGAAAAGATAGGGAAGGAAAAAAGGGAGGTGGGGTGGCAGTGCTGATTAAGGAAGACATTGTGGTGTTGGAAAGGAAGGATGTTCTTGAAGGGACAAGGACAGAATCCATTTGGTTAGAGTTGAGGAGCAAAAAGGGTATGATCACACTATTGGGGGTATCCTACAGGCCTCCAAATAGTGAGAGGGAGGTAGAGGAGAAAATCTGCAGGAAAATCGCAGAGACATGCAAGAGCTATAGAGTGGTGATATTGGGGGACTATAATTACCCAAATATCGATTGGGATAATGCTAGGGTAAAGGGAATGAAGGGGGAGGAATTTCTGAAATGTGTTCAGGAGAATTTCCTTGACCAGTATGTACTTGGCCCAACTAGGAAGGAGGCATTGCTGGATCTGGTGCTGGGGAATGAGGTGGGCCAGGTCGACCAAGTGTCTGTGGGAGAACACTTGGGTACGAGTGATCATCGTATCATAAGATTTAGATTAGCAATGGAGAGGAGCAAGGAACAATCTAGAGTGGAACTGCTAAACTGGAATAGGGCTAACTTCAATGGGATGCGAAAGGATCTAGCCAGGGTAAAATGGAACCAAAGACTGACAGGAAAAACTGTAATGGAACAATGGGTGATCTTTAAGGAGGACTTGTTCTAAGTACAGGCTAGGTACATTCCAACAAGAGGGAAGCTTAAGGGAACCAAAGCAAGGGCTCTTTGGATGACGAGGGAGATTGAAAAGATGATGAAACAAAAAGAATGTCAGGTGAATTCTTCAAGGGAGAACCAAACCAAATACAATAAGTTGAGAGGGGAAGTGAAGATGAAAATAAGATTGGCAAAGAGAGAATATGAGAGTAGATTGGTGGTTAATATAAAAGGGAACCCAAAAATCTTCTGCCAGCACGTAAACAGTAACCGTGTAGTAAGAGGCGGGGTGGGGCCTATTATTATAGAAGGTGATATATGCTTAGAGGCGCAGGGCAAGGCTAGAATAGGCAATGAGTGCTTTGTATTGGTGTTTACTAAGGAGGTGGAAGCTGACAAAATATCGGTAGAAGTGGAAAAGGTAGAAGGGGTGAAAATTGATAGAGAGGATGTACTAGAAAGACTGGGTATGCTTAGAGTGGATAAGTCGCCTGGCCCAGATGGCTTGCATCCCAGGTTGCTAAGGGAATTGAGGGAGGAGATAGTAGAAGGGCTTGCCATAATTTTCCAATCTTCCCTAGATGTGGGGGAGGTGCTTGAGGATTGGAAAGTGGCAAATGTGACACCATTGTTCAAGAAAGGGTGTAAGGACAATCCTAGTAACTACAGACTGGTCAGTTTAACATCAGTGGTGGGTAAAGTTTTAGAAACAATAATCAAGGAAAAAAATTAACGGGCACTTGGAGAGGTTTAAGCTAATTACGGAGAGCCAACACAGATTTGTAAAAGACAGATCGTGTTTGACTAATCTAATTTAATTTTTTGATGAAGTAACAGGGGGGATTGATGAAGGGAATGCAATGGATGTTGTCTCCATGGATTTTAGGAAGGCGTTTGACAAAGTACCATATAGAAGGCGGGTTAACAAAATTGAGGCTCATGGAATAGGTGGGTCAGTGGCAGCTTGGACAAGGAATCGGCTTAAGGACAGAAAACAGCGAGTTGTGGTAAATGGCTGTTTTTCAGACTGGAGGATTGTAGACAGTGGTGTTCCCCAAGGTTCAGTGCTGGGGCCACTGCTTTTTTGATATATATAAATGACCTGGATATTGGAATACAGAGTAGAATTTCTAAATTTGCCGATGACACCAAACTTGGGGGTGTGGCAAACTGTGAGGATGATACTAATCGACTGCAACAGGACATAGAAAGGCTAGCAGAATGGGCAGACAAGTGGCAGATGGAATTTAATACAGAGAAGTGTGAGGTGATGCATTTTGGCAGAAGGAACAGGGAGAGGCAATATACACTTAATGGCACAGTTTTAAAGAGTGTGCAGGGACAGAGGGACCTGGGAGTTAATGTGCATAGGTCCCTGAAGGTGGCGGGACATATTGAGAGAGTGGTTAGCAAAGCATATGGGATCTTGGGCTTCATAAATAGAGGTATTGATTACAAAAGTAGAGAAGTTATGCTGAACCTTTATAAAGCGCAGGTAAGGCCACAACTGGAGTATTGCGTCCAGTTCTGGTCACCACACTTTAGGAAGGATGTGAAGGCACTTGAGAGGGTGCAGAGGAGATTTTCCAGAATGGTTCCGGGGATGGGGGATCTTAGCTACAAGGACAGGTTGGAGAAGCTGGATTTGTTTTCATTAGAGCAAAGGAGGTTGAGGGGTGATTTGATAGAGGTGTACAAGTTTATGATGGGTTTGGATAGGCTAGATGGGGAAAGGCTGTTCCCACTAGATGATGGTACAAGGACTAGGGGACACAGATTTAAAGTTTTGGGCAAGAGATACAGGGGGATGTGAGGGAAAACTTTTTTACGCAGCGAGTGGTGAGGACCTGGAACTCGCTGCCGATGGAAGTGGTGGAAGCGGAGACACTCAATGTTTTCAAGGGGAGACTGGATAGGCACTTGAGGGAAATAAACTTGCAGGGCTACGGGGATAGAGCGGGGGAATGGGACTGACTGGATTGCTCTACAGAGAGCTGGCATGGACTCAATGGGCCGAATGGTCTCCTTCTGTGCCGTTATGGCTCTATGGGGGAAAAATTCAGTTGTTTGCGTCTCCCGTTAGCGCCTTAAGAGGGCGCTAATGGGGCGCAAAGCCGCTAGCGCCCGGGCGCAGCGATGTTTGCGCCGCTCGGGAACTTAACTAGACATTGTGCGGCGGCGCTAAACTTTACCGCCGCGACCACCTGCGCGCGCAGATTGTGACGTCATTCCATGGTGCAACGCCCTTGTGGCGCCCCGGAGCGGAAATTGAGTGGCGCCCCCTGCCTTACCGCCTGGTGCATCCAACGACCGGAAGACTGGAACGCTATCAATCGCTGTGGGGCTGGGGGGGGCGCTATTTAAAGGGGGCCTCTTCCTGTCTTTTTCTGTGGTTGACATTTTTGCACCACTTGTTCTGAGAGAGAGAGAGAGATTCGGAGAGAGAGAAAGAGAGACTTCTGCATTGAGTCAACGCTTTGTGAGGTAGTTTTGCCTACTGATCCTAACTTCGCTGGTACTTTGGTTGCTGTCCTTCATAACTTTGCTTGCAAAGAGACTATGGGGGCTGCACTGAATGGGGGTGTCGTCCTGCTCCAGCTGAATCGGAGGACACAGAGACGCAGAGAGAGAGTGGCAATGATGGCCAGACAGAGGAGGGCCAACAGGCATATGTACAGGAGAGCTTACCCTCCCAGGGTATATCGTGAACAGCTCTCCTACATTCATTTGTCTGAGGAGCTGTGTTTGCGAAGGCTGCGATTCAGCAAGGAGGTGGTCACTGAGCTCTGCCACCTGCTGCAGCCAGATCTGCAGCCTCAACTGAGGTCCAGGACGTCTCTATCGGTGGCAGTGAAGGTCACAGTGGCTCTCAACTTCTATGCTACTGGCTCATTTCAAGCTGCTGCTGGGGACCTCGCCAATATCTCCCAGTTCGCGCTGCATTGCTGCATCCGGCAGGTCACAAATGCCCTCTTTAAAAGGAGACGAGAGTTCATCTCTTTCCCCATGACCCTAGACAAGCAGCGTGACCGCGCTCTGGGCTTTGCGAGGATAGCGGGCTTCCCCATGGTGCAGGGCGCCATTGACTGCACGCATGTGGCTTTGCGTGCTCCACATGAGAATGCTGAGGATTTCCGGAACAGAAAGGGTTTCCATTCCTTGAATGTTCAGTTGGTCTGTGACCACAGACAGCTGATACTCGCTGTCAATGCCCACTATCCTGGCAGCTGCCACGATGCTTTCATCCTGCGCCAGACTACTGTGGCAGAACTTTTCGAGGCACCGCATCAGCCAGTTGGTTGGCTTCTCGGGGACAAGGGGTATCCATTGAGCACCTGGCTGATGACACCGCTCCGTACGCCCAACACCCCTGCTGAGCTGCGGTACAACGAGAGCCATCAAGCTACCAGGAACATCATTGAGCGCACAATCGGCGTGCTGAAGCAACGGTTCCGCTGTCTCAACCATTCTGGAGGAGCCCTGCAGTACTCGCCTGAGCGAGTATCCAACTTCGTAGTTGTGTGCTGCATGTTGCATAACATGGCAATCGTCAGGACCCAGCCAATGCCACCAGGCCTTGGAGCACCACCAGAGGAGGAGGAGGAAGAGGAGGAAGAGGACGAGGAGGATGATCATCAGCAGCACCAAGGCGGGAGGGCGGCCCACAATGGTGAAACTGCAAGGGCCGTCCGTCAACGGCTGATAGCAAGCCGCTTCTAGGGCCCCGGCTGTGGAAATGGCTTCTGCCATTGCTAACAACATCAATGAACCCAGCACGCAACCCCTAAACTGGCCAAGGCACCAATGATTCCAAACACCAAACATGTATATTTTGAATACAAAAACTTATTTATTTTACAAACTCTGTGTGTGTCATTTCCTCATGACAAACTCATAGAAATAAACACAAAAAAACAGTCATTAACATAACTGGTTCTCACAACCTGGAGATAATGTCCAAAACACTAGACAAAAGTTGGACCACGAACCTCGGCCTTTAATAAAAAAATGACCAGCATTTTGTCACACCTCCTACTTTTTGCCCTTCGAGGGTGATCTCCTTCCCTTGCGCACTTCCCCCCTTCTAACCCTACTGCTCCTCCGTAATGGGACCTCAGTGGCTGCAGCAAGGCTGGTGGAAGGCTGCTGATTGTCAGACCCTGACACTGCAGATGCCCCTGAAAGACGACCTCGACCAGTTCTGGGCCTGGAGGGCCCGGCTGCAGACTGCACCAACTCTGCATGGGTGGCAGCAGTCTGTCCTACAGGCGGTGGCAAGTGCAGTGGAGAAGTGACAGTGTTGGCAGCAGGAATGCTGTCATCGTGAGAGAGGACAGCAACTCCCTGCTCGACCGACACACTGGCACTCCCACGGGGCAGCACTTCAGCATCCGGAGCAATCTGCTGGAGCACAGATTGCTGGCCTGCTGCGGCGCGGTGAGAGCCCCGGGGACATGTGAACGAACCATCAAGGTTGGCAGCAGTCAGTGCTCGCGTGGCCTCAACCTGAGTCTGCATGAGAGCAGTCAGAGATGGGATCACGGCAGTCAGTGACTGAATTGCAGCACTAAGCTTTAGTGTGGCATCCGCCTGTGCTACAGCGAAGTGCTCCACACTCCTTGCCAGTGACTCAATGCATTCGGGCACCCTTCCCACTGCACCCATGAGCTCAGTGTGCATGCCCACCGCCTGGGTGTTCATTTCTGCGATCAGCCACTCCTCCTCTGCGTCCATTGCAGTAGGAGTCGCTGGCATACTCTCCCTCTGGGGAGAAGGCCCTCGTTCTTCCCTACCCCCATGGCGTTGCTGCAGCCCGCTGGGTCCTGGAGCTTCACCCTCATCAGACCCTTCCCCCCTGCTCCCCTCCGGGGAAGGCGTGTTCCCAGTGTGGGCATGGGCTTCCTCGGGAGAGGGTGGCACTGATGCTCCGGCTTCCTCTTCCTCCTCGGCTGCAGCTTCACTCCCACTGGCAGCTTCAGGGCCCGTCTCCTCAGCTGGTGAATCACCATCTGAAAGCAGGGAGGTACAAGAGTGGCTTTAGCGTGAGGACAGGGTGGCAGTAAGGGAGGAATAAGTGCAGCGAGTTAGCAAGTTGGATTGAAAGTGTCAAAGGTTGGTGTTGTGAGGGACAAGTGGAAGGACAGAGGACAAAAAGGTGATGACCTTACCATTGCTGTCCAGAACGGGGTCGGCGTCTCCAGTGGCGACGGGACCGATCACCCGGCTTGCCACAATCCTGTGGACGCGCTCCTCAAGATCGCTGAGGGGTTGCAGCTGAGGCCGCCCTCCACCTGTCCGTTGCTGCTGTCTCCTATTATGCACCAGCTTGGCCTGCAAGAAAAAGGACAGCATCTGAGTAAATATACAGCCATGGTCTTGCCTGATGTGCCTCCCATAGGTGAATAGCCCTTACTGTATGCAGCCATGGTCTTGCCTGATGTGCCTCCCATAGGTGAATAGCCCTTACTGTATGCAAAGTGTGGAATGTGTGTGTGTGTTTCATGAAAGGGCCATAGGTGTTGGATGAGTGTTGTGCATTGGGGTTTTAAGACCCTCTGGCCATAGAGTGAGGTTGAGATGGAGGGATGGAGAGGTATTGAGAAAAAGCCACTCACCCTGACGACCCGAGTGAGGTCGTTGAACTTTTTGCGGCATTGAACATGGGTCCTGGGCACCATGCTCCTGGAGGAGACGCTGTGAGCCACCTCCCTCCACACTCTTCTGTACTCGCGTGGCAAAGGCCTCCTGCCACTCTCAGGGAAGAGTATAGATCTTCTGCGCTCCACCGCGCCAACCAGAGCATCCAAGGCCCGCTCGGTGAAGCGCTGAGCTCGTTCTCTCACCCTCTCCATCCTTGGCAGCAAAATGGATTCACAGGTCTCTCTAGGCCGAGATTCAAGGCTGCAATGAGCAGGGTGTGGCTGGGGAGCAAGTTGGCCCCCCTGCTTTAAGAACTGGCCGGCGCCAGTGTGTCTGTGTTCCCTCGCTAACTGGCAGCACCTGCGCTGTGCTCGCGCGCTGAGTTAGCACCTCACTGCTCGGCCTTTGCGCCTTAAGACAGGTGTGCAGCGCTTGATTTAGCGCTCCACTCACCTCCCAGGGCGGTAAAAGTGAAGTTTCCAGTCAGTGGCGATAATTAGCGCCAGGCGCTAATTTTTGCGTCCAGACGATATTTGCGCCCCAAACGGGGCGCGACCTAATTTTTCCCCCTATGACTCTATGACTATGACAACCATGAGTAAGCTACACCCTGTGTCTCTTGTCTTTCGTCTCTCTTTGTCTCCCGGGTGTCTCATTGATTCTTCCTTAAGTCTTCTAATTTTGTGGCTGTTGAGACCCTTCTTATACCCTTACTCTCATTCAAAATCTATGTAGTCTTACTGAACCAATCACTGGTTTACACCCAAAATCCAATCATAAATATGCCTTGGCTTATGCAGGTTCTAGTCTTACGACCCCCTGACATCATCTGTTTTTGACCATCAAGACTCATATCTGGGATAGTTATGGCAACACAAAAGAACATGCCTCCAAACTGTAGAGATATTGATGGTCCTGTGAGAAGCCTATTTTTTAGCTCACTGCCAGATATCATGATATTCCAACACGTTTGCAACTACATCTGACCTTGGTTCTCAGGCTAGCTGCACTCTTCATCCTTACTGTTGGATAATATCCAACTTTCGTTAATTCACCCAACAGCTTCCCTATTCAACTACATCAGTCCATTTTCTCACCCCAAGCTGTCTGGGTTACAGCTTATTCACAGACTTTTAATTATAAGTAAAAGGGTTACATGTAATATATAATTCAGGTTATCATTGCATACAATTGATGATTACAGACTTCTATATTTAATTCTTTCACACAATTATAAATCCATTACTGAAGATTATATCACTAAAGATAGAAAACAAATATTCTAAAAACCAAATAATCCATGATAATCTTACAAGGCTAACACTCCAGTGCAGTACTGAACAAGTTCTGCCCTGTCAGCAGCCTAGTCCTTTGGATCAGAAATAATCTCTTTTTTTTAATTATTCATTCGCGGGATGTGGGCGTCACTGGCAAGGCCAGCATTTATTGCCCATCCATAGTTGCCCTTGAGAAGGTGATGGTGAGCTGCCTTCTTGAACAGCTGCACTCCATATGGTAAAGGTACTCCCACAGTGCTGTTAGGGAGGAAGTTCCAGGACTTTGACCCAACAACGATGAAGGGACAGCGATATATTTTCAAGTCAGGATAGTGTGTGACTTGGAGGGGAACTTGGAGATGGTGGTGTTCCCATGCACCTGCTGCCCTTGTCCTTCCAGGTGGTAGAGGTCGGGGGTTTGGGAAGTGTTGTCGAAGAAGCCTTGGAGAGTCGCTGCAGTGCATCTTGTAGATGGTACACACTGCAGCCACGATGCGCCAATGGTGGTGGGAGTGATTGTATAAGGTAGCGGATGGGGTGGGAATCAAGCGGACTGCTTTGTCTTGGATGGTGTCGAGCTTCTTGAGTGTAGTTGGAGCTGCACTCATCCAGACAAGTGAAGAGTATTTCATCATATTCCTGACTTGTGCCTTGTAGATGGTGAAAAGGCTTTGGGGAGTCAGGAGGTGAGTCACTCACCACAGAATACCCAGCCTCTGACCTATTCTTGTAGCCACAATATTTATGTGGTTGGTCCAGTTAAGTTTCTGGTCAATGGTGACTCCAGGATGTTGATGGTGGGGGATTTGATGATGGTAATATAATTCAATGTCAAGGGGAGGTGATTAGACTTTCTCTTGTTGGAGATAGTCATTGCCTGGCACTTGTGTGGTGCGAATGTTACTTGCCACTTATCAGCCCAAACCTGAATGTCGTCCAAGTCTTGCTGCATGTGGGCACGGACTGCTTCATTATCTGAAGAATTGCGAATGGCACTGAACACTGTGCAATCATCAGCGAACATCCCCACTGCTGACCTTATGATGGAGGGAACATCATTGACGAAGCAGCTGAAGATGGTTGGGCCTAGGGCACTGCCCTGAGGAACTCCTGCAGCGATGTCCTGGGGCTGAGATGATTGACCAACAACCACAACCATCTGGTACTAGTTGGCGAAGAGCAGGGAGATCTCCCAATATCCTGGCCAACTAATGTTTGACTAGTTTAGCAGTAATTTGATGCCAAAGGCTGAGTTCCTCCGCATTAGTAAGTTGCAACCTGGGTGGGGAAAGAAGCAACAGAACAATGGGAACCTGGGCGAAGAAAAAGGGGCAAAACCTTCAAACACAAGTGGACAGAACCTCAGCAACTCAGAGCATGAAGTACTATATAAAACACTTATGAAAATGAAGGGATGTGGCATTAAAGAGAATATAACTGACAGCTAGGGGACACAAAGGAACAATTAGGGATGAATGGATGTTTCTCGGATTAGTAGGAGGTGGATCGTGATGTGTCCCAGAAATTGGTGCTCAGGTCTCTTTTCATGTTCCATTTATATAAATGATTTTGATATAGACACAAGTCGAATGATATATAAGTTTGCTGATACCAAATTCGGGTTTTGAGGAAGCCTGCAGGAGGACATAGGTTAGCAGATTGAGCAGCTAGCTAGCAGATGCAGTTTGTAAGTAAACTATGGGCATTCTGCACATGTTTATAGGAATGCTAGTCATCCTGAGAAAGCTAAGAGTTAGCATTTGCTTGTTGGGAAATCTTATACACAGACGAAGGATTCATACATCCTAGTATCACTAGGTGTTTCCAATTAAGACTGATGTCAACTTCAACTAGAGTCTGAGCAAAACAGCTAACCAATAGACTGACAGGTAAGACTTGAGAAGCACCTTGAGCAACCCAATATCAGATGCCTCCCTTACTATGATTTCGGCCTTGGAGAAACAAAAAGGGGTGGAACACTGAATTGGAGTCCTACCCTCCTTCAAACTCATTAAAATCTGGCAATTACTATTTTTGACACTAGAATGTCCCATTGAATGACACCTTGGAGAGATCAATATAATTGAATTGATCATCTTGGTTGGTCACATCTCAAAAAGCTGCCAGTTAGTTTAATATTTTCTTGAGTTTCGGGTTATTGGTTTTTAGTATAAGTCCAATGGATCAGCCTTTTTGTTTGACTTGATTTTATAGTGTAATCACCTCAACAAAATTACTCCAGTGGCAAATTAAAGTTGTTTATAATCACACTTAGCTAACTGTTGTGCCTAATTTATAGAGGGAGACTTTAGAGGAAGGGAAGGTGACAAATGCTGATGCACAAAGCAGAATATCCATTAGAACTGGCGAAGTCCTCCCTGCGGTGTATATATTGAAGAGGGTGCGGAGAGGAGCAACAAGAATGATCCCGAGTGTAAGGGGCATAGGCGAAGAGCAAAGATTGGAGAAGCTCGAAGTCTATAGTCTAGAGGGAAGGGATGCCTCATTGAAATGTACAAATTAAAACTGGTATAGTCAACGGACCACTTCCATCAGGCAGGAGGTAGGCAGAGTGAGCCCCACTGCCTGCCTGTTGGAAGCTATCGGAGGCCCGAACCATTTTCATGGTCGGGCCTACCTTGCATTCCATCAGCGAGTTGCTTTTTGAGTGGCCTGCAGATGTCCCTTTAAGGACTGTTGGTTAGGCCGCTTAACACCTAGTTCATAAGAACATAAGAACATAAGAAATAGGAGCAGGAATAGGCCACTTGGCCCCTCGAGCCTGCTCTGCCATTCAATAAGATCATGGCTGATCTAGGGCTCAAAACCACTTCCCAGCCTGCTCCCCATAGCCCTTTACTCCCTTACTTGCAAAAATTTGTCTATCTCCACTTTAAATATATTTAATGACCCAGCCTCCACGGCTCTCTGGGGCAGAGAATTCCACAAATTTACGACCCTCTGAGAGAAGAAGTTCCTCCTCATCTCAGTTCTAAAAGGGCGACCCTTTATTCTGAGACTGTGCCCCCGAGTTCTAGATTTCCCCATGAGGGGAAACATCCTCTCTGCATCTACCCTGTCGAGCCCCCTCAGTATCTTATATGTTTCGATAAGATCACCTCTCATTCTTCTAAGTTCCAATGAGTATAGGCCCAACCTGCTCAACCTTTCCTCATAAGTCAACCCCCTCATCTCTGGAATTAACCTAGTGAATTGTCTCTGAACTGCCTCCAATGCAAGTATATCCTTCCTTAAATAAGGAGACCAAAACTGTATGCAGTACTCAAGGTGTGGTCTCCCCAATACCTTGTACAGTTGCAGCAGGACTTCCCTGCTTTTATACTCCAACCCCCTTGAAATAAAGTCCAACATTCCATTTGCCTTTTTGATTACTTGCTGTACCTGCATGCTAACTTTTTGTGTTTCATGCACAAGGACCCCCAGGTCCCTCTGAACTGTAACATTTTGTAATCTCTCTCCATTTAAATAATAGTTTGCTTTTTTATTTTTCCTGCCAAAGTGGATAACCTCGCACTTTCCCACATTATACTCCATCTGCCAAATGTTTGCCCACTCACCTAGCCTGTCTATATCCCTTTGCAGATTCTTTGAGTCCACTGCAAAACTTGCTTTCCCACCCATCTTTGTATCATCCGCAAACTTGGTTACATTACACTCGGTCCCTTCATCCAAGTCATTAATGTAGATTGTAAATAGTTGGGGCCCCAGCACCGATCCTTGTGGCACCCCACTAGTTACCATTTGCCAACCAGAAAATGACCCATTTATCCCGACTCTCTGCTTTCTGTTAGTTAGCCAAATCTCTATCCATGCTAATATATTGCCCCCAACTCCGTGAGCTCTTATCTTATGCAATAACCTTTTATGTGGCACCTTATCGAATGCCTTCTGGAAATTCAAATACACCATATCCACTGGCTCACCCTTGTCCACCCTGCTTGTTACATCCTCAAAGAACTCCAGCAAATTTGTTAAACATGATTTCCCTTTCCTAAAACCATGCTGACTCTGTTTGACTGCAGTATATTTTTCTAAATGCCCTGCTACTGCTTCCTTAATGAAGGACTCCAGCATTTTCCCAACGACAGATGTTAGGCTAACTGGTCTATAGTTTCCTGCTTTCTGTCTCCCTCCTTTCTTAAATAGGGGTGTTATATTAACGGTTTTCCAATCCGCTGGGACCTCTCCAGAGTCCAGGGAATTTTGGTATATTGCAACCAATGCATCCACTATCTCTGCAGCCACTTCTTTTAAGACCCTGGGATGCAGGCCATCTGGTCCAGGGGACTTGTCGTCTTTTAGTCCCATTATTTTACTGAGTACTATTTCCTTAGTGATAGTGATTGTCTTTAATTCTCCACTCCCTGTGGCCCCTTGATTATCCATTATTGGGATGTTGTTAGTGTCTTCTACAGTGAAGACAGATGCAAAATATTTGTTCAGAGTCTCTGCCATTTCCCAGTTCCCCATTATTAATTCCCCAGTCTCATCCTCTAAGGGACCAATGTTTACTTTAGCTACCCTCTTCCTTTTTATATACCTGTAGAAGCTCTTACTATCTGTTTTAATGTTTCTTGCCAGCTTACTCTCATAATTCATCTTCTCTCTCTTTATTATTTTTTTAGTCATCCTTTGCTGGTTTTTAAAAATTTCCCAATCCTCTGGTCTCCCACCAATCTTGGCAACATTGTATGCCTTCGTTTTCAATTTGATACCATCCTTTACTTCCTTAGTTAGCCACGGATGGTGTTCCCTTCTCTTAAAATCTTTCTTTCTCACTGGAATATATTTTTGTTGAGAGTTATGAAATATCTCCTTAAATGTCCGCCACTGCATTTCAACTTTCTTACCCTTTAATTTGTTTTTCCAGTCAACTTTAGCCAGTTCTGCCCTCATGCCATTATAATTGCCTTTGTTTAAGATAAGGCCCTTGATTCCAACTGAATTTGAAATTCAACCATGCTATGATCACTCTTTCCTAGAGGATCCTTTACTATGAGATCATTTATTAATTCTGTCTCATTACATAGTACCAGATCCAAGATAGCCTGCTCCCTGGTTGGTTCCATTACATACTGTTCTAGGAAAACATCCCGGATACACTCTATGAACTCCTCCTCCAGGCTACCATGGCCAATTTGATTTGTCCAATCAATATGGAGATTAAAATCACCCATGATTATTACCGTACCTTTTTTACAGGCCTCCGTTATTTGTTGATTTATACTCCGTCCAACAGCATTGCTACTGTTCGGGGGCCTGTAGACTACGCCCACCAGAGACTTTCTCCCCTTATTTTTTATCTCCACCCAAAGCGATTCTACATCTTGATCTTCTGAGCCAATATCACTTCTCACCACTGCACTGATCCCATCTTTTACCAACAAAGCCACCCCACCTCCCTTTCATTTCTTTCTATCCTTCCGAATTATCATATACCCTGGAATATTCAGTTCCCAGCCCTGGTCACCTTGCAACCATGTCGTAGGACCTTGGTTTGCTTGGGCGAATGGAGCTCCTGCCTGTTTCTGGCGGGGCCGCCATTTCAAGGGCCCCACCAAAATGGTGGAGACTTGGATGTCGATGGGAAGGATTTTCATTGCACTACCACACCATACCTGCCCGATGGATGGGGTGAAAATCAGCACCATGGTGAATGCAGAATATTACGTCAAGGTAAGTCCGTTCAATAAGACTAAATATTCAAAGACACTGGTGCGTAACTTCAGCACACCCAGTGGGAGCCACACTCAAAGGAAGCGTGAGTCAGGGATAGGGCTACAAAACTGTAGTGCCGATTCTCCAGCCAGTGCTCCCTTCAAGAGTACTTCCTGCTGGGAGTTTGGGAATGCTCAGTTGACCCAGAAGGATCAGCCTGCTGGTCCTGCTTTGCACCACTTCAAGGGCCTGGATGTTAGCTTTGTGTTTCAGTGACCAGAACTGAATGCAGTACTCAAGGGGCAGTCTGACCAGAGCACTGTACTGTTTCCGCTTAATGGCCTCAGACTTATACTCTACTGATTTGGCTATATAGCCCAACATTCAGTTTGCTTGTTAATTACTGCTCTGCAATGACTAGACAGATTGCTTTGAGCCTCTCCTCTAGCGCGTTCAATACCGTTCATTAGGTCTGTCTTTCATTCTTTATTCCAGTGTATAAAACCTTCCATTCACTATATTGAGCTTCACCTGCTATAATTCTGCCATTTGCAAGTAATCTTGGCTGTCCTCTCCTTACAGTTTCGTATCATCTGCATATCTGACCTTCTTGTGTAGTGTTTCTAAATGCAAGAAAGAAAGACTTGCATTTATATAGCACCTTTCATGACCTCAGGATGTCTCAAATTGCTTTGCAGCCAATTAAATATTTTTGAAGTGTAGTCACTGTTGCAATGTAGGCAATGCGGCAGCCAATTTTTGGACAGCAAGCTCCCACTTACAGCAATGTGATAAATACCAGATAATCTGTTTTAGTGATGTTGGTTGAGGGATAAATTTTGGCCAGGACACTGGGGAGAACTTTCCTGCTCTTCTTCAAATAGTGCCATGGAATCTTTTACATCTACCTGAGAGGGCAGACGGAGTTTCAGTTTAACGTCTCATCTGAAAGACAGCACCTCCAGCAGTGCAGCACTCTCTCAGTACCAATGTTCCCTCTGATTTATTTTTGGATGCACAGCCCCTTAAACAGGCTGCACGGCCCATTCAAATTTCTGTACATGTGCGGTTTTTCCATTCAAAAGCCGTTGACCGCCTGCACAGGACCTCCAGACTGCTGCGCGGCCGTGCGGTTTAACGGGAATATTGCTCAGTACTGTACCGGAGTGTCAGCCTAGGTTATGTGCTCAAGTCTCTGGAGTGGGGCTTGAACCCACAACTCCCTGGCTCAGAGGCAAAAGTGCTACCACTGAGCCCCACATGCAGCTTGTTTATGTTGATCAGAAAGAGTAAGGGCCCCAATACTAATCCCTGGAGCACTCAATCCAATACATCTCCCCAGTCCAACATTACTTTCCTAAATAGTATCTGCTGCTTCCTGTCTTTCAGCCAATGCCTTAACAAACCCGAAGTCCCACGAAGTGTTCCTTTTGTCTTAAGCTTCTGGAGCAATCATTCATGTTGAACTTTATTCGAGGCTTTCTAGAAGTCCACGTACACGACATCATAGGGCTTTCCAATGTCCATTTG
Source organism: Squalus acanthias (assembly GCA_030390025.1). Taxonomy (NCBI): domain Eukaryota; kingdom Metazoa; phylum Chordata; class Chondrichthyes; order Squaliformes; family Squalidae; genus Squalus; species Squalus acanthias. The sequence continues at coordinate 109,376,621 of CM059432.1, forward strand.
CAATATCACTTCCACAAAAGAAAAGTCAGAGGCTGAGATTGCTCGGGCAGGATCTGCCTCTTGTAAATACCAATACGAAACATTTGCATATCCTCAAGTTTGTTCCTAATAATCCTATTATTTTGCCATTTATTAATGTAAGGCTAATGGGTCCGTAGTTAGCTAGGTTTTTTTTCGAAAAGAGGTTTCCCTTTGCCTAGTTTCCTATCCAGTGGGACCTCCCCTCTGTTCATTGACCTCCTTGTGATGACTGTCAGCTCTATGTAGATTTGTGCATATATCTCACTTATCTCCCTAGGTATCCACAGTATGTCCTTGAGGACTTATTGGTTTTGAGCCCTTTCAACATGTCTATGATCTCCATGTGATGTCTTATATATTACACTGCCCAGTTGAGATTCTGTTGCTGCTGCACTTTCATTGGGACATTCCCAGTTTATAGTGAGCGGGTTTATAGTGAGTCACCCATGATTATGTTCTTAATTGTACATATCCTGCTCTCATCAGTGAGTAGATTTTACGAGTTAACAATTTTAGTGCAGAGCTTTGTACGTGAGATTGCATATCCAGACTTCAGGCATAGAGGGCCCTTTGCCATGTATGATTTTTTTCCACCAGTCCATTAAAATCAATGGATGAAAAAACACTCAACACGCGTTCCCACTTCACGAAGCTCTGTGCCATGGGTGCTGATTCACTAAATCTATCCTCATATAAGATGCCATTTTTCACTACCTGCTCTGGAGGACTGTGGCAACCCTCAATTGTTATCCTTGTCCTCTTCAATCAGATCAGCCATGATGTAATTGAATCGCGGAACAGGCTCGAGGAGCTGAATGGCCCACTCCTGTTCCTATGTTCCTATGCTCCCCTTCCTGCTTTTTTTTAACCCTAGTCAGACTGCATCATTTGCCCAATCCTTTCCCCGAGATAGAGGGGTTGAATTTCCTCTCCCCTACCTGTCTGATCATAAGGAACCTGGGACTAAAAATTCGGGGGATTAATGCCACCTGTTACCGGCAAAAAATGGCGCAAAGAGGGCGGCCGCCGCTCTTTCGCCAACTGGTGGCGGGTCCCGTGGTGTCCTCCATTTTCAAATGCCTGGTAGCGCTGCCGTTATGCAGTATCACCCTGCAAAGAAAAATAACGGCGTGGTGACATCAGTCGGCGTACAACGCCAATTTAACTTCACCACGGCCAACTTCGACCCTAGTGCTGAGTTCAGCGCTGGGTCTTAAGCACACCAGGTAAACCCAGCGTGCAAGCAGATTCACAGAGGCGCTGACAGCACCTCTTAAAGGGACACACACATCTTGCAGGTAAGTTTGCATTTAAGCTTTTGGACTGGTTTTTTTCTGATTTTGCTAAAGTAGTGGCTTGCTGCAATAGATGTTAAAAGTTTTTTAAGTTGTAGGGGGAGTGCTGCTGGATGCTTGCAAGGCCTTGGATGGTAAAGGAAGTCCTCTGAGAAGACAGAAAATGCTTCAAATACTCTGCAGGTCAGCAGCATCTGTTGGGAGACAAACAGAGTTCACGTCTTAGGTTGAGATGCTGTCTGACCTGCTGAATATTTCCAACATTTTATGCTGTCATTTCAGATTTACAGCATCCGCTTGCAGGGGGAAAAGGAAGACGCAGAAGAGGAAAAAACAGAAGAGGAAGAAGCGGAAGGAAGGATGCAACCCAGACAGCCCCTTTCTGGCCGGGATATCCGGGATGGAATCATCTGCCTGCGGTACCAGTGACCACAACCCCAATTCCCCTTTCAACATTTGTCCCACACCTTACCTTCTCTCTGTTACTGACCATCACAGTGTCCTCTTGGCTATGATGCTGAAATAAAAGCCACCACAAAGAAAACTTACAATCCAACTTTATACACCTATCCATCCAATATGACATCAATAAATCAACTCATCACCCTTATGCATTCCCTTAGTGACTGTCTTGTGTGTGCCTTTGCCTATCCTACTGATGTCACTCAGCGATACCCCAGTGGCTGCAGCATGACTGGTAGAAGGCTGCTGACTTTCAGTGGGGGACACTGCAAATAGCCTTGCTGTTCGACTTTGAGGAGCTGGTGGCTGGGAGTGTGAAATCAAGTGATGGTGTTTCTTCTTCTTCTTCTTCTTCTTCTTCTTCTTCTTCTTCTTCTTCTTCTTCTTCTTCTTCTTCTTCTTCTTCTTCTTCTTCTTCTTCTTCTTTCTCCTCTCCCTCTTCTTGGCCAATCACTGGCTGGGCAGTGAAATGATGAAGGCACAAGGGTGGAGTTGTGGTGAGGGGAGGGCCGGAAAGCAAGAGGTGCATGCCAGAAGGAGGATAATGTATGAGAATAGCAGCATCTTGTATCCTTTCTGCCCCGCCGCTGGCCAAGGGCTCAGCCATGTCCCTGCCAAGAATGGTCAGCAATGTCTCCTCCAAGGGGGTGAGGTGAAGCTAGGAATGGGAGATGTGTTTTGTGATTGGTACAGATTGTTGGTAGGTGAGTGATTGGTAGGGGAAGTCGTGCATTGAGCAGTGTGTGAGGCTAGTGATTCAGTTGACAGGAGACGGCTTTTGAAGATACATTCACTTACCTTGACCAGTGGTCTGAGATCATGAAGCTTCTTTGGGCACTGGAGCCAGGTGGTGGGGGTGACACTGCTGGCAGTGATGGCCTTGGTGATCTGGTCCTACATCATTCTTTCTTGAGGGCCTCCTGGCCCCCTGTGAGTAGAGGACCTCTCTTGCCGTGTTGACCCTCTACACAAAGCTGGAGTGCTATGTGCGGGACCCTGGGTGCCCCTTCCCTGGCTTGCTGAGCCATTTGTGTTAGTGCTGAAGCACCTTGCCCATTTTTGGAGGATTGGAAAGGAATTCAGCTTTAAGAGCTGAAGACTCCCATTTGGGACTTCTTTTTAATGTTAATTTTTTTTTAAAAGGCAGTAAGGGCTGAAAACTGCATTTTTTCACTTCATTTTAATTTTTATTAGTTCTGAACACATTGCCCCTTTAATTCATAGCTCTTTTAATTTCCCACAATGCTTTGCGAACTCCACAGCCTCGCTCCCAGAGGCTGTTGGAAGCAGGAACGCCGCTTCAGAACGGGAACTTCGATTTCCAGGCCTGCACTATCGCCACCAGGAAGGCGTTACACAGTAAGTTAGTGCTGGCCTAAAAATCTTTCGCTCCCAGTGTGAATTTTTCTCCTGTAGCGCTGCGTCCATTTTCAGCGGCTGTTAACCTGAATTGCCGCTGACACCGACAACTCTGGTGGTGGCCACGAATTTTTCTCCGCTGAACTTACCTGTGCTTGTGGACAAAAATGAGAAATCGCACAACACCAGGTTATAGTCCAACAGATTTATTTAAAATTACAAGCTTTCGGAGCTATCCTGCCCCTTCTTCAGGTAAAGTTACACTGAGTGAATCTACAAAAGTTCACAGAATATAAACACAGATACTACAGAGATACAATCTTTCCTTACATCAAAGACACACCAAGAGCACAGCCAAGACAATGAGATGTGTCCCAGGGGGTCCAACGTGTCAAATCCTGCTGTCTGTAGCAGATCTCTCTCCATATCCCTTCCTCTCTCTCCGTCCTTTTTGGGGTTTGTTTTTTGTGTTTGTTTTTTTGTGTTTGTTTTTTAAAAACTGGAAAGACAGACAACGATGTCAAGTCACGTTCTGTAGCGTGACATGAACCCGATATCCCTATTGAGGCCGTCCTCATGAGTGCGGAACTTGGCTATCAGTTTCTGCTCGATGATTTTGCGTTGTCGTGTGTCTCGAAGGCCGCCTTGGAGAACGCTAACCCGCAGATCCGAGGCTGAATGCCCTTGACTGCTGAAGTGTTCCCCGACTAGGAGGCAACTATCCTGCCTGGCGATTGTTCCGCGGTGTCTGTTCATACGTTGTCTCAGTGTCTGCATGGTCTCGCCGATGTACCATGCTCTGGGGCATCCTTTCCTGCAACGTATCAGGTAGACAACGTTGGCCGAGTCACATGAGTATGTACCATGTACCTGGTGGGTAGTGTCCTCACGTGTGATGACAGTATCTGTGTTCATGATCTGGCATGTCTTGCAGAGGTTGCCGTGGCAAGGTTGTGTGGTGTCGTGGTCGCTGTTCTCCTGACAGCTGGGTAATTTGCTGCGGACGATGGTACTTTTGAGGTTAGGCGGCTGCTTGAAGGCGAGTAGTGGAGGCATGGGGATGGCCTTAGCAAGGTGTTCGTCGTCATCGATGACATGTTGAAGGCTGCGAAGAACATGGCGTAGTTTCTCCGCTCCGGGGAAGTACTGGACGACGTAGGGTACTCCGTTGGTTGTGTCCCGTGTTCGCCTTCTGAGGAGGTCTATGCGGTTTTTCGCTGTGGCCCGTCGGAACTGTCGATCGACGAGTCTTGTGCTTGTGGGTTCAGGTCACTGTTATGGTTCCAATTTTTGTCTGGTACAAGAACAGTCCTTGGAAGGGGCTTGCACCCAAAAGTGCAGGATGAAAGTCAACCACGGAGCATCACACATCTCATGCAGATCAAAGATTGGGAGTTTCCCCACATCCCACACAGATCAAAGAATGGGAATTTTCCACATTCCATGAAGATCGAAGATTGTGATTTCCCCACATCCCACAGATTTACTGGGAAAAAAGCATGCCCATGATCCAGAAACAACCTGAAAACTTGGAGTACTAAAAGTCATGATACAGGAGATCAAAATGACTTTTGAGCAGTTGTTTATCAGACTAGATGGAAGTATACAATGGTGTCCCCTAGGGTTCAGTAGTAGGGCCACTGCTCTTTTTGATATATATTAATGACCTGCACTTAGGTATGGGGACAGAATTTCAAAGTTTGCAAATGACACAAAATCTGCAAATGCACTAAACAGTGAGGATGATAGTAGAAGACTTCAGGAAGATATAGACAGGCTGATGACATGGGCAGACACATGGCAGATAAAATTTAATGCGGAGAAGTATGAAGAGATGCATTTTGGAAGGAAGAATGGGGAGAGGCAATATACACCCAATGGGACAATTTTACAGGGGGCGCAGGATAAGGCTGTTTAAAAAAAAGCAGACAGGTCCCTGGGCTTTATAAATAGAGGAATAGGACTGGATTTTAATGTGCAGGAGCACATGGGTTTGGGAGTGGGTGGGGGGCTTAAAACCGGCAACATATTTAAAAATTCAATCATGGGATTTGGGCATCGCTGGCAAGGCCAGAATTTATTGCCCATCTCTAATTGCCCTTGAGAAGGTGGTGGTGAGCTGCCTTCTTGAACCGCTGCAGTCCGTGTGGTGAAGGTACTCCCACAGTGCTGTAAGGTAGGGAGTTCCAGGATTTTGACCCAGTGACGATGAAGGAACAGCGATATACTTCTAAGTCCGGATGGTGTGTGACTTGGAGGGGACTTGGAGATGGTGACGTTCCCATGCGCCTGCTGCCCTTGTCCTTCTAGATAGCAAAAGTCTCGAGTTTGGGAGGTGCTGTCGAAGAAACCTTGGTGAGTTGCTGCAGTGCATCTTGTAGATGGTACACACTGCAGCCACGGTGTGTTAGTGGTGGAGGGAGTGAATGTTTAAGGTGGTGATCCATCTCGGCCTCCTTCTGAGGTCCCCACCATCATAGAAGCCAGTCTTCAGCCAATTCGATTTGCTCCATATGATATCAAGAAACGGATGAGCGCACTGGATACAGCAAAGGCCCCGACAATATCCCAGCTGTAGTGTTGAAGTCTTGTGCTCCAGAACTAGCCGTGCCTCTAGCCAAGCTGTTCCAATACACCTACAACACTGGCATCTATCCGACAATGTGGAAAACTGCCCAGGTATGTCCTGTCCACGAAAAGCAGGACAAATCCAACCTGTCCAATTACCGCCCCATCAGTCTACTCTCAATCATCAGCAAAGTGATGGAAGGTGTCATCGACAGTGCTATCAAGCGGCACTTACTCACCAATAATCTGCTCACTGAGGCCCAGTTTGGGTTCCGTCAAGACTACTCGGCTCACGACCTCATTACAGCCTTGGTCCAAACATGGACAAAGGAGCTGAATTCCAGAGGTGTGGTGAGAGTGAATGCCCTTGACATCAAGGCAGCATTTGACTGAGTGTGGAATCAAGGAGCCCTAGTAAAACTGAAGTCAATGGGAATCAGGGGGAAAATGCTCCACTGGCTGGAGTCATACCTAGCACAAAGGAAGATGGTTGTGGTGGTTGAAGGTCAATCATCACAGCCCCAGGACATCGCTGCAGGAGTTCCTCAGGGCAGTATCCTCGGCCCAACCATCTTCAGCTGCTTCATCAATGACCTTCCCTCTATCATAAGGTCAGAAATGGGGATGTTCGCTGATGACCGCACAGTGTTCAGTGCCATTCACAACTCCTCAGATAATGAAGCTGTCCATGCCCGCATGCAACAAGACCTGGACGACGTTCAGGCTTGGGCTGATAAGTGGCAGGTAACATTCGCGCCACAGAAGTGCCAGGCAATGACTATCTCCAACAAGCTAGAGTCTAACCACCTCCCCTTGACATTCAACGGCATTACCATCGCCGAATCCCCCACCATCAACATCCTGGGGGTCACCATTGACCAGAAACTTAACTGGACCAGCCACATAAATACTGTGGCAACAAGAGCAGGTCAGAGGCTAGGTATTCTGCGGTGAGTGACTCACCTCCTGACTCCCCAAAGCCTTTCCACCATCTACAAGGCACAAGTGGCTGAGTGGCCAGGTCCTGCTCCTACTTCTTGTGTTCTTTAGATTTGAGGTGAGGATCAGATCAGCCATGATCTTATTGAATGGCAGAGCAGGCTCAAAGGGCCGATTGGCCTACTCCTGCTCCTATTTCTTATGTTCTTATGTTCTTAAGTAAGGAGTGTGATGGAATACACTGCACTTGCCTGGATGAGTGCAGCTCCAACAGCACTCAAGAAGTGATGGAAGGTGTCATCGACAGTGTAATCAACCGGCACTTATTCACCAATAACCTGCTCACCGATGCTCAGTTTGGGTTCTGTCAGGACCGCTCGGCTCCTGACCTCATTCCAGCTTTGGTCCAAACATGGACAAAAGAGCTGAAATCCAGAGGTGAGTTGAGAATGACTGCCCTTGACATCAAGGCAACATTTGACCGAGTATTGTATCAAGGAGCCCGAGTAAAATTGAAGTCAATGGGAATCAGGGGGGAAACTCTCCACTGGCTGGAGTCATACCTAGCGCAAAGGAAGATGGTTATGGTTTTTGAAGGCCAATCATCTCAGCCCTAGGATATCACTGCAGGAGTTCCTCAGGGCAGTGTCCTAGGCCCAACCATCTTCAGCTGCTTCATCCATGACCTTCACTCCAATCTAAGGTCAGAAGTGGGGATGTTCGCTGATGACTGCACAGTGTTGAGTTCCATTCACAGATAAGGAAGTAGTCCAAGCCCGCATGCAGCAAGACCTGGTCAACATTTAGGCTTGGGCTGATAAGTGGCAATTAACATTTGCACCACACAAGTGTCAGGTAATGACCATCTCCAACAAGTCTAACATCCGCCCCTTGACATTCAATGGCAATTTCATCGTCGAAATCCCGCACCATTGACCATAAACTTAACTGGACCAACCACATAAATACTGTGGCAACAAGAGCAGGTCAGAGGCTAGGTATTCTGTGGCGAGTGCCTCACCTCCTGACTCCCCAAAGCCTTTCCACCATCTACAAGGCACAAGTAAGGAGTGTGATGGAATACTCTCCACTTGCCTGGATGAGTGCAGCTCCAACAACACTCAAGAAGCTGGACACCATCCAGGACAAAGCAGCCCACTTGATTGGCACCCCATCCACCACCTTAAACATTCACTCCCTCCACCACCAGCGTACCGTGGCTGCAGTGTGTACTATCTACAAGATGCACTGCAGCAACTCACCAAGGCTCCTTTGGCAGCACCTCCCAAACCCGCGACCTCTACCATCTAGAAGGACAAGGGCAGCAGGCGCATGGGAACACCACCACCTGCACTTTGGAGCTCTGATCTATCAGATCAGGATGGGTGCTGCTTATGCTGCCTTAGATTGGACCTCAGATGAGGACCAAGATGACCAACAATGGCACCAGCAACAACACTAACAGCCTGCTGGTCACAGACCTGTAGCTCCACAGGAAACATAGGGGTAGAAATTAGGTCGCGCCCCATTTGGGGCGCAAATATCGTCCGGACGCAAATATTAGCGCCTGGCGCTAATTATCGGCACTGACAGGAAACTTCACTTTTACCGCCCCGGGAGGTGAGTGGAGCGCTAAAGCAGGCGCTGCACACCTCTCTTAAGGCGCAAAGGCCAAGGAGTGAGGCGCTAACTCAGCGCACGAGCGCAGCGCAGCTGCTGCCAGTTAGCGAGGGAACACAGACACACTGGCGCCGGACACTTCTTAAAGCGGGGGGGGGCCATTTGCTCCCCAGCCACACCCTGCTCATCGCAGCCTTGAATCTCAGCCTGGAGAGACCTGTAATCCATTTTGCTGCCAAGCATGGAGAGGGTGAGAGAACGCGCTCATCGCTTCACCGAGCGGGCCTTAGATGCTCTGGTTGACGCAGTGGAGCGCAGACGATGTATGCTGTTCCCTGAGAGTGGCAGGAGGCCTTTGCCACGCGAGTTCAGAAGAGTGTGGAGGGAGGTGGCTCAGAGCGTCTCCTCCAGGAGCATGGTGCCCAGGACCCATACTCAATGCCGCAAAAAGTTCACGACCTCACTTGGGTCGTCAGGGTGAGTGGCTTTTTCTCAATACCTCTCCATCCCTCCATCTCAACCTCACTCTATGGCCAGAGGGTCTTAAAACCCCAATGCACAACACTCATCCAACACCTATGGCCCTTTCATCAAACACACACGCGCATTCCACACTTTGCATACAGTAAGGGCTATTCACCTATGGGAGGCACATCAGGCAAGACCATGACTGTATATTGTAAGGGCTATTCACCTATGGGAGGCACATCAGGCAAGACCATGGCTGTATATTGTAAGGGCTATTCACCAATGGGAGGCACATCAGGCAAGACCATGGCTGTATATTGTAAGGGCTATTCACCTATGGGAGGCACATCAGGCAAGACCATGGCTGTATATTGTAAGGGCTATTCACCTATGGGAGGCACATCAGGCAAGACCATGGCTGTATATTTACTCAGATGCTGTCCTTTTTCTTTCAGGCTAAGCTGGCTCATAATAGGAGACAGCAGCAACGGACAGGTGGAGGGCGGCTTCAGCTGCAACCCCTCAGCGATCTGGAGGAGCGCGTCCACAGGATTGTGGCAAGCCGGGTGATCGGTCCCGTCGCCACTGGAGACGCCGACCCCGTTCTGGACAGCAATGGTAAGGTCATCACCTTTTTGTCCTCTGTCCTTCCACTTGTCCCTCACAATACCAGCCTTTGACACTTTCAATCCAACTTGCTAACTCGCTGCACTTATTCCTCCCTTACTGCCACCCTGTCCTCACGCTAAAGCCACTCTTGTACCTCCCTGCTTTCAGATGGTGATTCACCAGCTGAGGAGACGGGCCCTGAAGCTGCCACTGGGAGTGATGCTGCAGCTGAGGAGGAAGAGGAAGCCAGAGCATCAGTGCCACCCTCTCCCGAGGAAGCCTATGCCCACACTGGGAACACGCCTTCCCCGGAGGGGAGCAGGGGGGAAGGGGCTGATGATGGTGAAGCTCCAGGACCCAGCGGGCTGCAGCAATGCCATGGGGGGGGTAGGGAAGAACGGGGGCCTTCTCCCCAGAGGGAGAGTATGCCAGCGACTCCTACTGCAATGGACGCAGAGGAGGAGCGGCTGATTGCAGAAATGAACACCCAGGCGGTGGGCATGCACACTGAGCTCATGGGTGCAGTGGGAAGGGTGCCCGATTGCATTGAGTCACTGGCAAGGAGTGTGGAGCACTTCGCTGTAGCACAGGCGGATGCCACACTAACGCTTAGTGCTGCAATTCAGTCACTGGCTGCCGTGATCCCACCTCTGACTGCTCTCATACAGACTCAGATGGAGGCCACGCGAGCACAGACTGCTGCCAACCTCGATGGTTCGTGCACATGTCCCCGGGGCTGTCACCGCGCCGCAGCAGGCCAGCAATCTGTTCTCCGGCAAATTGCTCCGGATGCTGAAGTGCTGCCCCGTGGGAGTGCCAGTGTGTCGGGCGAGCAGGGAGTTGCTGGCCTCTCTCACGATGACAGCATTCCTGCTGCCAACACTGTCACTTCTCCACTGCACTTGCCACCGCCTGTAGGACAGACTGCTGCCGCCCATGCAGAGTTGGTGCAGTCTGCAGCCGGGCCCTCCAGGCCCAGAACTGGTCGAGGTCATCTTTCAGGGGCATCTGCAGTGTCAGGGTCTGACGAGCAGCAGCCTTCCACCAGCCTTGCTGCAGCCACTGAGGTCCCATTACGGAGGAGCAGTAGGGTTAGAAGGGGGGAAGTGCGCAAGGGAAGGAGATCACCCTCGAAGGGCAAAAAGTAGGAGGTGTGACAAAATGCTGGTCATTTTTTTATTAAAGGCCGAGGTTCATGGTCCAACTTTTGTTTAGTGTTTTGGACATTATCTCCAGGTTGTGAGAACCAGTTATGTTATTGACTGTTTTTTTGTGTTTATTTCTATGAGTTTGTCATGAGGAATTGACACACACAGAGTTTGTAAAATAAATAAGTTTCTGTATTCAAAATATACATGGCTGGTGGTTGGAATTATTGGTGCCTTGGCCGGCTTAGGGGTTGCGTGCTGGGTTGATTAGTGTTTGTAGCAATGGCAGGGGCCCTAGAAGCGGCTTGCTATTAGTCGTTGACGGACGGCCCTTGCAGTTTGACCATTGTGGGCCGCCCTCCTGCCTTGGTGCTGCTGATGATCATTGTCCTCGTCCTCTTCCTCCTCTTCCTCCTCCTCCTCTGGTGGTGCTACAAGGCCTGGTGGCATTGGCTGGGTCCTGAGGATTGCCATGTTGTGCAACATGCAGCACACGACTACGAGGTTCGAAACTTGCTCAGGCGAGTACTGCAGGGCTCCTCCGGAATGGTCCAGACAGCGGAACCGTTGTTTCAGCACGCCGATTGTGCGCTCAATAATGTTCCTGGTTGCTTGATGGCTTTCATTGTACCGCAGCTCAGCAGGGGTGTTTGGCGTACGGAGCGGTGTCATCAGCCAGGTGCTCAATGCGTACCCCTTGTCCCCCAGAAGCCAACCAACTGGCTGATGCGGTGCCTCGAAAACTTCTGCCACAGTAGTCTGGCGCAGGATGATAACATCGTGGCAGCTGCCCGGATAGTGGGCATTGACAGCAAGTATCAGCTGTCTGTGGTCACAGACCAACTGCACATTCAAGGAATGGAACCCCTTTCTGTTCCTGAATTCCTCTGCATTCTCTCGCGGAGCACGCAAAGCCACATGCGTGCAGTCAATGGCGCCCTGCACCATGGGGAAGCCCGCTACCCTCGCAAAGCCCAGAGCACGGTCACGCTGCTTGTCTGGGGTCATAGGGAAAGAGATGAAGTCTCGTCTCCTTCTGAAGAGGGCATTGGTGACCTGCCGGATGCAGCGATGCACAGCAAACTGGGAGATATTGGCGAGGTCCCCAACAGCAGCTTGGAATGAGCCAGTGGCGTAGAAGTTCAAAGCCACTGTGACCTTCACTGCCACCGACAGAGACGTCCTGGACCTCAGCTGAGGCTGCAGATCTGGCTGCAGCAGGTGGCAGAGCTCAGTGACCACCTCCTTGCTGAATCGCAGCCTTCGCAAACACAGCTCCTCGGACATATGGATGTAGGAGAGCTGTTCACGATATACCCTGGGAGGGTAAGCTCTCCTGTACATGCGCCTGATGGCCCTCCTCCATCTGGCCATCATTGCCACTCTCTGTCTGCGTCTCTGTATCCTCCGATTCAGCTGGAGCAGGACGACGCCCCCAATCATTGCAGCCCCCATATTCTCTTTGCCAGAAAAGTAATGAGGTACAGCAACTAAAGTAGCAACAAAGTTAGGATGGATAGGCAAAACTACCTCACAAAGCGTTGAGTCAATGTAGAAGTCTCTCTCTCTCTCTCTCCGAATCTCTCTCTCTCTCTCAGAATGAGTGGTGCATAAATGTCGACCACAGAAAAAGACAGGAAGAGGCCCCCTTTAAATAGCGCCCCCCCAGCCCCACACCGATTGATAAAGTTCCAGTCTTCCGGTCGTTGGAAGCGCCAGGCGGTAAGGCAGGGGGCGCCACTCAATTCCGCTCCGGGGCGCCCCAAGGGCGTTGCACCATGGAATGACGTCACAATCTGCGCGCGCAGGTGGTCGCAGCGGTAAGTTTTAGCGCCGCCGCACAATCTCAAGTTAAGTTCTCGAGCGGCGCAAACATCGCTGCGCCCGGGCGTTAGCGGCTTAACGCCCCATTAGCGCCCTCTTAAGGCGCTAACGGGAGGCGCAACCAAGTGAATTTTTACCCCATAGAAACATAGAAAAATAGGAGCAGGAGTAGGCCATTCGGCCCTTCGAGCCTGCTCCGTCATTCAATATGATCATGGCTGATCCTCTATCTCAATACCATATTTCCACTCTCTCCCCATACCCCTTGACGTGTTTTGCATCTAGAAATCTATCTATCTCCTTCTTAAATATATTCTGTAACTTGGCCTCCACAGCCTTCTGTGGTAGAGAATTCCACAGGTTCACCACCCTCTGAGTGAAGAAATTTCTCCTCATCTCAGTCCTAAATGTCCTACCGCATGTCCTGAGACTGTGACCCCTCGTTCTAGACCCCCCAGCCAGGGGAAACATCCTCCCTGCATCCAGTCTGTCTAGCCCTGTCAGAATTTTATATGTTTCAATGAGATCCCCTCTCATTCTTCTAAACTCTAGTGAATACAGGCCTAGTCGACCGAATCTCTCCTCATATGACAGTCCTGCCATCCCAGGAATCAGTCTGGTGAACCTTCGCTGCACTCCCTCTATGGCAAGTATATCCTTTCTTAGGGAAGGAGACCAAAACTGCACACAATACTCCAGGTGTGGTCTCACCAAGGCCCTGTACAACTGTAGTAAGACATCCTTGCTCCTGTACTCAAATCCTCTTGCAATGAAGGCCAACATACCATTTGCCTTCCTAACTGCTTGCTGCACCTGCATGTTTGCTTTCAGTGACTGGTGTACAAGGACACCCAGGTCCCTTTGTACATCAACATTTCCCAATCCATTAACATTTAAATAATACTCTGCCTTTCTGTTTTTCCTACCGAAGTGGATAACTTCACATTTATCCACGTTATACTGCATCTGCCATGTATTTGCCCACTCACTCAACTTGTCTAAATCGCCTTGAAGCCTCTTTGCATCCTCCTCACAACTCACAATCCCACCTAGTTTTGTGTCGTCAGCAAACTTGGAAATATTACATTTGGTTCCCTCATCCAAATCATTGATATATATTGTGAATAGCTGGGGCCCAAGCACTGATCCCTGCAGTACCCCACTAGTCACTGCCTGCCACCCGAAAAAGACCCATTTATTCCTACTCTCTGTTTCCTGTCTGTTAACCAATTTTCAATTCATGCCAATATATTACCCCCAATCCCATGTGCTTTAATTTTGCACACTAACCTCTTATGTGGGATTTTATCAAAGGCCTTTTGAAAATCCAAATACACCACATCCACTGGTTCTCCCTTATCTATTCTACCAGTTACATCCTCAAAAAACTCCAGTAGGTTTGCCAAACACGATTTCCCTTTCCTAAATCCATGTTAACTTTGTCTAATCCCATTGATATTTTCTAAGTGTCCTGTTATCACATCCTTTAAAATAGACTCTAGCATTTTCCCTACTACTGATGTTAGGCTAACCGGTCTGTAGTTCCCTGTTTTCCCTCTCCCTCCTTTTTTAAATAGTGGGGTTACATTTGCCACCCTCCAATCTGCAGGAACTGTTCCATAATCTATAGAATTTTGGAAGATAACAACCAATGCATTCACTATTTCCATGGCTACCTCTCTTAGTACTCTGGGATGCAGATTATCAGTCCCATTAATTTCTCCAGCATTATTTTTTTACTAAGACGAATTTCCTTTAATTCCTCCTTCTCACTAGACCCATGGTTCCTTAACATTTCTGGGAAGTTATTTGTGTCCTCTTCCGTGAAGACAGAACCAAACTATTTGTTTAATTGCTCTGCTATTTCCTTGTTCTCCATTATAAATTCTCCCTTTTCTGACTGAAAGGGACCTACATTTGTCTTCACTAATCTTTTTCTTTTTACATACTTGTAGAAGCTTTTACAGTCCGCTTTTATGTTCCTTGCAAGTTTACTCTCATACTCTATTTTTCCTCTCTTAATCAATTTCTTGGTCCTTTTTTGCTGAATTCTAAACTGCTCCCAATCCTCAGGCTTGCTACTTTTTCTGGCAACTTTATATGACTCCTCTTTGGATCTAATACTATCCTTAATTTATTTTGTTAGCCATGGTTGGGCCGCTTTTACTTTTGTGTTTTTGCACCAGAAAGGAATGTATAACTGTTGCAATTCATGCATTCGTTCCTTAAATGTTAGCCATTGCCTATCCACCGTCATGCCTTTTAATGGAGCTCCCCAATCTATCATAGCCAACTCCCTCCTCATACCTTCGTAGTTTCCTTTGTTTAGATTTAGGACCCTAGTTTTGGATTGGACTACTTCACTTTCCATCTTAATGAAGAATTCTATCATGTTATGGTCACTCTTCCCTAAAGGACCCCGCACAACAAGATTATTAATTAACCCCTTCTCATTGCACAATACCCAATCTAGGATAGCCTATTCCCTAGTTGGCTCCTCAATGTACTGGTCTAAAAAACCATCTCGTACACACTCCAGGAATTCATCCTCCACAGTAGGCTACTGACTGGGTGGGTGGGGGGAGGGGGGATGGGCAGGGTTTAGGGGGGAAACGGGTGACCCAGCTGCATTTCTCTGCTAGCAATGTGCTGGAGAATACTTTGCTGCGGATCAGTGGGACGCTGCAAGACCAAGGCTAGGGTACCGTTCGTCCTATTTAAGTTGGCATCCAGAGTCTGCAAGCCCTTGTTCAAGGCCTGCATGCACTCATTTGATTGCCACATTTGATGCTCCATGAGTTGGCCATTCTATCCATGGAAGAAGTCATCATTACAATGGCCTGTGACAACATCCCACTCATGCTTGAGGCTGACTCCTCAATCTCTCTACAATCATGGACAGTATGCTTGGAACATAAGGACATAAGAACATAAGAAATAGGAGCAGGAGTAGGCCTTTTGGCCCTTCGAGCCTGCTCGCCATTCAATAAGATCATGGCTGATTTTCGACCTCAACTCCACATTCCTGCACTATCCCCATATCCCTTGATTCCCTTAATATCCAAAAATCTATCGATCTCTGTCTTGAATATACTCAATGACTGAGCCTCTGCAGCTTTCTGGGCTAGAAAATTCCAAAGATTCACCACCCTCTGAGTGAAGAAATTTCTCCTAATCTTGAAGGGATAATTACAAGTCCTAGCCCTTTTCAGGCTACCCCAGATCAGGCATATTCCCCAGACGTTCACCTTCAACTAAAGTTAAAGTTAGCCGAATTCTATAAGACGCTTAATTGGGTCTAAAGGTCAGACTACCTCTCCCTAAAGGAAAGGAATGATGTGAAGATGTTACCGTCTTCCGGATAGCACTTTTAATAAGTTTAACTGCAACCTTCCGGACATTATGAGGGTCCAGAATACCCCCCAGAATTCTGCTACTCCTTTGAGTATACAGAAATTGAGTTCACGAGTTTATACAGAAATACTCTGTGAGATAATTCTAAAAATATATAGATTTATTAAAGAACCGACATTTAGTTAACAGCTGTTATGGCAATCACAACTTTAATAGTTCAAAATACAAATAGCTTACATTTCTTATCAGAGATCCTTATTCTCAAATCTTAACTTTGTTACATTTCCACATTTCTACTTATTTCTTAATCCAGAATATCCACCAAAATCAAATACCTTGTTTACCCGAGACTCAGAGTTGTAAACTTACAGAGCGTGCCTGTGAAGTTGAGAAATGCTTGCCCTTCCAGCGACTTCTGACTTTTCATCTGAAAAGCTCTTATTTTTATACTCTTTTTTTAGTGGTTTATTCTTTGAAGTATTCTGCTGATGTAAGCTAATTGTCTCTAGTGATACTCTATTGAATTGTTTTCTATTCTTACTGTTAATTCAACTGTTGCAACCAGACTTGTGTCTCTACCTTTAGGTGTTCAAAAACTTATCATTTTTATGGTTATTATCGATTTATCTATTTGATGCCATTCTTAGGAAGTCTTTCTATTGAAACGAGTCCTGGGTGTCCTTGTGCACCAGTCGCTGAAGGTAAGCATGCAGGTGCAGCAGGCGGTGAAGAAGGCAAATGGTATGTTGGCCTTCATAGCGAAAGGGGTTGAGTATAGGAACAGGGATGTCCTGCTGCAGTTGTACAGGGCCTTGGTGAGACCACACCTTGAGTATTGTGTGCAGTTTTGGTCGCCTTATCTGAGGAAGGATGTTCTTGCCATGGAAGGAGTTCAGCGAAGATTCACAAGGCTGATACCTGGGATGGCAGGAATGACATATGAGGAGAGATTGGGTCGATTGGGCTTATACTCGCTGGAGTATAGAAGAATGAGAGGGGATCTCATCGAAACATATAAAATTCTGACAGGTCTGGACAAATTAGATGCAGGAAGAATGTTCCCGATGATCGGAGAGTCCAGAACCAGGGGTCATAATCTAAGGATAAGGGGTAAGCCATTTAGGACAGAAATGAGGAAGAATTTCTTCACCCAGAGAGTGGTGAACCTGTGGAATTCTCTACCACAAAAGGTAGTTGAGGCGAAGTCATTAAATATATTCAAGAATTAGTTAGATATATTTCTTAAAGCTAAAGGTATCAAGGGATATGGGGAGAAGGCAGGTACAGGGTACTGAGTTTGGATGATTAGCCATGATCTCATCGAATGGCAGAGCAGGCTCGAGGGGCCGAATGGCCTACTCCTGCTCCTATCTTCTATGTTTCTATTCTTAATATCACTTAACTGCTTGTAAGCCAGACGTCGTGTCTCCTTGTGTTCCAAGTTTAACAAATAAACAATGTGATTGCTTGGTGTCATCTATTGATGTAATATCTACAAAGTCTCTCTGTAGGTACTTTTTACAATTTGTAATTCAAAAACACTGCATTTCTTATTCCTTCAATTGGTTATATTAAGAACCATGTCTCCTTGTTCTAAGTTTAACATAAAACTATTTTACGGCAGGTATTTCTTTTACTTGATGTCATTTTTTCAAAGGCACTTGGTTTTTTTAATGTTCTGTGCACCTGTTTGACGTGTTAGATTTTGACACTTTACTTGGGTCATTCCATTGTGTTGGTTCCAATGTTCAGACATAGAGGAACCTCCAGCCTGCTGTTTCAATAGGGCCATGTTTTTGTATTTACAAACTTTTCCCATTTCAAAGTTTGTGGTGTTTTACAGCTTTGTGTTAACAAACCATCTTATCTCATAAGCCTGTATTTCTGTTTTACGGCTTGTGTCGTTGAGGCTTTTAGATTTTTAACCCCAGTTTGTCATGTTTTAATATTATCAAATCTGTTTATAGGATGATGTATTTCTTGGAATATGGCTATTTCCTTCACAATCTCAGTCCTAAATGGCCGACCCTTATTCTGAGACTGTGACCCCTGGTTCTAGACTCCCAAGCCAGGGGAAACATCCTCTCTGCATCTACCCTGTCAAGCCCTGTAAGAATTTTGTAGGTTTCAATGAGATCACCTCTCATTCTTCTAAACTCTAGAGAATATAGGCCTAGTCTACTCAATCTCTCCTCATAGGACAATCCCCCCATCCCAGGAATCAGTCTGGTGAACCTTCGTTGTACTCCCTCTATTGCAAGTATATCCTTCCTTAGGTAAGGAGACCAAAACTGTACACAATACTCCAGGTGTGGTCTCACCAGGGCCCTATATAATTGCAGTAAGACGTCTTTACTCTTATACTCAAATCCTCTTGTAATAAAGGCCAACATACCATTTGCTTTCCTAATTGCTTGCTGTACCTGCATGTTAACTTTCAGTGATTCGTGTACAAGGACACCCAGGTCCCTCTAAACACCAACATTTCCCAATCTCTCACCATTTAAAAAATACTCTGCTTTTCTATTTTTCCTACCAATGTGGATAACTTCACATTTCTCCACATTATATTCTATTTGCCATGTTCTTGCCCATTCACTTAGCTTGCCTTTATCCCCTTGAAGCCTCTTTGCATCCTCCTCACAAATTCCCACCCAGCTTTGTATCATCAGCAAATCGGATATATTACATTTGGTCCCCTCATCCAAATCATTGATAAAGATTGTGAATAGCTGAGGCCCAAATACTGATCCTTGCGGTACCCCACTAGTTACAGCCTGCCAACCTGAAAATGACCCGTTTATTCCTACTCTCTGTTTTCTGTCTGTTAACCAATCCTCAATCCATGCGAGTATATTACCCCCAATCCCATGAGCCCTAATTGTGTTTAATAACCTCTCGTGTGGCACCTTATCGAATGCCTTTTGAAAATCCAAATACACCACATCCAGTGGTTCCCCCTTATCTATTCTGCTAGTTATAATCTCAAAAAACTCTAACAGATTTGTCAAACATGATTTCCCTTTCATAAATCTGTGTTGACTCTGCCCATTCCTATTATTATTTTCTAAGTGCTCTGCTATACATCCTTAATAATAGATTCTAGCATTTTCCCTACTTCTGATGTCAGGCTAACTGGTCTGTAGTTCCCCGTTTTCTCTCTCCCTGCTTTCTTAAATAGTGGGGTTACATTTGCTACCTTCCAATCCGCAGGAACCATTCTAGAACGTCTGTCAGTTCATCGCACAATCTCTGCTGCTGCTCAATGATTATTCTCTTCATCGACGGCCCGCATGATATAGCATCTGCATCCAGCTGAGCAGAGCTTGGGGTGGCCTGCGCCATCTGATGCGGACTCTCCACTACTGTCCCTGACTCCACCATCTGTTTTTGCTCACTTGTGAAGTGTGAGTCACCATGTGAAGACCCAACTATCTCTATAACTGGTAGCACCAAAGTTCGAGTATCTGAGCTGGTGCATGGTCTGCGTAAGTCCTGCGATGCTGCACCCTCAGAGGAGTTGCATAAGTCCTGCGATGCTGCACCCTCAGAGGAGCTGCGTAAGTCCTGCGATGCTGCACCCTCAGAGGAGCTGCGTAAGTCCTGCGATGCTGCACCCTCAGAGGGATTGAGCTCCTCTGAGAGTCATCGGCAACGACCTTGACCAACTCCTGCTGGACACGTGAAGGCCCTGTGGGAGATAAAAGACACGAATGAGTACTGTCAAGGTAAGAATGTTGGAAGTTATGATTATGAACATGATCATATTGCACTCGCTGTTGACTTCAAGTCAACATGATTACGTGTTTAATGCCATGTGGCTGTCTCATATTTAATCCTGTCTACAGGTAGCTGGGAGGCCCCCATCTTCCCATTCCCAATGGCCAGGCACGCCGAGACTCTGCAGATCTCCGCCTCCTCCTCTGCAGCTTTTAATTGTGAGATGGCTGGAGGGTTCTCGACCTCTCCCTGGTGCTCTCTGATCTCTTTTCCTGCAAGGAGGGAAAGAAGAGACCTATGAGTAAGAGTAATGGCATGTGTTCACTCAATGGATGGAGAGCATTTGTTGAGGGTGTCTATGAGGGAGAGGCAAGGCGTTACATAAGGATGAGGCTGAGTGTCAGTGCTGGATGGACAGATGGGGATGTGAGGAAGTGCATAGATAGAGAGGGATGGGTGCACCTCCAAGATAAGTTGGTGTGAGGAGTGATGTGCAGTATTAGGCTTGAGAAGGCAGAGTGAGGGTGTTGGGGTGATACGCACATCAAGATGTAGGTGAATGTGCCACTGCTCTCACCTTTCCTGCTGGTTAGGTTATTAATCCGCTTCCTACATTGGGTCCAAGAGCCTAGCACTAGGCTCCTGCTGCTGACCTCTTCTGCCACCTTCAACAACACCTTCTTGGTTTTCCCAGCAGGCTTCTTCCTCCCGTTGGTAGGAAAGAGTATCTGTCTCCAGGTCCTCACAGCCTCCAGCCGCACATCCAGTGAGGCGTCTGTGAAGCGTGACGCAGCCTTTGCATGTCTCGCTTCCATTTCTGACATTCCTCCTCTCTTCTTCCCAACTCCAACTCCTTCAAGTTGCATGTTTAGATTATCCCTTTAAACACTGGATTTGAGATTACGTTATGTGGGTTGTCACCACGCCCGATGACACTGATTGGACGGGAAACCCGGAAATAAAATGCTAATGAAGTGGCTGTGTTAAAAAGCCATTGACAAACGGGCTTAACTTATTTCTGGGTTTCCCACACGCCATTGGGCCACACCACACCCCACCCCCCACTCCACCCCGATCCGCCCCCAGCGCGTCTGCACATTAAAATCCAGCCCACAGAGTATAAAGCAAATAAATTATGCCAAACCTTTATAAATCGTTGGAGTGTTGTGTCCAATTCTGGGTATCACACTATAGGAAGGATGTGTAAGCCTTGGAGAGGATGCAGAAGAGATTTACTAGAATTGTACCAGGGACTTCAGTTATGTAGAGAGACTGAAGAAGCTGGGATTGTTCTCCTTCGAACAGAGAAGGTTAAGGGAGATTTGATAGAAGTGTTCAAAATTATGAATTTTTTTCCTAGAGTAGATAGGGGGAAGCTGTTTCCACTGGCAGGAGGGTTGGTAACCAGAGGAAACAGATTTAAGATAATTGCCAAAAGAACCAGCGGGTAAATGAGAATTTTTTTTACGCAGCGAGTTGTTATGATCTGGAATGCATTGCATGAAGCAGATTCAATAATAAGTTTCAAAAGGGAATTGGAGATATATTTGAAAAGGAAAAATTTGCAGCGCTATGGGGGAAGAGCAGGGGAATGAGACTAATTGGATAGCTCTTTCAAAGAGCCAGCACAGGCACGAAGGGCTGAATGGCCTCCTTTTGTGCTGTAAGATTTTATGATTCTATGAATCATATGAGTCACTTGATTAAGTGGAAACAGCCTTTAAAGAGGAATATATTGGTTGGGCCTTCTTTATAATCCTTAGCTTTTACACATGCGTCTTTTTCTTCTTATCAGTGTGTTGTTGAGTTGTCATTTGAGCCAAGTATCATGAACCTTCATCAGCTGTTGCCAAGATCCAATGTCCACGTAGGTGTTTCCACTTAATTTAATTCCCGAGACTTTTGAGTTAATCCTCTGATTGACAAGTGGAGATGTTTGATCCATCTCACAGGATGTTTGACTTAAATTGTCTCTGTAATTGGATCTTTTGTTGTGATGTTAGTGTGTTTCAGTCACTCTGTGGAAGGTATTTGCTTTCTCTATAATCTGTTCATAGCTTGTCGATAGTTCATATGTAGCTACATGGCATAATTATTTACACAGTAAGGATTCACCACCATTTCAAATTTTTTTTTACCTTATCCGTACTTTGAGAATTAAGTGTAATTACTTTATAAATTTTGGATTCAGTGGAAATGATAGTTCCTCCCAAACCAACTTTGTGAATTCTACCGCAGCTTCAGAACATTAAACTGAAACTTTCTTGATTTCCCCTCATTTTGGCCTCAAGATGCCGTGGCTAATATGGAGAACTCACCACATAGAAAAGTGTGGGCACAAACGAATGTGTTACCACTACACCTTGGAGCTCCTGTATATTGCACCATGGTGCGCTCCACAATATTCCTGTTAACCTTCATCTTACGCTGGAACACATGCAGTGAGTTGTGACAGCTGCTGATATGGTTCAGAGACCCCATCGGTATCATTGCTTCTTGGAATCAACAGGAGGGGCACTGTCCCAAAGAAAACAAGTGACTTCAATCCACCGGTTTACAAATAAGGGATCATTTTGCAAGGCAAAGCTCCAGATGCACAGCTCCACTAGACAGGAGCATGGGATGGTAATAAGACTATCCCACTTGTGCCCCACAGCAGAGCATCAGACAACACCCCTACAATATTAGTGAGAAGTCGCACAACACCAGGTTATAGTCCAACAGTTTTATTTAAAATTACGAGCTTTCGGAGCACTGCTCCTTCTTCAGGTACAGGTACAGTGAGGGAATACAAATCGATTACACCGTATATAAACACAGAGAACAATGTGTCTGCAGAGATACAATCTGTTAGGGAGGCATTACATCAAAGACACATCAGAGTACAGCTAAGACAATGAGGTGGGTCACAGGGGGTCCAACGTGTCAAATGCTGCCATTTGACATGTTGGACCCCCTGTGACCCACCTCATTGTCTTAGCTGTACTCTGATGTGTCTTTGATGTAATGCCTCCCTAACAGATTGTATCTCTGCAGACACATTGTTCTCTGTGTTTATATACGGTGTAATCGATTTGTATTCCCTCACTGTACCTGAAGAAGGAGCAGAGCTCCGAAAGCTTGCAATTTTAAATAAAACTGTTGGGGGGAAAAATTAGGTCGCGCCCCATTTGGGGCGCAAATATCATCTGGACGCAAATATTAGCGCCTGGCGCTAATTATCGCCACTGACTGGAAACTTCACTTTTACCGCCCCGGGAGGTGAGTGGAGCGCTAAATCAGGCGCTGCACACCTGTCTTAAGGCGCAAAGGCCGAGCAGTGAGGCGCTAACTCAGCGCGCGAGCGCAGCGCAGCTGCTGCCAGTTAGCGAGGGAACACAGACACACTGGCGCCGGCCACGTCTTAAAGCGGGGGGGGGGCCAACTTGCTCCCCAGCCACACCCTGCTCATTGCAGCCTTGAATCTCGGCCTGGAGAGACCTGTGAATCCATTTTGCTGCCAAGGATGGAGAGGGTGAGAGAACGAGCTCATCGCTTCACTGAGCGGGCCTTGGATGCTCTGGTTGGCGCGGTGGAGCGCAGAAGATGTATACTCTTCCCTGAGAGTAGCAGGAGGCCTTTGCCATGCGAGTTCAGAAGAGTGTGGAGGGAGGTGGCTCAGAGCGTCTCCTCCAGGAGCATGGTGCCCAGGACCCATACTCAATGCCGCAAAAAGTTCAACGACCTCTCTCGGGTCGTCAGGGTGAGTGGCTTTTTCTCAATACCTCTCCATCCCTCCATCTCAACCTCACTCTATGGCCAGAGGGTCTTAAAACCCCAATGCACAACACTCATCCAACACCTATGGCCCTTTCATGAAACACACACACACATTCCACACTTTGCATACAGTAAGGGCTATTCACCTATGGGAGGCACATCAGGCAAGACCATGGCTGCATACAGTAAAGGCTATTCACCTATGGGAGGCACATCAGGCAAGACCATGGCTGTATATTTACTCAGATGCTGTCCTTTTTCTTACAGGCCAAGCTGGCGCATAATCGGAGACAGCAGCAACGGACAGGTGGAGGGCGGCCTCAGCTGCAACCCCTCAGCGATCTTGAGGAGCGCGTCCACAGGATTGTGGCAAGCCGGGTGATCGGTCCCGTCGCCACTGGAGACGCCGACCCCGTTCTGGACAGCAATGGTAAGGTCATCACCTTTTTGTCCTCTGTCCTTCCACTTGTCCCTCACAACACCAGCCTTTGACACTTTCAATCCAACTTGCTAACTCGCTGCACTTATTCCTCCCTTACTGCCACCCTGTCCTCACGCTAAAGCCACTCTTGTACCTCCCTGCTTTCAGATGGTGATTCACCAGCTGAGGAGACGGGCCCTGAAGCTGCCAGTGGGAGTGAAGCTGCAGCCGAGGAGGAAGAGGAAGCCGGAGCATCAGTGCCACCCTCTCCCGAGGAAGCCCATGCCCACACTGGGAACACGCCTTCCCTGGAGGGGAGCAGGGGGGAAGGGTCTGATGAGGGTGAAGCTCCAGGACCCAGCGGGCTGCAGCAATGCCATGGGGGTAGGGAAGAACGGGGGCCTTCTCCCCAGAGGGAGAGTATGCCAGCGACTGCTACTGCAATGGACGCAGAGGAGGAGCGGCTGATCACAGAAATGAACACCCAGGCGGTGGGCATGCACACTGAGCTCATGGGTGCAGTGGGAAGGGTGCCCGAATGCATTGAGTCACTGGCAAGGAGTGTGGAGCACTTCGCTGTAGCACAGGCGGATGCCACACTAACGCTTAGTGCTGCAATTCAGTCACTGGCTGCCGTGATCACATCTCTGACTGCTCTCATGCAGACTCAGATTGAGGCCACGCGAGCACAGACTGCTGCCAACCTCGATGGTTCGTTCACATGTCCCCGGGGCTGTCACCGCGCTGCAGCAGGCCAGCAATCTGTTCTCTAGCAGATTGCTCCGGATGCTGAAGTGCTGCCCCGTGGGAGTGCCAGTGTGTCGGTCGAGCAGGGAGTTGCTGTCCTCTCTCACGATGACAGCATTCCTGCTGCCAACACTGTCACTTCTCCACTGCACTTGCCACCGCCTGTAGGACAGACTGCTGCCGCCCATGCAGAGTTGGTGCAGTCTGCAGCCGGGCCCTCCAGGCCCAGAACTGGTCGAGGCCGTCCTTCAGGGGCATCTGCAGTGTCAGGGTCTGACGAGCAGCAGCCTTCCACCAGCCTTGCTGCAGCCACTGAGGTCCCATTACGGAGGAGCAGTAGGGTTAGAAGGGGGGAAGTGCGCAAGGGAAGGAGATCACCCTCGAATGGCAAAAAGTAGGAAGTGTGACAAAATGCTGGTCATTTTTTTATTAAAGGTCGAGGTTCTTGGTCCAACTTTTGTTTAGTGTTTTGGACATTATCTCCAGGTTGTGAGAACCAGTTATGTTATTGACTGTTTTTTTGTGTTTATTTCTATGAGTTTGTCATGAGGAATTGACACACACAGAGTTTGTAAAATAAATAAGTTTCTGTATTCAAAATATACATGGTTGGTGGTTGGAATTATTGGTGCCTTGGCCGGCTTAGGGGTTGCGTGCTGGGTTCATTGATGTTGTTAGCAATGGCAGAAGCCATTTCCACAGCAGGGGCCCTAGAAGCGGCTTGCTATTAGCCGTTGACGGACGGCCCTTGCAGTTTCACCATTGTGGGCCGCCCTCCCGCCTTGGTGCTGCTGATGATCATCCTCCTCGTCCTCTTCCTCCTCTTCCTCCTCCTCCTCTGGTGGTGCTCCAAGGCCTGGTGGCATTGGCTGGGTCCTGAGGATTGCCATGTTATGCAACATGCAGCACACAACTACGAAGTTGGATACTCGTTCAGGCGAGTACTGCAGGGCTCCTCCAGAATGGTTGAGACAGCGGAACCGTTGCTTCAGCACGCCGATTGTGCGCTCAATTATGTTCCTGGTAGCTTGATGGCTCTCATTGTACCACAGCTCAGCAGGGGTGTTGGGCGTACGGAGCGGTGTCATCAGCCAGGTGCTCAATGGATACCCCTTGTCCCCGAGAAGCCAACCAACTGGCTGATGCGGTGCCTCGAAAAGTTCCGCCACAGTAGTCTGGCGCAGGATAAAAGCATCGTGGCAGCTGCCAGGATAGTGGGCATTGACAGCGAGTATCAGCTGTCTGTGGTCACAGACCAACTGAACATTCAAGGAATGGAACCCCTTTCTGTTACGGAATTCCTCGGCATTCTCATGCGGAGCACGCAAAGCCACATGCGTGCAGTGAATGGCGCCCTGCACCATGGGGAAGCCCGCTACCCTCGCAAAGCCCAGAGCGCGGTCACGCTGCTTGTCTGGGGTCATGGGGAAAGAGATGAACTCTCGTCTCCTTTTAAAGAGGGCATTTGTGACCTGCCGGATGCAGCAATGCACCGCGAACTGGGAGATATTGGCGAGGTCCCCAGCAGCAGCTTGAAATGAGCCAGTAGCGTAGAAGTTGAGAGCCACTGTGACCTTCACTGCCACCGACAGAGACGTCCTGGACCTCAGTTGAGGCTGCAGATCTGGCTGCAGCAGGTGGCAGAGCTCAGTGACCACCTCCTTGCTGAATCGCAGCCTTCGCAAACACAGCTCCTCAGACATATGAAGGTAGGAGAGCTGTTCACGATATACCCTGGGAGGGTAAGCTCTCCTGTACATACGCCTGTTGGCCCTCCTCCGTCTGGCCATCATTGCCACTCTCTCTCTGCGTCACTGTGTCCTCCGATTCAGCTGGAGCAGGACGACGCCCCCAATCAGTGCAGCCCCCATAGTCTCTTTGCAAGCAAAGTAATGAAGTACAGCAACTAAAGTACTAGCGAAGTTAGGATCAGTAGGCAAAACTACCTCACAAAGCGTTGAGTCAATGCAGAAGTCTCTCTTTCTCTCTCTCCGAATCTCTCTCTCTCTCTCAGAACGAGTGGTGCAAAAATGTCCACCACAGAAAAAGACAGGAAGAGGCCCCCTTTAAATAGCGCCCCCCCCAGCTCCACAGCGATTGATAGCGTTCCAGTCTTCCGGTCGTTGGATGCGCCAGGCGGTAAGGCAGGGGGCGCCACTCAATTTCCGCTCCGGGGCGCCACAAGGGCGTTGCACCATGGAATGACGTCACAATCTGCGCGCGCAGGTGGTCGCAGCGGTAAGGTTTAGCGCCGCCGCACAATCTCTAGTTAAGTTCCCGAGCGGCGCAAACATCGCTGCGCCCGGGCGTTAGCGGCTTTGCGCCCCATTAGCGCCCTCTTAAGGCGCTAATGGGAGGCGCAACCAACTGAATTTTTACCCCTTGGACTATAACCTGGTGTTGTGCGACTTCTCTTTTTTGTCCACCCCAGTCCAACACCGGCATCTCCGCATCATGACTACAATATTAGCACAGCGCTTATTTTTGTAATTATATATTTGAGGAACAGATTAAATTATTTTCAAAAGACTGAGGGCTAAAAATTCGGCTGCTTGCGCCTCCTGTTAGCGCCTTAAGAGGGCGCTAATGGGGCGCAAAGCAGCTAGCGCCCGGGCGCAGTGCCACCCACGCCTCCCGCAAAATTCAGCGGGAGGTTAGCGGCGGCGCCAGCCGGTAGCGCCCCATGCCGCTGCGCCGCCGGCGATGACGTCATCGCCGTGCGCAGCGCCCCGCTCGCGCCCCGGCCGCGATCTTTGGACGCGCCCCCTGATTTACCACCAGACGCTATTTCCGACGGGTTCAGGGGGGCGTACGTGCGGCCGGGGCGGCGATATTTAAAGGGGAGGTGGCAGGCAGCCATTTTTGTTGCTGGCCGCCTGCCAGCACCTGCCCCTGTTGCCGTCTCCGGCCTCCTGAGCAGCCCCCCCGTGGAGTGCCGGCTGCGCTCCAAGAGCCCGGCACTTCTCTTGAGTGCCGGGCTCTTTTGCCGGCACTCCCGATCCCTGGGGGCCCAGCTGGGCCCCGGTTCGAGCTGCGCAGGGCCCCTCCCCTTTAAGAAGGGGAGGAAGGCCTGCAATACCGCGGCGTGACGTGCCGCAGCGCCTGGCGCTGCGGCACGTAGCGCAAGGATATTCCCTCGCAGCGCCCCAAGAGGGATGCGGGATGCTTCCAGTAGCGCCCCGCTTCCCTCTTGGGGCGCAACCACTGAAGTTCCGGCGCGGGGGCGCTAATTTTTTCGGGGCGCTAAACGTAGCACCCTGGCGAGGTTAGCGCCCCAAAAAGGGCAAAACTGAATTTTTAGCCCTGAAACTTTTCAAAGCAACCAGAGATTGTTAACCGTATGTTAACATGGGGTTTGTGTGAAAAGAATTTAAAGAGAATGGCCCCAAAACTCCTTGGGGGCCTACTCCACCAGCATAAGTGAAACGGTAGGGAACCTCAGGTTGCCCCTAGCACAGACTGGAGGAGACCCTGTCCCAAATCCCTGGAATGGTGTCATTTGTAATCCAAATGGGCTGCTGGGGTTTGCAAATATGTAACAGTGGCACTCACCCCGGCCCAATACAACCCTTCTGAACTGAACTGAACACTCCACCTGAGGTGCCTTGAATCCCAAATGGGCCAAAATGTGTCTCCTACTAGTTCAAAGACGCAATGACATTGATGGTGCCTCTGAAAATGTCCCACAGGACCCACTGCACTGCGGGAGAAGGTAATCCCTCTGTTTTGGGGCCTTTAGAAAGCCAAAAGGGGCTCATTCCATGTCTCAATTGGCGTGAGATTCACTGAGACCTTTCAAGGGTGTAGAGGGAAGAATTCCTTTGAGAAGTCAGGGAAGTCATCCAACATGCCCCCCACTAATATCTTGGGTCGGGAGAAGATCTGGCCACAGCTCCCTGACTGGAATTGAAGGGTCCAGTCTAAGTGGGGTTGAGTCATGAGTTGCCGGGTTCTGGCACATATCACGTCACCTCTCCAGGCAGAAATGGGGCTTGTGCTCTCTGCTAACCAGGGAATTTTTGGGCCAACCAATCTGGGCAAAAAGACATTGGTAGAAGTGAATCCTTTTTTTGGATATGGAGTCAGGCTGTAGAGATATCTGGTGCTGAATTGTCCTTTAATTTACCAGGTGCAAAACTCAGTAAAATGGAGTGGTAATGATTATCAGGATAACAACTTGCACCAGAAATATCCTGCAGAATTAATGGGCTGAATCTTAACTCCCAAAAACGGATGAGTTTGGGTTGTGTCAGAGGTTAAAATGCAAAATATCTGGAACAAGAACCAAACCGACCCACTTCCGGATTTAACGGAAGAGGCACGAGGGGCAGGTGATCAATCTGCTTGCGGGAAATCAATCTGCTTGCGGGAAGCGGGTTGGTTATTTAAATATTAAATTAAGGCTGCCTGCCTTCATTTTAACAGTGATTCTATTTTTAACCACAGACAGACGGGTTTCCCAGGCCTCGGGAAACTTCGCAGCTGAAAGAAGGTAGAAGGGCTGAATCCATGAGGTAAGTGCCTTTACAGCACTGCTTTTGGGCCAGGAGGAGCAGGAGTGTTTCTTCCGGGCCAAACAAGTAAACCCTCCGCCCACCCCGCGATCTGTCTGCTCCCCCACCCTGACCACCATCGGACCCCCGGACCCCTCTGACCACCATCGGACCCCACCAATCATCATCGGTCCCCCCCGACCACCATCGGACCCCCGGACCCCTCTGACCACCATCGGACCCCGCCAATCATCATTGGTCCCCTCCGACCACCATCGGACCCCCGGACCCCTCTGACCATCATCGGACCCCGCCAATCATCATCAGACCCCCCCGACTACCATCGGACCCCCGGACCCCTCTGACCACCATCGGACCCCGCCAATCATCAACGGTCCCTCCTGACCACCAAGGACCCCCGGAACCCTCTGACCACCATCGGACCCCCGGACCCCTCTGACCACCATCGGACCCCGCCAATCATCATCGGACCCCCCCGACTACCATCGGACCCCCAGACCCCTCTGACCACCATCGGACCCCGCCAATCATCATCAGACCCCCCCAGCTATCATCGGACCCCCGGACCCCTCTGACCACCATTGGACCCCGCCAATCATCATTGGTCCCCCCCGACCACCATCGGACTCCCGGACCCCTCTGACCACCATCGGACCCCGCCAATCATCATTGGTCCCCTCCGACCACCATCGGACCCTCAGACCCCTCTGACCACCATCGGACCCCGCCAATCATCATTGGTCCCCCCCGACCACCATCGGACCCCCGGACCCCTCTGACCACCATCAGACCCCGCCAATCATCATCAGACCCCCCCCCCCCGACCACCATCGGACCCCCGGACCCCTCTGACCACCCACGGACCCCGCGAATCATCATCAGTCCCCCCCGACCACCATCGGATGCCCCGCACGACCCAGACCCCCCTCCCCACGATCGGGACCTCCCCCCATGATCTTTCTCACTCCTCCAATACACCTACCTGCTCTTGTAGGCTTCAGCCTTTTGAAGCAGGCTTCCTGCCCGACAGGCCTCCAGCCTGTCAATTTGGCTGCCTGTGGGCGGGAACCCCACAGAAAAACATTTGAAGGTGTTGCTGTTAAATTCTGCAGGACATTTGAGAAACCCATGCTTCCGGGTTACCCGACTTCACAGCAGCAACCCCCCCACCCATAACCAGAAAAGTGGAGTTGAGGCCAAGATTAGATCAGCTATGATCTTGTTGAATGGCGGAGCAGGCTCAAGGGGCCGAATGGCCTACTCCTGCTCCTATTTCTTATGTTCTTATGTTCTTAACAACAACAACTTGTATTTATATAGCACCTTTAATGTAGTAAAATGTCCCAAGGCACTTCACAGGAGTATTATAAGACAAAAAAAATTGACACATAAGGAGAAATTAGGGCAGAGAGGTAGGTTTTAAGGAGTGTCTTAAAGGAGGAAAGAGAGGTAGAGAGGCGGAGAGGTTTAGGCAGGGAATTCCAGAGTTTAGGGCCAAGGCAACAAAAGGCACGGCCAACAATAGTTGAGCGATTATAATCAGGGATGCTTAAGAGGGCAGAATTAGAGGAGCGCAGATATCTCGGGGGGGTTGTGGGGCTGAAGGAGATTATAGAGATGGGAGGGGCGAGGCCATGGAGGGATTTGAAAACAAGGATGAGAATTTTGAAATCGAGGCGTTGCTTAACTGGGAGCCAATATAGTTCAGCAAACGCAGGGATAATGGGTGAATGGGACTTAGTGCGAGTTAGGACACAGGCAGCCGAGTTTTGGATGACCTCAAGTTTACATAGGGTAGAACGTGGGAGGCCAGCCAGGAGTGCGTTGGAATAGTCAAGTCTAGAGGTAACATAGGCATGGATGAGAGTTTCAGCAGTGGATGAGCTGAGGCAAGGGCGGAGATGGATGATGTTACGGAGGTGGAAATAGGCGGTCTTAGTTATGCTGCGGATATGTGGTCGGAAGCTCCTTTCAGGGTCAACTTCCTGGCACCATGGGTGGTTCTGCTGCATAGGACGGGAGGAAAAAGAGCGGGAGGGCTATAGTGATAGGGGATTCTATTGTAAGGGGAATAGATAGGCGTTTCTGCGGCCGCAAACGAGACTCCAGGATGGTATGTTGCCTCCCTGGTGCAAGGGTCAAAGATGTCTCTGAGCGGCTGCAGGGCATTCTGGAGGGGGAGGGTGAACAGCCAGTTGTCATGGTGCATATAGGTACCACCGATATAGGTAAAAAACGGGATGAGGTCCTAAATATAGGGAGTGTCATAAATCGCAAGTAACAACTCAGGAAGTACTACTGGGCGGCCAGCTGGGGCGCCGTCCAGGGAGTATAAATACTCAGGCATGGGCCCACCTTGGGCAGAGACAATCTGGAAACAGGAAGCTAGTGACTGCTAACTAGACCTCCATGTTTTCTTACAAGTTGATTAAAGCCTTGCTTTATGTTCAAGTGCGTAGTGAGTCTTTATTACGTCAGGGAGTTAGGAGGTAAATTAAAAAATAGGACCTCAAAGGTAGTAATCTCAGGATTGCTACCGGTGCCACGTGCTAGTCAGAGTAGAAATAGAAGGATATTTCAGATGAATTCGTGGCTAGAGGAATGGTGCAAGGGGGAGGGATTCAAATTCCTGGGACATTGGAATCAGTTCTGGGGGAGGTGGGACCAGTACAAAGTGGACGGTTTGCACCTGGGCAGGACCGGGACCGATGTCCTTGGGGGAGTGTTTGCTAGTGCTGTTGGGGAGGGTTTAAACTAAAATGGCAGGGGGTTGGTAACCTGTGCAGGGAAACAGCGGAAAGGGAAGTAAGGATAGAAGCAAAAGACAGGAAGGAGAAAAGCAAAAGTGGAAGGCAGAGAAATCAAGGGTATAAATCAAACAGGGTTACAGTAAATAATAATTCTAAAAGGACTAAGGGGTAGAAATTAGGTCGCGCCCCATTTGGGGCGCAAATATCGTCCGGACGCAAATATTAGCGCCTGGCGCTAATTATCGGCACTGACAGGAAACTTCACTTTTACCGCCCCGGGAGGTGAGTGGAGCGCTAAAGTAGGCGCTGCACACCTCTCTTAAGGCGCAAAGGCCAAGGAGTGAGGCGCTAACTCAGCGCACGAGCGCAGCGCAGCTGCTGCCAGTTAGCGAGGGAACACAGACACACTGGCGCCGGACACTTCTTAAAGCGGGGGGGGCCACTTGCTCCCCAGCCACACCCTGCTCATTGCAGCCTTGAATCTCAGCCTGGAGAGACCTGTAATCCATTTTGCTGCCAAGCATGGAGAGGGTGAGAGAACGCGCTCATCGCTTCACCGAGCGGGCCTTGGATGCTCTGGTTGACGCAGTGGAGCGCAGACGATGCATGCTGTTCCCGGAGAGTGGCAGGAGGCCTTTGCCACGCGAGTTCAGAAGAGTGTGGAGGGAGGTGGCTCAGAGCGTCTCCTCCAGGAGCATGGTGCCCAGGACCCATACTCAATGCCGCAAAAAGTTCAACGACCTCACTCGGGTCGTCACGGTGAGTGGCTTTTTCTCAATACCTCTCCATCCCTCCATCTCAACCTCACTCTATGGCCAGAGGGTCTTAAAACCCCAATGCACAACACTCATCCAACACCTATGGCCCTTTCATCAAACACACACACACATTCCACACTTTGCATACAGTAAGGGCTATTCACCTATGGGAGGCACATCAGGCAAGACCATGGCTGTATATTGTAAGGGCTATTCACCTATGGGAGGCACATCAGGCAAGACCATGGCTGTATATTGTAAGGGCTATTCACCTATGGGAGGCACATCAGGCAAGACCATGGCTGTATATTTACTCAGATGCTGTCCTTTTTCTTGCAGGCTAAGCTGGCTCATAATCGGAGACAGCAGCAACGGACGGGTGGAGGGCGGCTTCAGCTGCAACCCCTCAGCGATCTGGAGGAGCGCGTCCACAGGATTGTGGCAAGCCGGGTGATCGGTCCCGTCGCCACTGGAGACGCTGACCCCGTTGTGGACAGCAATGGTAAGGTCATCACCTTTTTGTCCTCTGTCCTTCCACTTGTCCCTCACAATACCAGCCTTTGACACTTTCAATCCAACTTGCTAACTTGCTGCACTTATTCCTCCCTTACTGCCACCCTGTCCTCACGCTAAAGCCACTCTTGTACCTCCCTGCTTTCAGATGGTGATTCACCAGCTGAGGAGACGGGCCCTGAAGCTGCCACTGGGAGTGATGCTGCAGCTGAGGAGGAAGAGGAAGCCGGAGCATCAGTGCCACCCTCTCCCGAGGAAGCCCATGCCCACACTGGGAACACGCCTTCCCCGGAGGGGAGCAGGGGGGAAGGGGCTGATGATGGTGAAGCTCCAGGACCCAGCGGGCTGCAGCAACGCCATGGGGGGGGGGTAGGGAAGAACGGGGGCCTTCTCCCCAGAGGGAGAGTATGCCAGACACTCCTACTGCAATGGACGCAGAGGAGGAGCGGCTGATTGCAGAAATGAACACCCAGGCGGTGGGCATGCACACTGAGCTCATGGGTGCAGTGGGAAGGGTGCCCGATTGCATTGAGTCACTGGCAAGGAGTGTGGAGCACTTCGCTGTAGCACAGGCGGATGCCACACTAACGCTTAGTGCTGCAATTCAGTCACTGGCTGCCGTGATCCCACCTCTGACTGCTCTCATACAGACTCAGATGGAGGCCACGCGAGCACAGACTGCTGCCAACCTCGATGGTTCGTGCACATGTCCCCGGGGCTGTCACCGCGCCGCAGCAGGCCAGCAATCTGTTCTCCGGCAAATTGCTCCGGATGCTGAAGTGCTGCCCCGTGGGAGTGCCAGTGTGTCGGGCGAGCAGGGAGTTGCTGGCCTCTCTCGCGATGACAGCATTCCTGCTGCCAACACTGTCACTTCTCCACTGCACTTGCCACCGCCTGTAGGACAGACTGCTGCCGCCCATGCAGAGTTGGTGCAGTCTGCAGCCGGGCCCTCCAGGCCCAGAAGTGGTCGAGGCCATCCTTCAGGGGCATCTGCAGTGTCATGGTCTGACGAGCAGCAGCCTTCCACCAGCCTTGCTGCAGCCACTGAGGTCCCATTACGGAGGAGCAGTAGGGTTAGAAGGGGGGAAGTGCGCAAGGGAAGGAGATCACCCTCGAAGGGCAAAAAGTAGGAGGTGTGCCAAAATGCTGGTCATTTTTTTATTAAAGGCCGAGGTTCATGGTCCAACTTTTGTTTAGTGTTTTGGACATTATCTCCAGGTTGTGAGAACCAGTTATGTTATTGACTGTTTTTTTGTGTTTATTTCTATGAGTTTGTCATGAGGAATTGACACACACAGAGTTTGTAAAATAAATAAGTTTCTGTATTCAAAATATACATGGCTGGTGGTTGGAATTGTTGGTGCCTTGGCCGGCTTAGGGGTTGCGTGCTGGGTTGATTAGTGTTTGTAGCAATGGCAGGGGCCCTAGAAGCGGCTTGTTATTAGTCGTTGACGGACGGCCCTTGCAGTTTGACCATTGTGGGCCGCCCTCCTGCCTTGGTGCTGCTGATGATCATCGTCCTCGTCCTGTTCCTCCTCTTCCTCCTCCTCCTCCTCCTCTGGTGGTGCTACAAGGCCTGGTCCTGAGGATTGCCATGTTGTGCAACATGCAGCACACGACTACGAAGTTCGAAACTTGCTCAGGCGAGTACTGCAGGGCTCCTCCGGAATGGTCCAGACAGCGGAACCGTTGTTTCAGCACGCCGATTGTGCGCTCAATAATGTTCCTGGTTGCTTGATGGCTTTCATTGTACCGCAGCTCAGCAGGGGTGTTTGGCGTACGGAGCGGTGTCATCAGCCAGGTGCTCAATGCGTACCCCTTGTCCCCCAGAAGCCAACCAACTGGCTGATGCGGTGCCTCGAAAACTTCTGCCACAGTAGTCTGGCGCAGGATGAAAGCATCGTGGCAGCTGCCCGGATAGTGGGCATTGACAGCGAGTATCACTTGTCTGTGGTCACACACCAACTGCACATTCAAGGAATGGAACCCCTTTCTGTTCCTGAATTCCTCTGCATTCTCTCGCAGAGCACGCAAAGCCACATGCGTGCAGTCAATGGCGCCCTGCACCATGGGGAAGCCTGCTACCCTCGCAAAGCCCAGAGCACGGTCACGCTGCTTGTCTGGGGTCATAGGGAAAGAGATGAAGTCTCGTCTCCTTCTGAAGAGGGCATTGGTGACCTGCCGGATGCAGCGATGCACCGCAAACTGGGAGATATTGGCGAGGTCCCCAACAGCAGCTTGGAATGAGCCAGTGGCGTAGAAGTTCAAAGCCACTGTGACCTTCACTGCCACCGACAGAGACGTCCTGGACCTCAGCTGAGGCTGCAGATCTGGCTGCAGCAGGTGGCAGAGCTCAGTGACCACCTCCTTGCTGAATCGCAGCCTTCGCAAACACAGCTCCTCGGACATATGGATGTAGGAGAGCTGTTCACGATATACCCTGGGAGGGTAAGCTCTCCTGTACATGCGCCTGATGGCCCTCCTCCGTCTTGCCATCATTGCCACTCTCTGTCTGCGTCTCAGTATCCTCCGATTCAGCTGGAGAAGGACGACGCTCCCAATCATTGCAGCCCCCATATTCTCTTTGCCAGAAAAGTAATGAGGTACAGCAACTAAAGTAGCAACAAAGTTAGGATGAACTAGGCAAAACTACCTCACAAAGCGTTGAGTCAATGTAGAAGTCTCTCTCTCTCTCTCTCCGAATCTCTCTCTCTCTCTCAGAACGAGTGGTGCATAAATGTCGACCACGGAAAAAGACAGGAAGAGGCCCCCTTTAAATAGCGCCCCCCCCCAGCCCCACACCGATTGATAACGTTCCAGTCTTCCGGTCGTTGGAAGCGCCAGGCGGTAAGGCAGGGGGCGCCACTCAATTTCCGCTCCGGGGCGCCCCAAGGGCGTTGCACCATGGAATGACGTCACAATCTGCGCGTGCAGGTGGTCGCAGCGGTAAGTTTTAGCGCCGCCGCACAATCTCAAGTTAAGTTCTCGAGCGGCGCAAACAGCGCTGCGCCCGGGCGTTAGCGGCTTAACGCCCCATTAGCGCCCTCTTAAGGCGCTAATGGGAGGCGCAACCAAGTGAATTTTTACCCCTAAGAGTGTTAAAAAAACAAGCCTGAAGGCTTTGTGTCTTAATGCGAGGAGCATTCGTAATAGATGTAAACGGATATGATATAATTGGGATTACGGAGACATGGCTCCAGGGTGACCAAGGCTGGGAATTCAACATCCAGAGGTATTCAATGCTCAGGAAGGACAGACAGAAAGGAAAAGGAGGTGGGGTAGCATTGCTGGTTGAAGAGGAGATTAACACAATAGTAAGGAAGGATATTAGCTCTGATGATGTAGAATCTGTATGGGTAGAGCTGAGAAATACCAAGGGGCAGAAAACATTAGTGGGAGTTGTATACAGACCCCCAAATAGTAATGCTGAGGTTGGGGATGGCATTAAACGGGAAATTAGAGACGCGTGCAATAAGGGCACAGCAGTTATCATGGGTGACTTTAATCTACATATAGATTGGGCCAACCAAATTAGTAACAATACTGTGGAGGAGGAATTCCGAGAGTGTATACGGGATGGTTTCCTGGACCAATATGTCGAGGAACCAACTAGAGATCAGGCCATCTTGGACTGGGTATTGGCCTAGAAATTCGAATGGCCGGCTTGCCGCGGGGGTAAGGATCGCGCGTGCTCTTACCTACCGCGCCTGCCGTTGTGTTTCAGGCCCACAGGAACTTCGGGTCCTGGGCCTCTCCCAAGAGCCGGCGCGCAGTGCTTGCGTGTCCCACGGCGCAGTTAGTGCGATGCGACTCCTGGGATCACGTGGGCCATGGAGAGCCAATGGCAGCAGACCATCTTTCATTCATAGATTTGACAGGAAGACCTGTCAAATCTATGAATACAAATCGCCCCCAAAAGAACAGCTAAACCTCAAATAAATTTTTTAAAAAACCAATCACATTAATAAAATAACTATAGTTAAATAAATTAACCACTTTAAACAAAAATTTAAATTTTTGAAAAAATTTAAATTCTTTTTAAAAGTTATAAAAATAAACTTACCTTTCTTTAAAGTCTCTAAAAAAGATAAACCTGTTGAAAAATTTTTAAAATTATACTTAATTAACTACTTACCTTGTTCAAAAGGGGTCTTACTTTTTACTTGTGTAAAATCTTCCATACTTACCCTCGCGTTGAAACCTGAAAAAAAACCTAAGTGTGCTGCGTGCGCACAGTCTCTAGTGCACACGCGGTTCACCTAGGAACCGCCCCCTTCGCCATACCGGAAGTGCCGGTTTCCCGCGCATGTGCAGTGCATGCAGGAAACTGGCACTTCGGGACCGAATACGGGTGTGTACGCAACGGGTACTCTCCCGTATTCGGCCGAATTTTTGGGGCATTATGTAATGAGAAAGGATTAATTAGCAATCTTGTTGTGCGAGGCCCCTTGGGGAGGAGCGATCATAATATGATAGAATTCTTCATTAAGATGGAGAGTGAAGTAGTTGACTCAGAGACTAGGGTCCTGAATTTTAAAAAAGGAAACTATGATGATATGAGGCGCGAGTTGGCTAGGATGGATTGGGGAGCATTACTTAATGGGTTGACGGTGGATAGGCAATGGCAAACATTTAAAGATCGCATGGATAAACTACAGAATTTGTTCATCCCTATTTGGCATATAAATAAAACAAAAAAGGTGACTCAACCGTGGCTAACAAGCGAAATTAGGGATAGCATAAGATCCAAGGAGAGGACATATAAATTGGCCAGAAAAAGCAGCAAACCTGAGGATTGGGAGCAGTTTAGGATTCAGCAAAGGAGGACAAAGGGATTAATTAAGAGGGGGAAAATAGAATATGAGAGTAAGCTTGCAGGGAACATAAAAACTGACTGTAAAAGCTTCTATAGATATGTGAAGAGAAAAAGATTGGTGAAGTCAAGCATAGTTCCCTTGCAGTCAGAATCAGGGGAATTTATAATGGGGAACAAAGAAATGGTAGACTGTTGGGGAGAAAATTAGATTCTCAGAGACTGTAAAGTCCAAAAACACACAGTTTATTGACAAAGTACTTTGGGAGCAGGAGTCAAAGGTCCCGTGACCTAATGTAACATCCTCCTCGTTTAACCTTTGGTCAGTACAG
Source organism: Squalus acanthias (assembly GCA_030390025.1). Classification (NCBI taxonomy): domain Eukaryota; kingdom Metazoa; phylum Chordata; class Chondrichthyes; order Squaliformes; family Squalidae; genus Squalus; species Squalus acanthias. The sequence continues at coordinate 109,414,615 of CM059432.1, forward strand.
CTTATATTCAATATTTCTGGCTACATGCCATCATACATCGATTTTTGTCCAATTATATGGTATTACATTAATCACCTGATTATATTTTGCCTTTATCTATATTTATTTGGCAACAATCATAAAAGCAGTTACATCTTGTTACGCTTTTTTGAGCATGGTCTAATCCCACAGTTTACTACTGTATGTTATCTGTGATTGGCACCGTGCCTACAGTCTCTAGCTAACTTTGTAAAAGGCCTCTTTCAATACCGTTTATTAAACACCGAACCCTCCCTCAAAAATCTGTCTGGCAGCTGTAATTATATCTATTCCTTATCTTGTTTTGCAAAACCTTCACTGCACATGGTTTTATTGCAAATTGTGTAGAAATTGAATTTGACCATTTCAAATTAACTCTTTCAGTCCCTCCTGTTTGGTCCCGGATCAAGCTTTTTGTCCCGGGAACCAATTACCTTGCCTTTGTTACCATCCCCAGGGTTATAACCCTGTATTGATGGTTTAGGATCCCTGTCCTGAGGACCCATCCTTGTTTCTCTCTGCATCAGATAGAATGGGTTCAGTGTTTAATTCTTTGTTACATAAAAATGCCATCTCCTTCCTCCTCCCATAGCAGCATCATGGGGGCCGCTTTTGCTACCCCCACAATTGATTGTTTACACACGCATTTTAATAGTAATCATAGAATACGTAATCAAGATTATGATGAAGAACAAAATCAATCCTTGTGCTATTGATGTCCCCAACGTCCCTAGCCACCTAGTTGCCCAGCTCCAGAGGGTAAGTGCTGGAGGTTGCTTTAATTTCTTTACCTCCTGTTGTATATGCTCAGCCAGATTAGTTATATTTTCTGAGTTGTCTGGAATGTAGGTACAACATTCTGACCCTATTATTGCGCACTTTCCTCCTTCTTTGGCCAGAAGGTAATCGAGGGCCATCCTATTCTGAAGGGTTACTGTTCTTAAAGCGACCATCTCCGCATTAACATGTCTCAAAGCTTCGGCTGTGTCGTTGGCTACTTGCTCTAACACCGCTGCTATGTTAATAGATTCTCTTGCTAACTTCCCCGCTCCATACCAGGGGAAGGCAATAGCGAAGAACCTTTCGGTTTCTGTGATTGCTCTTTTTGTGCGTAGAGTTAGGGTCTTAGTAATTCGGGTATACGGGATTACATGTCCCGTGTAACATGACCCTGTCCAGGACTGGGATACGGGATTACATATCCCGTGTAACATGACCCTGTCCAGGACTGGGATACGGGATTACATATCCCGTGTAACATTACCCTGTCCAGGACTGGGATACGGGATTACATATCCCGTGTAACATGACCCTGTCCAGGACTGGGATACGGGATTACATATCCCGTGTAACATGACCCTGTCCAGGACTGGGATACGGGATTACATATCCCGTGAAACATGACCCTGTCCAGGACTGGGATACGGGATTACATATCCAGTGTAACATGACCCTGTCCAGGACTGGGATACGGGATTACATATCCCGTGTAACATGACCCTGTCCAGGACTGGGATACGGGATTACATATCCCGTGTAACATGACCCTGTCCAGGACTGGGGCAACCATGGATATGCCTTGTGGCCGCATATAAAATAGGTACCGTTATCGGCAGTGAGGGATTGTACTGTTTCGGGGATCCATTTCTGTATGAAACTACTGCCGCTGTTGGTGAGATTCTTGAACGAAAGTCTGGAACCGTCAGCGTCTTTATTTAAGTTCCAAGACTGTGAGCAACGACTCCATCCCACCTCTGTTCCCTTTTCTCCTTTCTTTAGGTTTCTGATTATGCATATTGCTCCCTGGGGTCTACCTACCCCTGAGGTATTTGTTAACATCAAAGACGGGGGTGGTTGAGTACGATTGTATTTGGGCTGATACCACCCCTGGAAGGTGGTCAGGTTGTAACCTGACGATTGCCATTCCTTTTTATCCCCACTCACATCCACCTCATAGGTCCCTCGTTTAGTTTGAGCTCCCATCCTGAGATCATTCCTGGAAGAGTTTTGATTTAAATACCATGCTGCCATCTCTGACTCATTAAACGGTACTGGTCTTAAAGGGATCCCTTCCTGTGCATGTATAGGAATGTGTGCACATACCCAACATTTAGATACATTACTTCGTTTTGCATAAGTATAAGACATATACAGAAATGTGTTTACATTTAATTCTCATTTCAACCGTCTGTTTGATTTCTCTTTTTGATATTTCTGGGCTGTGGGACACCGTAAGTCAATAGGCAAGGAGTATCCCCGCATGGGACAGTCCAATTACTCCTGCCAGTTATATAAGTTCTTGAACCTTTGGTAAGCCAGGTTGTAGTGTCGGTTTCTCGCTCCAGCCTCCACTCCTCTCCGTCTCTTTCATCAGGGGCTGGGCAGTTAATCGTATCTTGGTCACACAATTGTATTGGATCTTGTCTCCGAAGAAGGCATTTGTATTTCAACGAGGCAATGTCCGTAACGCATATTGCGATTACACTAATACACATAAGCAATTTCATCTTATTACTCTAAATTAACAATGTCCCAAAGGCTATATCGCCAACCTAACTATTTGTTGCTTGTAGATTCTGTTCTTCCTGTGCGAGTGTGATAATAATACAATTATTAGTTTGGTTCTCTGAGCACAACCATTTGGATTTCCTCCCTTACTACCGGCCGGAGTTGATGTTGGCTTCCTCCTGCATGGTACCATTCCTGGCTTTCTCCTTCTGAGGTATCTTTGTGTAGTTTACTAATATTTATTTCTTCCACCTGAACACTGGCTACACTTTCTTCGATTGTCTCGTGTTCGAGAGCCTGTTGTGCAGCCAGGTCGGCTGCATGATTACCCTCCTGTTCTATACTCTGTATCTTTTGGTGCGCTTTTATTTTCATTACTGCTGCCTGCGTTGGGGCTTTTGCCGCTTCTAGGAGGTCTTCTATACGTTGTTGGTGCTTAATATGATCCCCTCCTGTTGTTACGAATCCCCTCCTTCCCCAAGCTGTCATGTAATCATGTACTACCCCAAACGCATATCTACTATCTGTGTAGATGTTTACAGTTCTGTCTTTAGCTAATTCCAGGGCTTTCGTTAGGGCTACTATCTCTGCCACTTGTGCCGAGAGCCCCCCGTCTAACCTTCCAGATAACTCAGTTTCCAACTGGCCATTAACAACTGCCCACCCGGTTCGTGGTGTTCCGTTAATATACTTTCGGGATCCATCCACCTAAAGGGTAAGCTGAGCTTCCTCCAGTGGTTCATCCTGTATTGGGCTACTATCAACTTCGTCATCTACATCCGCACATTCATGGGGTTCTCCCATCCCTAGAATACCTTCTGCTGGGTTCTCCCCGGTGTCCCGAACGATTTTTACTGATTCATCTTTGGGTATCAATACAGCTTCCCATCGTGCCCTACGCATGTTTGACACTGACCTCAATTTGTTGTTATTTAGCATTTCTACCAACGTATGTTTGGTGTGCAGGGTGATATCCCCGGTCATTACCGTGGGTTCGCTCACCCTCACAGCGCATGCTGCACAATCTAATGCTGCTACACATCGTGACAGCCCTGCAGCCACCGGTGACTGCTGGGTGGAATAGTATGCTACTGGTCGTTTTCTGTCTCCATGCTGCTGGGTAACTACTGCAGCATAGAATCCTCCCTCATGTTCACAGTGTATATGGAATGGCTTTTTCATATCGGGTAGCCCGAGTCCCGGGGCTGTTATCAATGCCTGTTTTAATTTTCCATATGCTTCCTGTTGCTCATGTCCCCATTCAATGAGGGCGTTACCGGGGCTCCCCCCTTTTACGAGCCTCTGAATCGGTTCCGCTATCGCTGCGAAATTAGGTATAAAGTTCCTACTATAATTAAAAAGACCCAGGACTTTTCTGACTCCTCTGACTGAGACCGGTCGAGGCATTTCTTGTATTGCCTTTCGACGGTCACTAGGCATTGTCCTGACCCCCTGGGATATTTGTTGTCCCCAGTAAGTAACAATGCTCTGTCCAATCTGAGCCTTCCTGGGGTTTACTTTAAATCCACCCTTTTCTAGTGCTTGTAGGATTACACCCAGGGCTGCTGCATGCCCCTTTTCATCCTCTGATGCTATTAACAGATCATCTACATATTGTAATACGGTGCTACTGTACGGGGAAAGATCTATAGGTTCTAATAATGAACTCATTACCCGATGAAATATTGCTGGACTATTGTGGAATCCCTGTGGCAATCGGGTCCACGTGTACTGTTTATTTCCCACGGTGAAGGCGAACTTACTCTGGGACTCCGGGTCCAAGGGCATGGACCAGAATCCGTTGGCTATGTCCAATACTGTAGTTTCTTTGCTGAACTCCGACTGCTCCCACCTTTTCTTGTTTAATAGCCTTTCCTCGCTCTCCTTCTGTTCCATCTATCTGACAAGCCCATTTAACTACCGCATCGTAAGTGTCAGCCGCAACTACCCCCATTTTTAGTATCTTTTGGTGTTCTGAGGACAGACCATCTTTGTACATTTTTACAAATACCGGGTCGTCCCTTTGGGGGTTTTCCTGTCCCGAGGATTCCTGATATTGGTACCAGAGCCGTTCTCCATACGAATTTGAATTTTCTCCCTTCTTCTGTTGTATCTGCATTATTAAACCCCAATTTGGTGATGCAGCCCCCATCGTTTCCTGGACCCCTCTCTTGAACTCACTCCTCATTGTGTCCCGATTGGCTTGGGTTTCACCTGCTGTTGGACACCAAGTGCCATTTCGGAAATTATCTGGTAATGCATTCCACTTGTCCCTTGGGCACTTGGCACGAACTATCTGGTGGACATCCCTTTCATGCATATTATGTATATCATATAATTCTTCCAATTTTTCCCAAAATTCTACATTTCGTTTTCTTGTCTGTAATGTTCCCAAATCTTGATTTATCATTTGTTTTTCGGCGGGGGTAAATGCCTGATACCTAACTCTTGCAGTGCGAGGACTACCTCCCACAGTCCGTATTACGGGTGCTGCCTTTTTAGTGATTATCTTTTCATCTTCGTCATCCCCTTCGTTAAAATTATCTGCCGGGGGTGCCGAAGCTGATCCGGCATATGGGTGGGGTATGTCATCTTCCTCACCATATCTTCCAACCCCCGCGCCAGTACTCAAGCCTGCCTGTTGTTCATTCCAGCGTTCACTTTTATCCATTCTATATCCATCCTTTAATTTCTGTCCTGTTCTTAAGTATTCATTCTCCTGTTGTAGCTCTAAGATTTTCTCGTTGTGTCTCATCAAACCCACATGTAGATCTCGTACCTTCCTGGTCACTACGACCAGTTGGTGTACCAAGATCACTCCTGCTTTCTTAATCCTTTTCTGTTTCTGTCTCATCCACCAATCCCTCTGAGTGACAGGTGACTGGAACGGATCCCATCCGTTGTTAATCATCTTTTCCACCATACCCTTCCGTTCATCTGCATAGAACCTAGTAAGGGACCCTTCTGGCCCCCAGTCTAGTCCTTTCCCCGATGCCATCTATAGTCCGACATCAGTCCTCCACTGCGTTCCTCTAATCGGGCTGGTCTAGGAAACCTAGTCTGACTTCAGTCTTACCCTACTTCTGCTGTGTCTCGCTAGGCGACAGAGTCTCCTTCGAATAAAAAGTTTGTGACACTTTGGTTACTCAATCACACCTCTGACTTTGCCTCCCGGAGTGCTTTGGAGCCTCTACGCCTACTTTATGGTCCTGGCCTTCACGTGGGGCATTTGCCCTCTTAATAACCGGCCTGAGGCTAGGCGTATGAGACATAGAAACATAGAAGATAGGAGCAGGAGTAGGCCATTCGGCCCCTCGAGCCTGCTCCGCCATTCGATGAGATCATGGCTGATCATCTAAACTCAGTACCCTGTACCTGCCTTCTCCCCATGTCCCTTGATACCTTTAGCTTTAAGAAATATATCTAACTCATCCTTGAATATATTTAATGACTTCGCCTCAACTACCTTCTGTGGTAGAGAATTCCACAGGTTCACCACTCTCTGGGTGAAGAAATTCTTCCTCATTTCTGTCCTAAATGGTTTACCCGTTATCCGTAGATTATGACCCCTGGTTCTGGACTCTCCGACCATCGGGAACATTCTTCCTGCATCTAGTTTGTCCAGACCTGTCAGAATTTTATATGTTTCGATGAGATCCCCTCTCATTCTTCTATACTCCAGTGAGTATAAGCCCAATTGACCCAATCTCTCCTCATATGTCATTCCTGCCATCCCAGGCATCAGCCTTGTGAATCTTCGCTGAACTCCTTCCATGGCAAGAACATACTTCCTCAGATAAGGCGACCAAAACTGCACACAGTACTCAAGGTGTGGTCTCACCAAGGCCCTGTACAACTGCAGCAGGACATCCCTGTTCCTATACTCAAACCCTTTCGCTATGAAGGCCTACATACCATTTGCCTTCTTCACCGCCTGCTGCACCTGCATGCTTACTTTCAGCGACTGGTGCACAAGGACACCCAGGTCTCGTTGCACTTCCCCTTCTCCCAATCTATTGCCATTCAGATAATAGTCTGCCTTTCTGTTTTTGACACCAAAGTGGATAACCTTGCACTTATCCACGTTATATTGCATCTGCCACGCTTCTGCCCACTCACCCAACCTGTCCAGATCATCCTGGAGTTTCTCGCTATCCTCCTCGCTGCACACACTCCCACCCAGCTTTGTGTCATCTGCAAACTTGGAGATATTACATTTAATTCCCTTATCTAGATCATTAATTTATATTGTGAATAGCTGGGGTCCAAGGACCGATCCCTGCGGTACCCCACTAGTCACTGCTTGCCACTCGGAAAAAGACCCATTAATTCCTACTCTCTGCTTTCTGTCCGCCAACCAGTTCTCTATCCAAGTCAATACCTTGCCCCCAATCCCATGTGCCTTAACTTTACCCGCTAATCTCTTATGCGGGACCTTATCGAAAGCCTTTTGAAAGTCCAAATACACCACATCTACTGGTTCTCCCTTATCTATTTTCCCAGTTACATCCTCAAAAAATTCCAGTAGATTAGTCAAGCACGATTTACCTTTTGTAAATCCATGTTGACTTTGTCCGATCCTGTCACTGTTTTTCAAATGCTCAGCTATTACATCCTTTATAATGGACTCTAGCATTTTCCCCACTACCGATGTCAGGCTGTAATTCCCCGCTTTCTCTCTACCACCCTTTTTGAATAGTGGGGTAACATTAGCTACCCTCCAATCCATGGGTACAGTTCCAGATTCCATCGAATGTTGGAAGATGATCAGCAATGCATCTACTATTTCTACGGCCACTTCCTTAAGTACCCTAGGATGTAGATTATCAGGCCCTGGGGATTTATCGGCCTTCAATACCGTCAATTTCCCTAACGCCATTTCCCTGCAAATACTGATTTCTTTCAGTTCCTCCCTTTCATCAGACCGTATGTTCTCCAACATCTCTGGGAGGTTATTTGTGTCCTCCTTTGTGAAGACAGAACCAAAATATGCACTTAATTGGGCTGTTGTCCGCTGGGCTTAATCAGGTCTTACCCTTCTCGGCATATATCGCTACAACAGTTCTGCCTTAATTACTTTATATCATTCAAATGTCCTCAAACTGTGTACTCTTACTTTCATTCAATCCACAGTCACCATTTACTCACTTTCTCACTTTCTCTCTCTCTCTCTCTCTCACATCTACTTACTGTGTGTTTTTCACTTCTCACAGTTCTTTCTCATTCGGAATGCTACGATGCTGTTACTCCGCGTTCCCAGATGACACAATTTTTGGACGGTCAAAATTTTGACTGCTTGTCCGAGTTCACTGGTACAAACAGTTTTTCAGCCTCGCAGCACCCTGCTCGCAGCGCCAAATTGTTGGGGAGAAAATTAGATTCTCAGAGACTGTAAAGTCCAAAAACACACAGTTTATTGACAAAGTACTTTGGGAGCAGGAGTCAAAGGTCCCGTGACCTAATGTAACATCCTCCTCGTTTAACCTTTGGTCAGTACAGCTTATATTCAATATTTCTGGCTACATGCCATCATACATCGATTTTTGTCCAATTATATGGTATTACATTAATCACCTGATTATATTTTGCCTTTATCTATATTTATTTGGCAACAATCATAAAAGCAGTTACATCTTGTTACGCTTTTTTGAGCATGGTCTAATCCCACAGTTTACTACTGTATGTTATCTGTGATTGGCACCGTGCCTACGGTTTCGAGCTAACTTTGTAAAAGGCCTCTTTCAATACCGTTTATTAAACACCGAACCCTCCCTCAAAAATCTGTCTGGCAGCTGTAATTATATCTATTCCTTATCTTGTTTTGCAAAACCTTCACTGCACATGGTTTTATTGCAAATTGTGTAGAAATTGAATTTGACCATTTCAAATTAACTCTTTCATAGACCAATTAAATACATACTTTGGTTCTGTCTTCACAAAGGAGGGCAGAAATAACCTCTCAGAGATGTCAGGGAACATAGGGAAATGGTGTTAGGGAAATTGACGGGATTGAAGGCTGATAAATCCCCAGGGCCTGATAAGAACATAAGAACATAAGAAATAGGAGCAGGAGTAGGCCAATCGGCCCCTCGAGCCTGCTCCACCATTCAATGAGATCATGGCTGATCTGATCCATCCTCAACTCTAAAGAACACAAGAAGCAGGAGCAGGACCCGGCCACTCAGCCCCTGGGCCCGCTCCGCCACCCACAGGGCCTTGACCGATCCGAACTCAAACTCATGTCCAATTTCCAGCCCGCTCCCCGTAACTCCTGATTCCCTTTACTTCTAGGAAACGGTCTATTTCTGTTTTAAATTTATTTAATGAAGTAGCTTCCACAGCTTCCTGGGGTAGCAAATTCCACAGATCCACTACCCTCTGAGTGAAAAAGTTTCTCCTCATCTCAGTTTTGAAAGAGCAGCCCCTTATTCTAAGATTATGTCCCCTAGTTCTAGTCTCACCCATCACTGGGAACATCCTGACCGCGTCCACCCGATCAAGCCCCTTCACAATCTTACATGTTTCAATAAGATCGCCTCTCATTCTTCTGAACTCCAATGAGTAGAGTTCCAATCTACTCAACCTCTCCTCGTACGTCCACCCCCTCATCCCTGGAATTAACCGAGTGAACCTTCTTTGTACTGCCTCGAGAGCAAGTATGTCTTTTCTTAAGTATGGACACCAAAACTGTATGCAGTACTCCAGGTGCGGTCTCACCAATACCCTATACAACTGCAGCAATACCTCCCTGTTTTTATATTCTATCCCCCTAGCAATAAAAGCCAACATTCCATTGGCTCTCTTGATCACCTGCTGCACCTGCATACTAACTTTTTGATTTTCTTGCACCAAGACCCCCAGATCCCTTTGTACTGCAGTACTGTCCAGTTTCTCGCCATTAAGATAATAACTTGCTCTCTGATTTTTCCTGCCAAAGTGCATAACCTCACATTTTCCAGTATTGTATTGCATCTGCCAAATCTCTGCCCACTCACCCAGCCTGTCTATATCCCCTTGTAGGTTTTTTATGTCCTCCTCACTCTCTACTTTCCCTCCCATCTTTGTATCATCTGCAAACTTTGATATGTTACACTCGGTCCCCTCCTCCAAATCGTTAATATAGATTGTAAAGAGTTGGGGACCCAGCACCGACCCCTGCGGAACACCACTGGCTACTGGTTGCCAGTCCGAGAATGAACCATTTATCCCAACTCTCTGCTTCCTGTTAGATAACCAATCCTCCACCCATGCCAGAATATTACCCCCAATCCACTGAATTTTTATCTTGAGTAATCTTTTATGTGGCACCTTGTCGAATGCCTTCTGGAAGACTAAATACACTACATCCACTGGTTCCCCTTTATCCACCCTGTACGTTATGTCCTCAAAGAACTCGAGCAAATTTGTCAGACATGACTTCCCCTTCATAAAGCCATGCTGACTTTGTCCTATTAAATTATGTTTATCTAAATGTTCCGTTACTGTCTCCTTAATAATAGACTCCAAAATTTTACCCACCACAGATGTTAGGCTAACTGGTCTATAATTTCCAGCCTTCTGCCTACAACCGTTTTAAATAAGGGTGATAATCTATATCGTAGGTACTTAAGGAAATGACCCTAGAAATAGTAGATGCATTGCTGGTCATCTTTCAAAATTCTATAGACTCTGGAACAGTTCCCATGGATTGGAGGGTATCTAATGTAACCCCACTATTTTAAAAAGGTGGTAGAGAAAAAACGGGGAATTATAGACTGGTAAGCCTGACATCGGTAGTGGGCAAAATGCTAGAGTCCATTATAAAAGATGTAATAGCAGAGCACTTGGAAAACAGTGACAGGATCGGACAAAGTCAACATGGATTTACAAAAGGGAAATCATGCCTGACTTATCTACTGGAATTTTTTGAGGATGTAACTGGTAGAATAGATAAGGGAGAACCAGTAGATGTGGTGTATTTGGACTTTCAGAAGGCTTTCGATAAGGTCCCGCATAAGAGATTAGCGTGCAAAGTTAAAGCACATGGGATTGGGGGTAAGGTACTGATTTGGATAGAGAACTGGTTGGCAGACAGGAAGTAAAGAGTTGGAATAAACGGGTCTTTTTCCGAGTGGCAGGGTACCGCAGGGATCGGTGCTAGGACCCCAGTTATTCACAATATATATATATGATCTAGACGAGGGAACTAGATGTAATATCTCTAACTTTGCAGACAACACAAAGCTGGGTGGGCGTGTGTGCTGTGAGGAAGATGCAGAGAAACTCCAGTATGATTTGGACAGGTTGGGTGTTTGGGCAGATGCATGGCAGATGCAGTATAATGTGGATAAATGCGAGGTTATCCACTTTGGTGGCAAAAACAGGAAGACAGATTATTATCTGAATGGCAATAGATTGGGAAAAGGGGAAGTGCAACGAGATCTGGGAGTCCTTGTGCACCAGTCGCTGAAGGTAAGCATGCAGGTGCAGCAGGCAGTTAAGAAGGCAAATGGTATGTTGGCCTTCATAGCGAGAGGATTTGAGTACAGAAGCAAGGATGTCTTGCTGCAGTTGTACAAGGCCTTGGTGAGACCACACCTTGAGTATTGTGTGCAGTTTTGGTCGCCTTATCTGAGGAAGGATGTTCTTGCCATGGAGGGAGTGCAGCGAAGATTTACCAGACTTATACCTGGGATGGCAGGAATGATGTATGAAGAGAGATTGGGCCGATTGGGCCTGTATTCGCTAGAGTTTAGAAGAATGAGAGGGGATCTCATTGAAACTTATAAAATTCTAACAGGACTAGACGGACTAGATGCAGGAAGGATGTTCCCGATGGCGGGGGAGTCCAGAACCAGAGGTCACAGTCTAAGGATAAGGGGTAAACCATTTAGGACTGAGATAAGGAGGAATTTCTTCACCCAGAGAGTGGTGAACCTGTGGAATTCTCTACCACAGAAGGCAGTTGAGGCCAATTCATTAAATATATTCAAGAAGGAGATAGATATATTTCTTAAGGCTAAAGGGATCAAGGGATATGGGGAGAAAGCAGGGACAGGGTACTGAATTTGGATGATCAGCCATGATCTCATTAAAAGGCAGAGCAGCTCCAGGGGCTGAATGGCCTGCTCCTGCTCCTATCTTCTATGCTTCTATGCTTCTAAATATGACACCAAGGTTGCGAACAGTCTGGTTCAGCCTCAGAGAAATATTAGGGAGAGGTATGGAGTCAATGGCTAAGGAACGGAGTTTGTGGCGGTGACCGAAAACAATGACTTCGATCTTCCCAATATTTAATTGAAGAAAATTTCTGCTCATCCAGAACTGGATGTCGGACAAGCAGTCTGACAATTTAGAGACCGTGCAGAGGTCGAGAGAAGTGGTGGTGAGGTAGAGCTGTGTGTCCAGTGTACTTGTGGAAACTGACACTGTGTTTTCAGACGATGTCACCAAGGGGCAGCATGTAGATGAGAAATAGGAGGGGGCCAACGATAGATCCTTGGGGGACATTAGGCCAGAAATTGATAGGTTTATAATGACGAATTAACAGTGCCCGCCATTATTAATTTGTAAAATCTCCAGCAATTTGCAGCGTAAAATAGTTCCAATTCTCCACAAATTGCTCTGCCGATAACTTCACCAAAACCAATAAAGTGACTTTCTCGCCGTGAGGCTCCGCATTGAAGTTTACTTTGATCATGAAATTGCTGGATTTACAACGTTAATGCAAATTATTTCTGCTGCAGCCATTTAGGGCTGGTAATTCATGTCATAGGGAATATCCTGTCAATTGCATGATTTATGGTCCTCACAAGGCACTCAACCTTGGAGGCCTAGAAAGACAACAGTGATGCTGTGGATTCTCTCTCCAGCAGGTAGTGAATTGTTCCTAAATGTTTTTATGCCCTATATCTGTCTCGTCAACCTCTTTGTGATATCCCTTGCCAGTGTTGGAAGGTAATCATTTTCAGGACACAAACCTATTTTGACACTCAGAAGAGGGTGAAAGCAGTGAACTGGCTTATCCACTTGGTGTTGCACTGTTCCGGATGTTAATGGACTATCTGGAAGAGAAGCATAGAGAGCAAGCCCATTGGGTGAGGTACCCTGACCAGAGCCTGACTAGAACTAACTATTACCCCCGCCGTGCACCCCCCCACCTCGCGCCACCTCGCCACACTTGCCCCACAGAGAGTCGACAGGAAGAGAATGTCCTTCAAGACAATGTCTGCGGAGCTCTGTGCGCAAAGGCTGCCTTTCAGCAATGAGGCAATTGGCCACCTTTGTGACATCATAAAAGAGGAGCTGCATCCATGGTCTACCTGCAGCAGGGCCTTGTCGGTGGCCATGAAGGTGATGACAGCCCTCATTTTCTATGCATGCGGTTCCTTACAGGTGCCTACCCAATCCCCTGCCACCCCACCACCCCCCGCCCCCACCACCACCCCGCACAACCGTCCAAGACTCCACCAGCAGAAGTGAGGTGGACCAGGAAGCCCTGAATGGCCGTTTAATGATTCCCCATTGTGCTGCAAACAAAATGAAGGACAGGCAAAATCCTTTGACAACAGCTGTAAATGTAGATTTGTTCAAAAGTATAATTTTTTTTCAAAGTATCAAACTTGCAAATGATTTCTAATAAGATTATTAACAACACTTGTGAATGTAAACATATTAAACATTATAAAAATTTTTCAAAGTATCAAAAATTGCAAATGACTTCTCACAGAATTATTTAACAGTGGCAACAACAGCAACAACATCAAGTGTAATAAATAACACACCAACAATAGAACAACAACAATAGTAACAAAGGTAACAAGAAGAACAATAATCGAAACCTGTGAAACTATTTACAGAGTTGTACAGTTGCACCCTTAAAGGTGTGCCTGAGGGTCAATGTGGGTGAAGCTGAATGGGAGGAGGTGGACTCTGTACGAGAGGGGTACCCTATTCCCTCCTATGCCTCGCCCCTCCACCTGCACAAGCCTTTGTGCAAAGGGCACGGCCTCTGTGTCCAGCTTGTCGGTCAGGACCAGGGATCAGAGAGTTAGGTTCCTGATGTTGCTCCGAGGGGATGTGGGGAACAGCTGAGCTGTGACTACTGGCAGCTGCCTCCTGTGGAGGAACAGCTGCTGGCTGCATCACTCGAGGATCATCTTCAGCAACCGGGTCCTGCAAGGCCTGTGCGTCTGGCACTAAGCCTGGGGGTGGAAGGAAGTGGCTTTGGGAACTGCTGCCTTCCTGCTGGTCAGCAGCATGGCCCTGGACTGTCTCCGCAGCAGTTGATGCTGCAAGCGGCGAGACGGGTGTCAGCTGTACTTGCTGCAATTAAGTCAATTGCCCACACAAGCTGGCAAAAATTGTGCAGCTTCTGCCCCACTGTCTGATTAAGGAGCATCATGTTGAGGTCAATAGTCCCAGAAATTGCAGATAACTGCGATGCTCCTCAATAACTTCCTTCTCGTTCTTGGACCCCTGTCGTCCTCCTCCCAGTCGTCCTCATGCTGGGCACAACGTCTACCCCGTATTACCGGGGACCGGGACGCATCTCCCCCATCATCCAGTGGTCCCTCACCCCACAACAGGTAGGACCCAGACTGCAATTCCCCTCTGAAGGGCCCCGCGGCAGCAGCTTTGCGGGTGCCTGTGAGAGGTGGGGCGTGTGTGTCTCACCCAGAGCCAGAGGGGCCAGGAGTTGGAGAGGACAGTGGACTTCCAGGGAAGGTGCAGGGAAGTTGGTCGCGGTCAAGCATCTCCCCCGCATCAGCACCATCATGCAATGAAGCCCCGTCTGCATCGGCCAGGAGTTTTATAACAGCCGGCAGCGGCGAGGAGGAGGCAGGAGGTCACTTCTGTGCTGGTATGATTTAAAGGAGTTGGCTCAAGCTGCAGTGTCTGTTAAGTTTAAACAGATGTCACCAAGGGTCCAGGCTCTATGAGCCCACCTCGAATGCAGTTTTCATTACAGCGAGTGCCAAGGCAACTTCACCTGCCCTCCCGCCAGGGCACCTCTTCCTCCTCTTGGTATCCCTCCATTCCTCCTCCCCCTCTCAGTCACTTCCTCAGTGCCCTCTGCAGCCTTTCACTCAGTTCCCTCTGCAGCTCGACTCAGTTCCCTCTGCAGCCTTTGCCTCAGTGCCCTCTGCAGCCTTTCACTCAGTTCCCTCTGCAGCCTTTGCCTCAGTGCCCTCTGCAGCTTTTGCCTCAGTGCCCTCTGCAGCTCGATTCAGTGCCCTCTGCAGCTTTTGCCTCAGTGCCCTCTGCAGCTCGATTCAGTGCCCTCTGCAGCTCGACTCAGTGCCCTCTGCAGCCTTTCACTCAGTTCCCTCTGCAGCTCGACTCAGTGCCCTCTGCAGCCTTTCACTCAGTTCCCTCTGCAGCTCGACTCAGTTCCCTCTGCAGCTCGACTCAGTTCCCTCTGCAGCCTTTGCCTCAGTGCCCTCTGCAGCCTTTCACTCAGTTCCCTCTGCAGCCTTTGCCTCAGTGCCCTCTGCAGCCTTTGCCTCAGTGCCCTCTGCAGCCTTTGCCTCAGTGCCCTCTGCAGCCTTTGCCTCAGTGCCCTCTGCAGCCTTTGCCTCAGTGCCCTCTGCAGCCTTTGCCTCAGTGCCCTCTGCAGCTCGATTCAGTGCCCTCTGCAGCTCGACTCAGTGCCCTCTGCAGCTCGACTCAGTGCCCTCTGCAGCTCGACTCAGTTCCCTCTGCAGCTCGACTCAGTGCCCTCTGCAGCCTTTGCCTCAGTGCCCTCTGCAGCCCTGCCGCAGGTTGTCGTGGACCTATGGGAAGGAAGAACAAAATGTTACAAAGGTGAAACGTTACAAACCATTCATTTGCAACATCACAAAACTTTTATCTTCACATTCAATGTACAACACGGATAAAGGCACTTTGCCTCATGCTGCCTATGTCAGTGCTCAGACACTTTGCGAGCATCCCCCACTCTAATTTACTTTCCCCCCCTGCAGTAACAAACATGCAGCCCATGGAACACATGCAATTCACAAATCCCAGATGTTCCTCCTTGCTGTCTCATCGTTGGGTGAACAAGAGGATATGACACTTACCTTGCCATGCCAGTACGGCTCTAACATCTGCTCAAGCCACAGTTGCCGCATTATGGATACCTTGTGGCTGCAGGGCCCTGTCCTCCTTCAGGATGGGGGTACCCCCACCCATCTGTGCCTGCTCTCACACATTGTACACCATCTTGCCCTGCGTGGAGAAAACAAACACCATCACATGCTTACTGTGAGAGGTGATCTTTTAATGCGTTCAAATATTCTCTTTCTTCAGCAGAAGTAAAGCTGTGAAATGAATCACTTTGGAAAGGCTGTCTTCCATGGCAACTGACTTTTATACTTTACTTGCCTTTAAGTTCAGCCTTGATCAAACAATTAATAAATCAAATAACCTTCCTCCACTGTAAATAGCAGACTGGAGATTTATGAATTGAGGCTCTGAGTATCCCTACCTTGCCTGCCCTGGTCAGGTCATTGTACTTTTTTACGACACTGGTCTGCCATGCATTGTATTGTTGAGTTTGCAGTGAGGGTCTCGGCCACCTCCATCCACACCACCATGCTGATCTTCCTAAGAGCCCTCACCATTGCAGTCACCAGCAGCCACTCACACCTCCTCTCCATTTCATCCAGGAGGGCCACAGGTCCTCATCCACAAAGTTCTGTGACCTCTTCTTCAGCCGTGGCTCAGTGGGTTCAAGTCCCACTCCAGAGACGTGGACACAAATTCTAGGCTTACACTTCAGTGCAGTACTGAGGGAGTGCTGCACTGTCAGAGGTGCCATCTTTCAGATGAGATGTTGAACCAAGGCCGTGTCTGCCCTCTCAGGTGGCCGTAAAAGATCCCATGGCACTCTTTTGAAGAAGAGCTGGGGAGTTCTCCCTGGTGTCCTGACCAATATTGGAGTACTGGAGTAATAGTACTGGAGAAATTAATGGGACTAAGTGCTGAAAAATCCGCTGGACCTGATGGACTACATCTTAGGGTTTTAAAAAAGCTGGCCTCAGAGATAGTGGATGCATTGGTTTTGATCTTCCAGAATTCCCGAGATTCAGGAACGGTCCCAGTGGATTGGAAGGTGCCAAATGTTCAAGAAAAGAGGGAGAGAGAAAACAGGGAACTATAAACCAGTTAACCTGACATCAGTAGTGGGGAAAATGCTAGAATCTATTATTAGGGACTTGGTAACAGGGCACTTAGAAAATCATAATATGATTGGGCAGAGGCAACAAGGATTTATGAAAGGAAAATCATGTTTGACAAATCGGTTAGAGTTTATTGAGGTTGTAACTACCAGGGTAGATAAGGGGGAACCAATGGATGTAGTGTATTTGGACTTTCAGAAAGCATTTGATAAGGTGCCACACAAGAGATTATTACACAAAATTAGCGCTCACGAGATTGGGGGTAATATATTAGCATGGATTGAGGATTGATTAATGGACAGAAAAGAGAGAGTAGGAATAAACGGGTCGTTTTTGGATTGGCAGTCTGTAACTAGTGGGGTACTGCAAGGATCAGTGCTTGGGCCTCAGCTATTTATAATCTATATCAATGACTTAGATGAGGGGACTGAGTGTAATGTTTCTAAGTTTGCTGGTGATACAAAGCTAAGTGGGAAAGTAAGTTGTGAGAAGATGCAAAGAGGCTTCAAAGATAGAGACAGGTTAAGTGAGTGGGCAAGAACTTAGCAGATGGAATATAATGTAGAGAAATCTGAAGTTATCCACTTTGGTGGTAAAACTAGAAAAGCAGAATATTTTTTAAATGGTGAGAGATTGGGAAATGTTGGCATTCAGAGGGACCTGGGTGTCCTTGTACACGAATCACTGAAAGTTAATATGCAGGTACAGCAAGCAATTAGGAAAGCAAATGGTATGTTAGCTTTTGTTAGAAAAGGATTGGAGTAGAAGAATGAAGAAGTCTTACTGCAATTATATAGGGCCCTGGTGAGACCATACCTGGAGTACTGTGAACAATTTTGGTCTCCTTACCTAAGGAAGAATATACTTGCCTTAGAGGGAGTTCAACGAAGGTTCACCGGTCTGATTCCTGGGATGGGGGCTGATTTGATGCCAGCGCTGCCAATTTCATCCTCAACGCTGGAGCTAACACTTTGTTTTAACCGCGCACAGCTGAACATGCATTCAGCAGCAGCAAGGGCCCCCCACCAGTGATATTTAAAGGGATCAGCAACTACTCTCAGGTCAGTTGCTGATTAATTTCTACAGGCTTTGTGTAAGTTTGTGGGAGAGATTGGAGTTTTCTATAGTTGTTTAAAGTTGGTGAGGTGACAGGGAGTGGTGCTGCAAGTGGAGAAGGTCTTGCTTCTGACTTCAAGGGTTCTGGTCAGACCACTTGCTCCCAGTCATTGGGTGCTCTAGTTCTCATCCCCCTTGGCCTGCAGCATGACAGGGAGATGGAGCAGAGGCAGCGAAGAAGAGGACAAGCTGCTCGCACAGGGAGGAGGAGGAGGGGGAGAAGGGCTCGCAGCAGGAGGCCTTACCCACCTACGGTCTTCCGAGAGCAATTCTCTTACCTCAACCTGAGCCAGGAGCAGTGTGTGAGGCATCAGCGCTTTACGAAGGAGATGCTCACAGAACTCTGCCTTCTCTTGTAACCAGACCTGCAGCCTCACACCAGGGCAAGGACAGCGCTGCCAGTGGCTGTGAAGGTGACTGTGGCCCTGAATTTCTTCACACGGGCTCCTTCCAGGCTGGAGCAGGCGACATCTGTAACATCTCCCAGTTTGCCATCCACTGCTGCATAAGAGAGGTGATAGATGCTCTTTATGCCAGAAGAGGGGACTTCATTGTCTTCTCTCTGACCAGAGCGAATCAGGCAGAGTGTGCATGTTGCTTTACCAGGACAGAAGGCTTCCCCATGGTGCAGGGTGCCATCAACGGCACGCAAGTGACTTTGTGGGTGCCACATCTAAATGCTGAGATGTACTGCAACCGTAATGGATACCACTCGCTGATTGTGCAGTTGGTGTGCGACCATGCTCAGCACGTCATGATGGTGAATGCTCGGTATTCTGGCAGCAGTCATGATGCTTTTATTCTGTGCCACTCTGCTGTTCCCTCAGTCTTTGAGCCACCAAAACATACCAGAGGCTGGCTACTGGGCAACAAGGGCTATCCGCTGACCTTCTTCTATTCTTCTTCTTAGGCAGTCCCTAGGAACTGAGGATGACTTGCTTCCACACTAAAAATGAGTTCTCAGGTGACTGATGAGTCCAATGCGGAACCTACAGTCTCTGTCATAGGTGGGGCAGACGGTGGTTGAAGGGGCGGGTGGGTGGGGTGCTTGGGTTGACGTGCGCTCCTTCCGCTGTTTGCGCTTGGATTCCGCTTGCTCCCGGCGAAAAGACTCGAGGTGTTGGGCCAGGGATTCCCAGGTGTTGGTGGGGATGTTGCACTTTTTCACGGAGGCTTTGAGGGTGTCCTTGAAGCGTTTCCTCTGCCCACCTGGGGCTCTCTTGCCGTGTTGGAGCTCCGAGTAGAGCGCTTGTTTTGGGAGTCTTGTATCGGACATGCGGATGATGTGGCCCGTCCATCGTAACTGATCGAGCGCAGTCAAAGCTTCGATGCTGGGGATGTTGGCCTGAGCGAGAACACTTACGTTGGTGCGCCTATCCTGCAAATGGATTTGCAGGATCTTGCAGAGGCAGCGTTGGTGGTACCTCTCCAGAGCTTTGAGGTGCCTGCTGTACATAGTCTATGTCTCTGAAGCATACAGGAGGGCGGGAATCACTACTGCTCTGTAGACCATGAGCTTGGTGCCGGGTTTGAGGTCCTGGTCTTCATAGAATCAGAGAAAGTTACAGCACGGAAGGAGGCCATTTCAGCCCATCGTGTCCGCGTCGGCCAACAAAGAGCTATCCAGCCTAATCCCACTTCCCAGGTCTCGGTTCGTAGCCCTGCAGGTTACAGCATCCCAAGTGCACATCCAAGTACTTTTTAAATGTGGTTAGGGTTCCTGCCTCTACCACCCTTTCAGGCAGTGAGTTCCAGACCCCCACAACCCTCTGGGTGAAGACATTTCCCTTCAAATCCCCTCTAAACCTTCCCCCAATTACTTTAAATCTGTGCCCCTTGGTTTTTGACCCCTCTGCTCAGGGAAATAGGTCCTTTCTATTCACTTTATCTAGGCCCCTCATAATTTTATACACCTCAACAAGGTCTCCCCTCAGCCTCCTCTGTTCCAAGGAAAACAAACTCAGCCTATCCAGTCTTTCCTCATAGCTGAGATTCTCTACTCCTGGCAACATCCTTGTAAATCTCCTCTGTACCCTCTCTAGTGCAATCACATCTTTCCTGTAATGTGGTGACCAGAACTGCACGCAGTACTCTAACTGAGGCCTAGCTAGAGTTTTATACAGCTGAAGCATAAGCCCCCTGCTCTTGTATTCTATGCCACGCTAATAAAGGCAAGCATTCCGTATGCCTTCTTAACCACCTTAGCTACCTGGCCTGCTACCTTCAGGGATCTGTGGACATGCACTCCAAGGTCCCTTTGTTCCTCTACACTACTCAGTGTCCTACCATTTAATGTGTATTCCCTTTCCTTGTTAGCCCTCCCCAAATGCATTACCTCACACTTCTCCGGATTGAATTCCATTTGTCACTGTTCTGCCCACCTAACCAAATTATTGATATCTTCCTGTAGTCTACAGCTTCCTTCTTCAGTATCAACCACACAGCCGATTTTAGTATCATCATACAAACTTCTTAATCATACCCCCTATATTCAAGTCTAGATCATTGATATATACCACAAAAAGCAAGGGACCCAATACTGAGCCCTGCGGAACCCCACTGGAAACAGCCTTCCAGTCACAAAAACACCCATCAACCATTACCCTCTGTTTCCTCTCTCCGAGCCAGTTTTGAATCCAACTTGACACTCTGCCCTGGATCCCATGGGCTTTTAACTTCATGACCAGTCTGCCATGTGGAACCTTATCAAAAGCCTTGTTAAAGTCCATATACACTACATCAAACGCACTACCCTCATCTACCCTCCTTGTTACCTCCTCAAAAAATTCAATCAAGTTTGTCAGAGACGACCTTCCCTTAACAAGTCCGTGCTGACTATCCTTGATTAATCCGTGTCTTTCTCAATGAAGATTTGTCCTGTCCTTCAGAAATCTTTCCAATAATTTTCCCACCACCGAGGTTAGGCTGACTGGCCTGTAATTACTCGGTCTATCCTTTTCTCCTTTTTTAAACAAGGGTACCACATTAGCAGTCCTCCAGTCCTCTGGCACTACACCTGAAGTCAGAGAGGATTGGAAAATGATGGTCAGGGCCTCTGCTATTTCCTCTTTTGCTTTGCTTAACAGCCTGGGGGTTTATCCACTTTTAAAGCTGCTAAACCCCTTAATACGTCCTCTCTCACTATGTTTATTTCATCTAATATTTCACACTTCTCCCCCCTGAAAGCAATGTCTGCTTCGCCCCTCTCCTTTGTGAAAACAGACGCAAAGTAGTCATTAAGAACCCTACCGACGTCTCCTGCCTCCACACACAGATTACCCTCATGATCTCTAATAGGCCCTACCCTTTCTTCAGTTATCCTCTTACTCTTAATATATTTATAAAACATCTTTGGGATTTCCTTGATTTTACTTGCCAAGAATTTTTCATGCTCTCTCTTTGCTTTCCTAATATCCTTTTTAATTGCACCCCTGCACTTTCTCTACTCCTCTAAAGATTCTGGAGTATTTAGCCCTCGGTATCTGTCATATGCCGCCCTTTTTTTCTTTATCCTACCCTCTATGTCCCTAGACATCCAGGGGGCTCTAGATTTGTTAGTCCCACCTTTTTTCTTGAAGGGCACAAATTTGGTCTGAACCCTTCGGATCTCCTCTTTGAATGCCTCCCACTGCTCTGACACTGATTTACCTTCAAGTAGCTGTTTCCAGTCCACTATGGCTAAATCCCCTCTGAGCTTAGCAAAATTTGCTTTTCCCCAATTTAGTTTTTTTATTCCTGGTCTATCCTTGTCCTTTTCCATAACTACCTTAAGTCTAACTGAATTATGGTCACTAGCACCAAAATGCTCCCCCACTGATACGCCTTCTACCTGCCCAGCTTCATTCCCTAAAACTAAGTCCAGAACCACCCCCTCCCTTGTTGGGCTTGATACATACTGGCTAAAAAAGTTCTCCTGGATGCATTTTAGGAATTCCGCACCCTCTATACCCTTCACACTAATTTTATCCCAGTTAATATTGGGGGTAGTTGAAATCCCCTGCTATTACTGCCCTATAGTTTTTGCACTTCTCAGAAATTTGTCAACATATTTGCTCTTCTATCTCCCTCTCACTGTTTGGGGGTCTGTAGTACACTCCCAGCAGTGCGATCACCCCTTTTTTGGTTTTCAATTCGACCATATGGTCTCTTCCCACCTACATCCGTGACTCTTCCGACGCCCTCCGTCACTTTAACAGTTTCCAGTTTCCTGGCCCCAACACCCTCCTTTTCACTATGGACGTACAATCCCTCTGCACCTCCATCCCCCACCAGGATGGCCTGAGGGCGCTCCACTTCTTCCTTGAACAGAGGCCCGACCAGTCCCCATCCACCACCACCCTCCTCCGCCTAGCTGAACTTGTTCTCACATTGAACAACTTCTCCTTTGACTCCACTCACTTCCTCCAATTCAACGGTGTTGCTATGGAAACCCGCATGGGTCCTAGCTATGCCTGCCTTTTCATGGGATATGTGGAACATTCTTTGTTCCAATCCTACTCAGGTCCCCTCCCTCACCTCTTTTTCCAGTACATTGATGACTGTATCGGTGTCGCTTCCTGCTCTCGCCCTGAACTAGATAATTTGATTCACTTTGCTTCCAATTTCCACCCTTCCTCACCTTCAGATGGTCCATCTCCGACTCTTCCCTTCCCTTCCTCGACTTCTCCATCTCCATCTCTGGGGATAGGTTATTGACAAACATTCACTACAAGCTCACTGACTCCCATAGCTACCTGGACTACACTTCCTCCCACCCCGCTTCCTGTAAGGACTCTATTCCATTCTCCCAGTGTCTCCGTCTCCGCCGCATCTGCTCTGACGATGCCACCTTCCATACCAGTGCTTCCGACATGTCTTCCTTTTTCCTCAACCGAGGATTCCCCTCTACTGTGGTTGACACAGCCCTTGACCGTGTCCGTTCTATCTCCCGCACTTCTGCCCTCACCCCTGCCCCTCCCTCCCGGAACCACGATAGAGTTCCCCTTGTCCTCACCCTTCACCCCACCAGCCTCCACATTCAACAGATCATCCTCAGCCATTTCCGCCACCTCCAGCGTGACCCCACCACCAAACGCATCTTCCCCTCACCTCCCCTTTCAGCATTCCGAAGGGACCGCTCCCTCCGCGACACTCTGCTCCACTCCTCTATCACCCCCAACACCCCTTCCCCTTCGCCCGGCACCTTCCCGTGCAAGCGCAGGAGATGCAACACATGCCCTTATACCTCCCTTCTCCCCACTGTCCAGGGCCCCAAACACCCCTTCCAGTTGAAACAGCGATTTACTTGTACTTCTTGCAATTTAGTATACTGTATTCGCTGCTCACGATGTGGTCTCCTCTACAATGGGGAGACCAAATGCAGATTGGGTGACCACTTTGCGGAACACCTCCGTTCAGTCCGTAAGGGGGACCCCGAGTTTCCGGTCGTCTGTCACTTTAATTCTTCGTACCACTCCCACTCAGACCTCACCATCCTCGCCTCTTGCATTGTTCCACAGAAGCTTAGCGGAAGCTCGAGGAACAGCACCTCATCTTTCGATTAGGCACTCTACAGCCCTCTGGACTCAACATAGAGTTCAACAATTTCAGGTCATAACCTCGGTCCCTATCATATATATATTTTTCATCCACACTTTTTGTCTGTGTCTTTTTTTCTTCTCTCCCACATGGCAGTTGTCTTTCATTCTGCCAGCGGAATTCACACTTCATCTAGAGCCATCCTTTGTTTCTTAACCTGTCCCATTACCACCTCCTTTTACCTTGAATATCTCTTAATGTCTCTTAACCTCTCCTGCCTTCTATCCTGTCACAGACCTTCCCTTTTGTTCTTTCATCCCCTCCCCCCTTTCCCAGCTCCTACACTTGCTTAAAAATCTGTTCCATTTCCTGCTTTTTTCCAGTTCTGACGAAAGGTCATCGATCTGAAATGTTAACTCTGTTTCTGTCTTCACAGGTGCTGCCTGACCTGCTGAGTATCTCCAGCATTTTCTGTTTTTATTTCAGATTTCTATCATCTGCAGTATTTTCTTTTTGTGGCCTCGTTTGATGAACCCTCCAACATATCATCCCTCCTCACAGCTGTAATAGTTTCTTTAATCAATATCACGACCCCCCCCTCCCTTTTTACCTCCCTCTCTATCCCATCTGAAAATCCTGTAACCAGGAATGTTGAGCTGCCGTACCTGCCCCTCTTTCAGCCACGTCTCTGTACTAGCTATAATATCATAGTCCCAAGTATCTACCTATGCCCTCAGCTCATCTGCCTTGTTCGCTATACTCCTTGCATTGAATATATACCATTTAGTACAGGCAAACCTCCTTGTTGACAACTATCTAGCCCTTGATTCCTCTGTCCTTCCAATTTACTTTCTACATTTTTGTTTTCCAATTCCAGTTTTTCTTCCCTCTCTACTGACTCTTCAGCCACTCTCTTCCTCAGCGACCGAAGGCTGCACTGGCACACTGAAGGCGGTGTTGGACTCGTCATCGATGTCTGCCCTTGTTGACAGTAGGCTCCCGAGGTATGGAAAGTGGTCCACGTTGTCCAAGGCCTCATCGTGGATTTTGATAATCGGGGGGCAGTACTGTGTGGCGGGGGCAGGTTGGTAGAGGACCTTTGTTTTATGGAAGTTTAGTGTAAGGCCCATGCTCTCGTACGCTTCAGTGAAGGTGTTGACAATGGTTTGGAGTTCGACCTCCGAGTGTGCGTAAACGCAAGCGTCGTCTGCATACTGTAATTCGATGACAGAGGATGGGACAACCTTGGATCTGGACTGGAGGCGACGGAGGTTGAATAGTTTCCCGTTTGTTCTGTAAATTAGCTCCACTCCAGCGGGGCGCTTACTGAGGGTGAGATGAAGCATTGCAGCAAGGAAGATCGAGAAGAGCCTTGCTTGACCCCGGTCCATACATGAATTGGGTCTGTGGTGGATTTGTTGCTCAGGATCACGGCTTGCATGTCGTCATGAAGCAGGCGGAGGATGGTGACAAACTTTTGAGGGCAGCCAAATTTGAGGAGGACACTCCATAATCCCTCACATTGACAGTGTCGAAGGCCTTTGTGAGGTCAAAGAAGGCCATATACAGTGGTTGGTGCTGTTCCCTGCATTTCTCTATTTGACGCGCAGTGAAGATCATGTCCATTGTGCCCCTTAGTGGGTGGAATCTGCATTGCGACTCTGGGAGGAGCTCTTCAGCCACTGGGAGAAGGCGATTGAGGAGGATTCTTGCAATGACTTTCCCTGTGGCAGACAGCAGGGAGACTCCTCTGTCATGACCACCTGGTTCATGACTGCGCTCCGCAACCCACCCACACGTGGGCAACATGCGTACAGAGAGCCATGCTGCCACACGGAATCTGATAGAGCAGACCATTGGCATCCTTAAACAATGCTTCCGCTGCCTGGACCGCACTAGAGTAGCTCTGCAGTACTCACCAGAACGTTTCTCAAGATTCATCGTGGACTGCTGCATGCTCCACAACCTCGCCATCATGAGGGCACAGCCCTTGCCACCATGCATGCGGGGACCAGCTGAGGAGGAAGATGAGGAGGAAGAGGAGGAGGAGGAAGCAGAAGAGGAGGAAGTGGAAGAGGAGGAGGCGCTTTCTGCCCGGGCTGTCCATGATCGACTGATTTGACTGCAGTAAAGGTGAATGCAACCCCAACTCTCCATTCAACACCTTACCTCTCCTCTGTTACTGACCATCACAGTGTCCTCTTGGCCACAATGCTGAAATAAAAGCCACCAGAAAAGAAACATTTCAATCCAACTTTATACATCAATCCATCCAATATTACATAACAAAGTCAACTAATCACCCATGTGCATTCCCTTAATGCCTGTCTTCAGTGTGCCTTTGCCTGTCCTAGTGCTCCTACGCAGTGCTACCTCAGTGGCTGCAGCATGGCTGGTGAAAGGCTGCAGATGGCCTTGCAGGATGACCTCGAGCACCCCTGGAAGGCCCGGCTGCAGACTGCATCACGTCGGCATGGGCGGCAGCAGTCTGGGCTGGCTGACCGACAGGCAACAGCAGGGGCACTGGCAGAGTGGCAGTGGTGGGAGGAAGAATGCTGTCATCCTGAGAGAGGACACAGGTTCTTGCTCCATAGAGCCACTGCCACACCCCGAGGTGGCACCTCAGCATTCCTAGCCATATGTTGGAGGACAGATTGCTGGACTGCTGTGACAAACTGCAAGCCCCTTTCCACACTGGTGACACAATGCAGACACAATGGGCTGGATTTTGATACTGGGGCGGGTTGTGGTCATGTCATCCACTTTTCGTGTTATCCACCCGACTGCAATTGGATGTGGGAGATTGATGTGATTTTCACCTAATTGGGCAATTGATTTCCAGCATGTGGGAACCCATGAATCAATTAGTGTTTTCAGTCTGAAAGTCGCCTCTGATGTCATCATTGCTGCTGCATTGAAGGTCTACAAAGACTGCCTGGCATTTGCTGTGAGAGGACCTGGATGCAAAATGAGCAGCAGCAGCCCTAAGTCTGCTCCCAGATGTTTTTGCACCACCACTCCCAGATATGTCTATCTATCCATATCCAGATATCCAGATATCCAGCCAGCCAGCCAGCCAGCATCAGCTATCCAAATGTGCTCGCGCCAGGTTTCACATTCGTGGTTCAGAACAGGCGTGCTTCACATAGAAAAAGGGTTAAAATCACAAAGGCCTTTCAAAATGGCATTATAGAGGTAATTTAGTACTTGTTAAGAGCCTTAACAGACTATCCCGCCTCTTAGAGGCGGGACGGAGTCGGGACCAGCAGATACGATTTAATGAAAATTGCGTGGAGGCGGGATGGAGGCGGGCTTGTGCCCGCCCGCCAGTTTTCGCAATTTTAACCCCCCTCCACGCCTCCAAACCCGCCTCCACGGGTCAATGAAAATCCAGCCCAATGAGCTTGTGTGATAGTAAGCTGAGCCTGCCTGAGAGCAGTCTGAGCTTCCACTGCAGCACTCAAACATTGGGTAGCTTCTGCTTGTGCTACAATGGAAGCTGAGACATCAGCCATCAGACCCTGCATCATGGTTGGGTCCACAAGTGTACTAATGGAGTTTCCCATCACTTCCATGCTGGAAAGGATGGGCTCCAAACTCTGCGCACATCCCTGTGCAAGGCTGGTGCCGGACTCTTCCAGGCTCCTTGACATTGTACTCAGGCTTTTTGACAGGCCTGCCAATGCACCAAACATTTTGTTGTGCATGCCCATCAGCGTTATCCTGTAGGCTGCCCCATCAAAGTCCTCATCTGAGTCCTCTGCAGCAGAACTTGTGTGTGACCTCGTCCTCCAGTGATATGTCACCTGCGCTAACATTTCTCCCTGCCCTGGCTGTAGCCCACTCGTGCCCGGTGACTCACCATGTGCAGATCCCGCCTCTAAGCTACCCTCTAAACTCCGCGCAGTGCCAGTATCTGAGCTAGTGGCTGCGAGTGTCAGATCAAGTGACGGTGTTTCTTCTTCATCATCACTCTTCTTTCCCTCTTCTTCTTGCACCACTGTCTAGGCAGGTTCGATTTTTGGGTCTCTGAAATGAGAAAGGAGGGGGGAATGCAAGAGGTGCATGCTTACACCATGTGTAGCTTGTAAATCAGAAGAGAATGTGGGATGAGGGTGAAGTGGGATGTGAGAAGCAGGATTACATATGAGGATACCGACATTTTGTATTCTTGCAGCCCCGCTGCTGGCCATGGGCTCAGCGATGGCCCTCCTAATAATAGCCAACACCGTCTCCTCCATGGGTGTTAGGTTATGCAGGTGCTCCTGTTCCCCGCCGATTAGGTCCTGCTGGCACCGGTTGTAAGCCACCTTGACTTGCAAGAGAAAGGGAAGTGTGTCAGTGAGTGTGATCCAATGTGTTTGGGTGATGTGGTTGAATAGCTGACATTGTGTGCAAGCTGTGAGATGTGGGTGTGAAGCTTGCAGCACTGGTAAGAGTATAAGGGTGAGGTGAAGCTATGAATGTGATGTATGAGTCATGTTTGGTAGAGATTGTTGGTAGGTGAGTGATGGGGTGTGGTGCATTGAGCAATATGTGAGGCTTGTGGTGCAGATGGTGGCACTGACCTTGACCACTCATGTGCTTCCTGCACTGAGTTCACATCCTCGGGGCTAAACTGCTGGCATTCACCACAGCGGCTATCTGCTCCCATTGTACTTTACACTGTTGCCTGGAGGGCCTCCTGGTCCCCTGTGGAAACAGCACCTCTCTCCTCCTATCCACCTCCTGCAGCAAGGCCTCCAGTGCTGCATCCGAGAACATTGGTGGATGCTCTCTCCCCTGTTGTGCCATCATTAGTTGTTTTTCATTGTCTTCCCCAGCCAATTTAATGAGCTGCTGCAGGCAGAATGCATCTCCCCTTTAAGAGGTGCAGATTGCCTTTAAGTAGTGCAGGCTAGCTTTAATTGGTGCTAGCCTCACACCCACTCAGCAGAATGTTTAAAGCTGGCTGAACGTCACAATTGTGGAAATGAGCAGGCAGCACGAAGTTCGCATGCTGCCTGCATTCCTCTGAACGGGTGCGGGTTGATCACGCATTGCGATCCCCGCGCCCGTTTTCGGGGGCTAATGAATTTCTAGGCCTCAGTGCTACCGCCCGATCATAAATTCTCTCATCCCGCTAAACCGAGGCCCCATCTGTCCTCTCAGGTGGATGTACAAAATCCCATGACACTATTTGAAGAATAACAGGGGAGTTCTCCCGGTGTGCTGTTCAACATTAATCCCTCAACCAGCATCACTAAATCAGATGCTCTGGTCATTATCTCATTGCTGATTAGGGGACCTTGCTGTGTGCAAATTGGCTGCCGCTTTTCCTACATTACTTCAGTGACTACACTTCAAAATATATTTCATTGGTTGTGAAGGGCTTTGAGACATCATGAGGTTGTGAAAGGCACTATATAAATGCAAACCTTTCTTTTGGCAACCAATGCTGGGTTGATTCAGGAGTCAGTATTCATTCATGTAGTGACATTGATGGGTGAGCAGTCACATAAATAACTTACCCCCTCGTATTATAAACAAAAATGTAAAATGGTACACAGCCTTGTGTACCTAGGCTACCTTTTACATGATGTGTACTACATCTTTGCGATAAATTTGAGGATTTTTGAATTCCATCCGGCTACTGAAGGGTTTTACTTTTGATTGTTCTCCCTGCTCTCAAACTTTAGTCACAAAACCCCTCCCTGTCAGTAAACTACATTCTGCTGTTGATAACGTGACTACAAAATATTTAAATATTTTATGTTGCTTTCTTGTAGGTTCAGATGATTCTTTCAGAACTACTTTATTTTATGAAGAAGGTATTCTTTTATTATCCTAATGGTACCTGCACTGTGCTTTATCAACCAAATTGGATTAACAGCCTGACATTAATCCCACAGAGGCTAAAAATCTAAAGCAAATTCTACCTGTGCAATAAAATATTTATTCACTCTTGTTCAAGAGGATTCTTCTCCCTTCCCATTGAAATATTTTAACAGATAGCATGCAATGTACAGAGCAGGTAGCTTAATGCATTTTCATATATAACATCAATTTCGAGGTGTATTTCAAATGTCTCCACACTTCAGAGATGTTGCAAATGTTTTTTAAAATCTGGGACATGTTTTTTATAACCAAATGTGGTGAGAGCAAATACTGGTTACATCTCTGGCAAGTACAGCCTACACACTGTGCAGTTACACACAACCTGCTGTATTTGAACACGATTAGTTTCTACACGTCTCCGTTGAGCTGGTTTGATCAAAGGCACCCCTTCCTTTCAGAAGAAAAGGTCCTTTTCCAACTGGCAAATTTGACAGCAGAAAACCTAGCTCGTTCAACAAGAAGACACTTTTGTACTTGTAGCACAAGCCTCTTTATATTAAGTGTCCACCTCCATTTCCCCCGTTTGTTCTAATGGTGCAGCGGAAATAATATTAGCAAATGGTAATTTTTGATACTGCTAATTCTTCATCATCCTGTCCGTGTAATGTTCCCAGTGTCTGGGCTAGTTTTTGTAGAACAG
This sequence comes from Squalus acanthias, assembly GCA_030390025.1. Taxonomy (NCBI): domain Eukaryota; kingdom Metazoa; phylum Chordata; class Chondrichthyes; order Squaliformes; family Squalidae; genus Squalus; species Squalus acanthias. Next base: position 109,444,435 of record CM059432.1, read on the forward strand.
TTGGTTTCAATCATTCACATGTAATTAGAAGTAACACTGCATGGCACAAATTCCCAGGTGTATCCGCGCTGAAGTGCTTTGTTTTTCACTTTTCAGAATAAAGACACTAAGTTCCTTCTGCTCCAAGTTGATCTGCGAGTTGCCAAGGTGCTCTCGGTCCATTGTGCAACATACTGTCACGTTAAATTAGATAGTACAGACTCCATGAGTGTAAAAAAATCAATACTTGATGGAAGATTGCTCCCTGGAAAATCTGTTTTGATTCCAAGATTTATTCTTGACCAAAAATGACATGCCATTAGGCAGAAAATGAACACATTCTACTGTACAAATTGGACGGAAATTTGTCAGATGACTTGACCTGTTCATTTGTTTTTGCTCTCTGAGCAAGAAAGCTGGGTGTGGTTTTCTGGACTGTGGCCGGTGCCTGCTCTGTTTAAAAGCCCAATATTCCATTGTGTATAGGAAGAATTCTCCAGACCATTGTTGTAAACCTATAGTAAATGTACTTCATCAAGGTAAATGCATTTTACTCAGTGAGGTTTATCTCTCTTGTGTTTTTAAAATCTCAGTACACACTACACAATTTCCTAAAATAAAGCACTGATTTTTTTTTCCGCTGGCAAGAGCCATACAATATTAATAAATATCTAATGTTGTCTTTTGTTAAAAAATTACATTGGTTTTACCAAACATAGAAAGGAAAGTTACAATAGCAATCTTTTATAGTTACTACCTTCTATCTAACTTGCCTGAAAGAACTGTGTACTTTCTTTGGTAAATTGATTTAGTTTATTTGAACTAAAATAACTGTCAGAAAAACAAACTCTTCTCTGGTGTTAAAAGAATTGAGAAAGCAGTAAAACTAAACAAAGACAGCTAACCCAAGACCGTAGTGAAACATGTCCTGCAAAGACAGCTAACCCAAGACCATAGTGAAACACGTCCTGCAAGGGTAATATATACAGATTTCTTTCTTGATCTATCTTCTCATTTTGGTCTAGTGACATTGTAAACATAGTGGGATGATTTCCCATCAATGCTATGTCTAGCAATATAGTAAAAATGTTGGAACAGAATAAGTTTACAATTTTGCTAGAAGTTGTAATGGAGGAAATTGTTCCCATTTAATCTTACCTGGCTCATGTCAGCTCACATTGCCTCTCCAGGCTCACGTTGCCTCCTCTTGCTGACATTGCCTCCTCTGGCACACGTTGCCTCTCATGGCTCACGCTGCCTCCTCTGGTTCATGTTGCCGCCTCTGGCTTACATAGTCTCCCCTGCTAATGTTGCCTCTCCTGACACACATTCTCTCCTGTGGCTCACGTTGAAACCTTTGGCTCACTATGTCTCCTCTGGCTCAGGTTGCCGCTCTTGGCTCACGTTGGCTCTTTTGACTCATGTTATCTCCTGACTCACGTTGTCTCCTCTGGCTCACGTTGTCTCCTCTGGCTCACATTGTCTCCTCTGGCTCACCTTGCCTCCTCTGGTTCACATCTCCTCTGGCTCACATTGTCTCCTCTGGCTCATGTTGCCTCCTCTGGTTCACATCTCCTCTGGCTCACATTGTCTCCTCTGGCTCACATTGTCTCCTCTGGTAAACATCTCCTCTGGCTCACGTTGCCTCCTCTGGTTCACATCTCCTCTGGCTCACGTTGTCTCCTCTGGCTCACGTTGTCTCCTCTGGCTCACGTTGTCTCCTCTGGCTCACGTTGTCTCCTCTGGCTCACATTGCCTCCTCTGGTTCACATCTCCTCTGACTCACGTTTCCTTTGGCTCACTTTTTCTCCTCTGGCTTACGTTACGTCCTCTGGTACACATTGTCTCGTCTGGAGCACATTGCCTCCTCTGGCTCACGTTGCAACCTCTCATTCACTTTGCCTCCTCTGGCGCACGTTGTCTCCTCTGGCTCACATTACCTCCCCTGGCGCACATTGCCTCCTCTGATGCAAGAAGTCTCCTTTGGCTCACGTGGCCACCCCGGCTCATTTTGCCTCCTCTGGCTCACGTTGTCTCTTTTGACTCACGTTGACTCCTCTGGCTCACGTTTCCTGCTCTGGCTCACATTGTCTCCTCAGGCTCAAGTTGCCTCCTCTGGCTCATGTTGTCTTCTCTGGCTCACATTGCCTCCTCTGGTGCATGTTGCAACCTCTCGTTCACGTTGCCTCCTCTGCCCCACATTGTCTCCTCTGGTTCACGTTGCCTCCTCTGCCCCACATTGTCTCCTCTGGTTCACGTTGCCTCCTCTGCCCCACATTGTCTCCTCTGGTTCACATTGCCTCCTCTGCCCCACAGTGTCTCCTCTGGTTCACATTGCCTCCTCTGCCCCACATTGTCTCCTCTGGCTCACATTGTCTCCTCTGGCTCACATTGTCGCCTCTGCCCCACATTGTCTCCTCTGGCTCACATTGTCTCCTCTGGCTCACATTGTCACCTCTGGCCCACATTGTCTCCTCTGGCTCACATTGTCTCCTCTGGCTCACATTGTCTCCTCTGGCCCACATTGTCTCCTCTGGCCCACATTGTCTCCTCTGGCCCACATTGCTTCCTCTGGCCCACATTGTCTCCTCTGGCCCACATTGCCTCCTCTGGCCCACATTGTCTCCTCTGGCCCACATTGCCTCCTCTAACCCACATTGTCTCCTCTGGCTCACATTGCCTCCTTGGCTCACATTGTCTCCTCTGGCTCACATTGTCTCCTCTGCCCCACATTGTCTCCTCTGCCCCACATTGTCTCCTCTGCCCCACATTGTCTCCTCTGCCTCACATTGTCTCCTCTGCCCCACATTGTCTCCTCTGGCTCACATTGTCTCCTCTGGCTCACATTGTCTCCTCTGGCTCACATTGTCTCCTCTGGTTCACATTGCCTCCTTGGCTCACATTGTCTCCTCTGGCTCACATTGTCTCCTCTGGCCCACATTGCCTCCTCTGCCCCACATTGTCTCCTCTGGCTCACATTGTCGCCTCTGGCCCACATTGTCTCCTCTGGCTCACATTGTCTCCTCTGGCTCACATTGTCTCCTCTGGCACACATTGCCTCCTCTGCCCCACATTGTCTCCTCTGGCCCACATTACCTCCTCTGGCTCATGTTGCCGCCTCAGGCCCACGTTGCCTCCTCTGGCTCACGTTGCCTCCTTTGGATCACGTTGCCTCCTTTGGATCACGTTGCCTCCTCTGGCTCATGTTGCCGCCTCAGGCCCACGTTGCCTCCTCTGGCTCACGTTGCCTCCTTTGGATCACGTTGCCTCCTTTGGATCACGTTGCCTCCTCTGGCTCATGGTGTCTCTCCTAATTCACGTTGTCTCTCCTTACTCACATTGCCTCCTCTGGCTCAAGTTGTATCCTCTGGCTCACATTGTCTCCTCTGGCTCACGTTGCCTCCTCTGACGCACGTTGTCTCCTCTGGCTCACGTTGCCTCTGCTGGCTCACTTTGCCTCCTTTGGATCACGTTGCCTCCTCTGGCTCATGGTGTATCTCCTAATTCACGTTGTCTCTCCTTACTCACATTGCCTCCTCTGGCTCAAGTTGTCTCCTTTGGCTCACATTGTCTCCTCTGGCTCACATTGTCTCCTCTGACGCACGTTGCATCCTCTGGCTCACATTGTCTCCTCTGGCTCACGTTGTCTCCTCTGACGCACGTTGCATCCTCTGGCCCACATTGCTTCCTCTGGCCCACATTGTCTCCTCTGGCCCACATTGCCTCCTCTGGCCCACATTGTCTCCTCTGGCCCACATTGCCTCCTCTGCTCCACATTGTCTCCTCTGGCTCACATTGCCTCCTTGGCTCACATTGTCTCCTCTGGCTCACATTGTCTCCTCTGCCCCACATTGTCTCCTCTGCCCCACATTGTCTCCTCTGCCCCACATTGTCTCCTCTGCCTCACATTGTCTCCTCTGCCCCACATTGTCTCCTCTGGCTCACATTGTCTCCTCTGGCTCACATTGTCTCCTCTGGCTCACATTGTCTCCTCTGGTTCACATTGCCTCCTTGGCTCACATTGTCTCCTCTGGCTCACATTGTCTCCTCTGGCCCACATTGCCTCCTCTGCCCCACATTGTCTCCTCTGGCTCACATTGTCGCCTCTGGCCCACATTGTCTCCTCTGGCTCACATTGTCTCCTCTGGCTCACATTGTCTCCTCTGGCACACATTGCCTCCTCTGCCCCACATTGTCTCCTCTGGCCCACATTACCTCCTCTGGCTCATGTTGCCGCCTCAGGCCCACGTTGCCTCCTCTGGCTCACGTTGCCTCCTTTGGATCACGTTGCCTCCTTTGGATCACGTTGCCTCCTCTGGCTCATGTTGCCGCCTCAGGCCCACGTTGCCTCCTCTGGCTCACGTTGCCTCCTTTGGATCACGTTGCCTCCTTTGGATCACGTTGCCTCCTCTGGCTCATGGTGTCTCTCCTAATTCACGTTGTCTCTCCTTACTCACATTGCCTCCTCTGGCTCAAGTTGTATCCTCTGGCTCACATTGTCTCCTCTGGCTCACGTTGCCTCCTCTGACGCACGTTGTCTCCTCTGGCTCACGTTGCCTCTGCTGGCTCACTTTGCCTCCTTTGGATCACGTTGCCTCCTCTGGCTCATGGTGTATCTCCTAATTCACGTTGTCTCTCCTTACTCACATTGCCTCCTCTGGCTCAAGTTGTCTCCTTTGGCTCACATTGTCTCCTCTGGCTCACATTGTCTCCTCTGACGCACGTTGCATCCTCTGGCTCACATTGTCTCCTCTGGCTCACGTTGTCTCCTCTGACGCACGTTGCATCCTCTGGCTCACATTGTCTCGTCTGGCTCACGTTGTCTCCTCTGACGCACGTTGTCTCCTCTGGCTCACATTGTCTCCTCTGGCTCACGTTGCCTCCTCTGGCTCACATTGTCTCCTCTGGCTCACATTGTCTCCTCTGGCTCACATTGTCTCCTCTGGCTCACGTTGCCTCATCTGGCTCACGTTGCCTCCTCTGGCTCACGTTGTTTCCTCTGGCACACATTGTTTCCTCTGGCTCACGTTGTTTCCTCTGGCTCACGTTGCCTCCTCTGGCTCACGTTGCCTCCTCTGGCTCACGTTGTTTCCTCTGGCTCACGTTGCCTCCTCTGGCTCACGTTGCCTCTTCTGGCTCACGTTGTTTCCTCTGGCTCACGTTGCCTCCTCTGGCTCACGTTGTCTCCTCTGGCTCACGTTGCCTCCTCTGGCTCACGTTGTCTCCTCTGACGCACGTTGCATGCTCTGGCTCACGTTGCCTCCTCTGGCTCACGTTGTCTCCTCTGACGCACGTTGCATGCTCTGGCTCACGTTGTCTCCTCTGACGCACATTGCATGCTCTGGCTCATGTTGCCTCTTCTGCCGAGCGTTGCCTCCTCTGGCTTGCGTTGCCTCCTCTGGCTCGCGTTTCCTCCTCTGGCTCACGTTGCCTCCTCTGGCTCACATTGTCTCCTCTGGCCCACATTGCCTCCTCTGCCCCACATTGTCTCCTCTGGCTCACATTGTCTCCTCTGGCCCACATTGCCTCCTCTGCCCCACATTGTCTCCTCTGGCTCACATTGTCTCCTCTGCCCCACATTGTCTCCTCTGGCCCACATTGCCTCCTCTGCCCCACATTGTCTCCTCTGGCTCATGTTGCCGCCTCAGGCCCACGTTGCCTCCTCTGGCTCACGTTGCCTCCTTTGGATCACGTTGCCTCCTTTGGATCACGTTGCCTCCTCTGGCTCATGTTGCCGCCTCAGGCCCACGTTGCCTCCTCTGGCTCATGTTGCCTCCTTTGGATCACGTTGCCTCCTTTGGACCACGTTGCCTCCTCTGGCTCATGGTGTCTCTCCTAATTCACGTTGTCTCTCCTTACTCACATTGCCTCCTCTGGCTCAAGTTGTCTCCTCTGGCTCACATTGTCTCCTCTGGCTGACGTTGCCTCCTCTGACGTACTTTGTCTCCTCTGGCTCACGTTGCCTCTGCTGGCTCACTTTGCCTCCTTTGGATCACGTTGCCTCCTCTGGCTCATGGCGTATCTCCTAATTCACGTTGTCTCTCCTTACTCACATTGCCTCCTCTGGCTCAAGATGTCTCCTTTGGCTCACATTGTCTCCTCTGGCTCACATTGTCTCCTCTGACGCACGTTGCATCCTCTGGCTCACATTGTCTCCTCTGGCTCACGTTGTCTCCTCTGACGCACGTTGCATCCTCTGGCTCACATTGTCTCCTCTGGCTCACGTTGTCTCCTCTGACGCACGTTGTCTCCTCTGGCTCACATTGTCTCCTCTGGCTCACGTTGCCTCCTCTGGCTCACATTGTCTCCTCTGGCTCACATTGTCTCCTCTGGCTCACGTTGTCTCCTCTGGCTCACGTTGCCTCCTCTGGCTCAAGTTGTCTCCTCTGGCTCACATTGTCTCCTCTGGCTCACATTGTCTCCTCTGGCTCACGTTGCCTCCTCTGGCTCACGTTGCCTCCTCTGGCTCACGTTGCCTCCTCTGGCTCACGTTGCCTCCTCTGGCTCACGTTGTCTCCTCTGGCTCAAGTTGTCTCCTCTGGCTCACATTGTCTCCTCTGGCTCTCATTGTCTCCTCTGGCTCACATTGTCTCCTCTGGCTCACGTTGTCTCCTCTGACGCACGTTGCATCCTCTGGCTCACATTGTCTCCTCTGGCTCACGTTGCCTCCTCTGGCTCACATTGTCTCCTCTGGCTCACATTGTCTCCTCTGGCTCACATTGTCTCCTCTGGCTCACATTGTCTCCTCTGGCTCACATTGTCTCCTCTGGCTCACATTGTCTCCTCTGGCTCACGTTGCCTCCTCTGGCTCAAGTTGTCTCCTCTGGCTCACATTGTCTCCTCTGGCTCACGTTGTCTCCTCTGACGCACGTTGCATCCTCTGGCTCACATTGTCTCCTCTGGCTCACGTTGCCTCCTCTGGCTCACATTGTCTCCTCTGGCTCACATTGTCTCCTCTGGCTCACATTGTCTCCTCTGGCTCACATTGTCTCCTCTGGCTCACATTGTCTCCTCTGGCTCACATTGTCTCCTCTGGCTCACGTTGCCTCCTCTGGCTCAAGTTGTCTCCTCTGGCTCACATTGTCTCCTCTGGCTCACATTGTCTCCTTTGGCTCACGTTGCCTCCTCTGGCTCACGTTGCCTCCTCTGGCTCACGTTGCCTCCTCTGGCTCACGTTGTTTCCTCTGGCTCACGTTGTTTCCTCTGGCTCACATTGTTTCCTCTGGCTCACGTTGCCTCCTCTGGCTCACGTTGCCTCCTCTGGCTCACGTTGTTTCCTCTGGCTCACGTTGCCTCCTCTGGCTCACGTTGCCTCTTCTGGCTCACGTTGTTTACTCTGGCTCACGTTGCCTCCTCTGGCTCACGTTGCCTCCTCTGGCTCACGTTGTTTCCTCTGGCTCACGTTGTCTCCTCTGGCTCACGTTGTCTCCTCTGGCTCACGTTGCCTCCTCTGGCTCACGTTGTCTCCTCTGACGCACGTTGCATGCTCTGGCTCACGTTGCCTCCTCTGGCTCACGTTGTCTCCTCTGACGCACGTTGCATGCTCTGGCTCATGTTGTCTCCTCTGATGCACATTGCATGCTCTGGCTCACGTTGCCTCTTCTGCCGAGCGTTGCCTCCTCTAGCTTGCGTTGCCTCCTCTGGCTCACGTTGCCTCCTCTGGCTCATGTTGCCTCCTCTGGCTCACATTGTTTCCTCTGGCTCACATTGTCTCCTCTGGCCCACATTGCCTCCTCTGCCCCACATTGTCTCCTCTGGCTCACATTGTCTCCTCTGGCCCACATTGTCTCCTCTGGCTCACATTGTCTCCTCTGCCCCACATTGTCTCCTCTGGCTCACATTGTCTCCTCTGGCTCACATTGTCTCCTCTGGCCCACATTGCCTCCTCTGCCCCACATTGTCTCCTCTGGCCCACATTACCTCCTCTGGCTCATGTTGCCGCCTCAGGCCCACGTTGCCTCCTCTGGCTCATGTTGCCTCCTTTGGATCACGTTGCCTCCTTTGGATCACGTTGCCTCCTCTGGCTCATGTTGCCGCCTCAGGCCCACGTTGCCTCCTCTGGCTCACGTTGCCTCCTTTGGATCACGTTGCCTCCTTTGGATCACGTTGCCTCCTCTGGCTCATGGTGTCTCTCCTAATTCACGTTGTCTCTCCTTACTCACTTTGCCTCCTCTGGCTCAAGTTGTCTCCTCTGGCTCACATTGTCTCCTCTGGCTCACGTTGCCTCCTCTGATGTACGTTGTCTCCTCTGGCTCACGTTGCCTCTGCTGGCTCACTTTGCCTCCTTTGGATCACGTTGCCTCCTCTGGCTCATGGCGTATCTCCTAATTCACGTTGTCTCTCCTTACTCACATTGCCTCCTCTGGCTCAAGTTGTCTCCTTTGGCTCACATTGTCTCCTCTGGCTCACATTGTCTCCTCTGACGCACGTTGCATCCTCTGGCTCACATTGTCTCCTCTGGCTCACGTTGTCTCCTCTGACGCACGTTGTCTCCTCTGGCTCACATTGTCTCCTCTGGCTCACGTTGCCTCCTCTGGCTCACATTGTCTCCTTTGGCTCACATTGTCTCCTCTGGCTCACATTGTCTCCTCTGGCTCACATTGTCTCCTCTGGCTCACGTTGCCTCCTCTGGCTCAAGTTGTCTCCTCTCGCTCACATTGTCTCCTCTGGCTCACATTGTCTCCTCTGGCTCACATTGTCTCCTCTGGCTCACATTGCCTCCTCTGGCTCACGTTGCCTCCTCTGGCTCACGTTGCCTCCTCTGGCTCACGTTGCCTCCTCTGGCTCACGTTGCCTCCTCTGGCTCACGTTGCCTCCTCTGGCTCACGTTGTTTCCTCTGGCTCACATTGTCTCCTCTGGCTCAAGTTGTCTCCTCTGGCTCACATTGTCTCCTCTGGCTCTCATTGTCTCCTCTGGCTCACATTGTCTCCTCTGGCTCACGTTGCCTCCTCTGGCTCACGTTGCCTCCTCTGGCTCACATTGTTTCCTGTGGCTCACGTTGTTTCCTCTGGCTCACGTTGTTTCCTCTGGCTCACGTTGCCTCCTCTGGCTCACGTTGCCTCCTCTGGCTCACGTTGTTTCCTCTGGCTCACGTTGTCTCCTCTGGCCCACATTGCCTCCTCTGCCCCACATTGTCTCCTCTGGCTCACATTGTCGCCTCTGGCCCACATTGTCTCCTCTGGCTCACATTGTCTCCTCTGGCTCACATTGTCTCCTCTGGCCCACATTGCCTCCTCTGCCCCACATTGTCTCCTCTGGCTCACATTGTCTCCTCTGGCCCACATTATCTCCTCTGGCCCACATTGTCTCCTCTGGCTCACGTTGTCTCCTCTGGCTCACGTTGCATGCTCTGGCTCACGTTGCCTCTTCTGCCGAGCGTTGCCTCCTCTGGCTCACGTTGTCTCCTCTGGCTCACGTTGCCTCCTCTGGCTCACGTTGCCTCCTCTGGCTCACGTTGTCTCCTCTGACACACGTTGCATGCTCTGGCTCACGTTGTCTCCTCTGACGCACGTTGCATGCTCTGGCTCACATTGTCTCCTCTGGCTCACATTGTCTCCTCTGGCTCACGTTGCCTCCTCTGGCTCACGTTGCCTCCTCTGGCTCACGTTGTTTCCTCTGGCACACATTGTTTCCTCTGGCTCACGTTGTTTCCTCTGGCTCACGTTGCCTCCTCTGGCTCACGTTGCCTCCTCTGGCTCACGTTGTTTCCTCTGGCTCACGTTGCCTCCTCTGGCTCACGTTGCCTCTTCTGGCTCACGTTGTTTCCTCTGGCTCACGTTGCCTCCTCTGGCTCACGTTGTCTCCTCTGGCTCACGTTGCCTCCTCTGGCTCACGTTGTCTCCTCTGACGCACGTTGCATGCTCTGGCTCACGTTGCCTCCTCTGGCTCACGTTGTCTCCTCTGACGCACGTTGCATGCTCTGGCTCACGTTGTCTCCTCTGACGCACATTGCATGCTCTGGCTCATGTTGCCTCTTCTGCCGAGCGTTGCCTCCTCTGGCTTGCGTTGCCTCCTCTGGCTCACGTTTCCTCCTCTGGCTCACGTTGCCTCCTCTGGCTCACATTGTCTCCTCTGGCCCACATTGCCTCCTCTGCCCCACATTGTCTCCTCTGGCTCACATTGTCTCCTCTGGCCCACATTGCCTCCTCTGCCCCACATTGTCTCCTCTGGCTCACATTGTCTCCTCTGCCCCACATTGTCTCCTCTGGCTCACATTGTCTCCTCTGGCTCACATTGTCTCCTCTGGCCCACATTGCCTCCTCTGCCCCACATTGTCTCCTCTGGCTCATGTTGCCGCCTCAGGCCCACGTTGCCTCCTCTGGCTCACGTTGCCTCCTTTGGATCACGTTGCCTCCTTTGGATCACGTTGCCTCCTCTGGCTCATGTTGCCGCCTCAGGCCCACGTTGCCTCCTCTGGCTCATGTTGCCTCCTTTGGATCACGTTGCCTCCTTTGGACCACGTTGCCTCCTCTGGCTCATGGTGTCTCTCCTAATTCACGTTGTCTCTCCTTACTCACATTGCCTCCTCTGGCTCAAGTTGTCTCCTCTGGCTCACATTGTCTCCTCTGGCTGACGTTGCCTCCTCTGACGTACTTTGTCTCCTCTGGCTCACGTTGCCTCTGCTGGCTCACTTTGCCTCCTTTGGATCACGTTGCCTCCTCTGGCTCATGGCGTATCTCCTAATTCACGTTGTCTCTCCTTACTCACATTGCCTCCTCTGGCTCAAGATGTCTCCTTTGGCTCACATTGTCTCCTCTGGCTCACATTGTCTCCTCTGACGCACGTTGCATCCTCTGGCTCACATTGTCTCCTCTGGCTCACGTTGTCTCCTCTGACGCACGTTGCATCCTCTGGCTCACATTGTCTCCTCTGGCTCACGTTGTCTCCTCTGACGCACGTTGTCTCCTCTGGCTCACATTGTCTCCTCTGGCTCACGTTGCCTCCTCTGGCTCACATTGTCTCCTCTGGCTCACATTGTCTCCTCTGGCTCACGTTGTCTCCTCTGGCTCACGTTGCCTCCTCTGGCTCAAGTTGTCTCCTCTGGCTCACATTGTCTCCTCTGGCTCACATTGTCTCCTCTGGCTCACGTTGCCTCCTCTGGCTCACGTTGCCTCCTCTGGCTCACGTTGCCTCCTCTGGCTCACGTTGCCTCCTCTGGCTCACGTTGCCTCCTCTGGCTCACATTGTCTCCTCTGGCTCAAGTTGTCTCCTCTGGCTCACATTGTCTCCTCTGGCTCTCATTGTCTCCTCTGGCTCACATTGTCTCCTCTGGCTCACGTTGTCTCCTCTGACGCACGTTGCATCCTCTGGCTCACATTGTCTCCTCTGGCTCACGTTGCCTCCTCTGGCTCACATTGTCTCCTCTGGCTCACATTGTCTCCTCTGGCTCACATTGTCTCCTCTGGCTCACATTGTCTCCTCTGGCTCACATTGTCTCCTCTGGCTCACGTTGCCTCCTCTGGCTCAAGTTGTCTCCTCTGGCTCACATTGTCTCCTCTGGCTCACGTTGTCTCCTCTGACGCACGTTGCATCCTCTGGCTCACATTGTCTCCTCTGGCTCACGTTGCCTCCTCTGGCTCACATTGTCTCCTCTGGCTCACATTGTCTCCTCTGGCTCACATTGTCTCCTCTGGCTCACATTGTCTCCTCTGGCTCACATTGTCTCCTCTGGCTCACATTGTCTCCTCTGGCTCACGTTGCCTCCTCTGGCTCAAGTTGTCTCCTCTGGCTCACATTGTCTCCTCTGGCTCACATTGTCTCCTTTGGCTCACGTTGCCTCCTCTGGCTCACGTTGCCTCCTCTGGCTCACGTTGCCTCCTCTGGCTCACGTTGTTTCCTCTGGCTCACGTTGTTTCCTCTGGCTCACATTGTTTCCTCTGGCTCACGTTGCCTCCTCTGGCTCACGTTGCCTCCTCTGGCTCACGTTGTTTCCTCTGGCTCACGTTGCCTCCTCTGGCTCACGTTGCCTCTTCTGGCTCACGTTGTTTACTCTGGCTCACGTTGCCTCCTCTGGCTCACGTTGCCTCCTCTGGCTCACGTTGTTTCCTCTGGCTCACGTTGTCTCCTCTGGCTCACATTGTCTCCTCTGGCTCACGTTGCCTCCTCTGGCTCACGTTGTCTCCTCTGACGCACGTTGCATGCTCTGGCTCACGTTGCCTCCTCTGGCTCACGTTGTCTCCTCTGACGCACGTTGCATGCTCTGGCTCATGTTGTCTCCTCTGATGCACATTGCATGCTCTGGCTCACGTTGCCTCTTCTGCCGAGCGTTGCCTCCTCTGTTTGCGTTGCCTCCTCTGGCTCACGTTGCCTCCTCTGGCTCATGTTGCCTCCTCTGGCTCACATTGTTTCCTCTGGCTCACATTGTCTCCTCTGGCCCACATTGCCTCCTCTGCCCCACATTGTCTCCTCTGGCTCACATTGTCTCCTCTGGCCCACATTGTCTCCTCTGGCTCACATTGTCTCCTCTGCCCCACATTGTCTCCTCTGGCTCACATTGTCTCCTCTGGCTCACATTGTCTCCTCTGGCCCACATTGCCTCCTCTGCCCCACATTGTCTCCTCTGGCCCACATTACCTCCTCTGGCTCATGTTGCCGCCTCAGGCCCACGTTGCCTCCTCTGGCTCACGTTGCCTCCTTTGGATCACGTTGCCTCCTTTGGATCACGTTGCCTCCTCTGGCTCATGTTGCCGCCTCAGGCCCACGTTGCCTCCTCTGGCTCACGTTGCCTCCTTTGGATCACGTTGCCTCCTTTGGATCACATTGCCTCCTCTGGCTCATGGTGTCTCTCCTAATTCACGTTGTCTCTCCTTACTCACATTGCCTCCTCTGGCTCAAGTTGTCTCCTCTGGCTCACATTGTCTCCTCTGGCTCACGTTGCCTCCTCTGACGTACGTTGTCTCCTCTGGCTCACGTTGCCTCTGCTGGCTCACTTTGCCTCCTTTGGATCACGTTGCCTCCTCTGGCTCATGGCGTATCTCCTAATTCACGTTGTCTCTCCTTACTCACATTGCCTCCTCTGGCTCAAGTTGTCTCCTTTGGCTCACATTGTCTCCTCTGGCTCACATTGTCTCCTCTGACGCACGTTGCATCCTCTGGCTCACATTGTCTCCTCTGGCTCACGTTGTCTCCTCTGACGCACGTTGTCTCCTCTGGCTCACATTGTCTCCTCTGGCTCACGTTGCCTCCTCTGGCTCAAGTTGTCTCCTCTCGCTCACATTGTCTCCTCTGGCTCACATTGTCTCCTCTGGCTCACATTGTCTCCTCTGGCTCACATTGCCTCCTCTGGCTCACGTTGCCTCCTCTGGCTCACGTTGCCTCCTCTGGCTCACGTTGCCTCCTCTGGCTCACGTTGCCTCCTCTGGCTCACGTTGCCTCCTCTGGCTCACGTTGTTTCCTCTGGCTCACATTGTCTCCTCTGGCTCAAGTTGTCTCCTCTGGCTCACATTGTCTCCTCTGGCTCTCATTGTCTCCTCTGGCTCACATTGTCTCCTCTGGCTCACGTTGCCTCCTCTGGCTCACGTTGCCTCCTCTGGCTCACATTGTTTCCTGTGGCTCACGTTGTTTCCTCTGGCTCACGTTGTTTCCTCTGGCTCACGTTGCCTCCTCTGGCTCACGTTGCCTCCTCTGGCTCACGTTGTTTCCTCTGGCTCACGTTGTCTCCTCTGGCCCACATTGCCTCCTCTGCCCCACATTGTCTCCTCTGGCTCACATTGTCGCCTCTGGCCCACATTGTCTCCTCTGGCTCACATTGTCTCCTCTGGCTCACATTGTCTCCTCTGGCCCACATTGCCTCCTCTGCCCCACATTGTCTCCTCTGGCTCACATTGTCTCCTCTGGCCCACATTATCTCCTCTGGCCCACATTGTCTCCTCTGGCTCACGTTGTCTCCTCTGGCTCACGTTGCATGCTCTGGCTCACGTTGCCTCTTCTGCCGAGCGTTGCCTCCTCTGGCTCACGTTGTCTCCTCTGGCTCACGTTGCCTCCTCTGGCTCACGTTGCCTCCTCTGGCTCACGTTGTCTCCTCTGACACACGTTGCATGCTCTGGCTCACGTTGTCTCCTCTGACGCACGTTGCATGCTCTGGCTCACATTGTCTCCTCTGGCCCACATTGTCTCCTCTGGCCCACATTGTCTCCTCTGGCTCACGTAGTCTCCTCTGGCTCACGTTGCATGCTCTGGCTCACGTTGCCTCTTCTGCCGAGCGTTGGCTCCTCTGGCTCACGTTGTCTCCTCTGACTCACGTTGCCTCCTCTGGCTCACGTTGCCTCCTCTGGCTCACGTTGTCTCCTCTGACGCACGTTGCATGCTCTGGCTCACGTTGCCTCTTCTGCCGATCGTTGCCTCCTCTGGCTTGCGTTGCCTCCTCTGGCCTTACGTTGTCTCCTCTGGCTCACATTGTCTCCTCAGGCTCAAGTCTCCTCTGGCTCATGTTGCCTCCTCTGTTCTCACCTAAACATAAGAACATAAGAACATAAGAAATAGGAGCAGGAGTAGGCCAATTGGCCCCTCGAGCCTGCTCCGCCATTCAATAAGATCATGGCTGATCTGATCCTAACCGCCAATCTACTATCACAGAACCATCTCCTGAACCTAACAGAATTGGACACACGAAATAGGTGCAGGATCAGGCTACACGGCCCCTGGGCCCGCTACACTACCCACAGGGCCATGACCGATCCGAACCTAGACTCATGTCCAAATTCCTGCCCGCTCCCCATAACCCTTAATTCCCTTTACTTCTAGGAAACTGTCTATTTCTGTTTTAAATTTATGTAATGATGTAGCTTCTACAGCTTTTTGGGGCAGCATATTCCATGGACCTACCACCCTCTGAGTGAAGTAGTTCCTTCTCATCTCAGTTTTGAAAGAGCAGCCCCTTATTCTAAGACTATGCCCCCTAGTTCTAGTTTCACCCATCATCGGGAACATCCTCCCCGCATCCACCCGATCCAATGCCTTCACAATCTTATATGTTTCAATAAGATCGCCTCTCATTCTTCTGAACTCCAATGAGTAGAGTCCCAATCTACCCAACCTCTCCTCATATGTCCATCCCCTCATCCCCGGGATTAACCGAGTGAACCTTCTTTGTACTGACTCGAGAGCAAGTATGTCTTTTCTTAAGTATGGACACCAAAACTGTATGCAGTATTCCAGGTGCGGTCTCACCAATACCTTGTACAACTGAAGCAATACCTCCCTATTTTTATATTCTATCCCCTTAGCAATGAAAGCCAACATTCCATTAGCCTTCTTAATCACTTGCTGCACCTGCATACTAACCTTTTGAGTTTCGTGCACCAGGACCCCCAGATCCCTTTGTACTTCAGTACTTTCCAGTTTCTTGCCATTTAGATAATAACTTGCTCTACTATTTTTCCTGCCAAAGTGCATAACCTCACACTTTCCAGTATTGTATTTCATCTGCCAAATCTCTGCCCACTTACTTAGCCTGTCTATGTCCCCTTGCAGCTTTTTTATGTCCTCCTCACTCACTACTTTCCCTCCCATCTTAGTATCATCTGCAAACTTTGATATGTTACACTCGGTCCCCTCCTCCAAATCGTTAATATAGATTGTAAAGAGTTGGGGACCCAGCACTGACCCCTGCGGAACACCACTAGTTACTGATTGCCAGTCTGAGAATGAACCATTTATCCCAACTCTCTGCCTTCTGTTAGATAGCCAATCCTCTATCCATGCCAGAATATTACCCCCAATCCCGTGATTTTTTATCTTAAGCAATAATCTTTTGTGTGGCACCTTGTCAAATGCCTTTTGGAAGTCTAAATACACCACATCTACTGGTTCCCCTTTATCCACCCTGTGTGTTACTTCCTCAAAGAACTCCAGCAAATTTGTCAAACATGACTTCCCCTTCATAAAACCATGCTGACTTTGTCCTATTAAATTATGATTATCCAAATGTCCCGTTACTGTCTCCTTAATAACGGACTCCAAAATTTTACCTACCACAGATGTTAGGCTAACCGGTCTATAGTTTCCAGCCTTCTGTCTACTGCCCTTTTTAAATAAAGGTGTTACATTAGCAGTTTTCCAGTCTGCCGGGATCTTTGCTGAGTCCAGGGAGTTTTGGAAAATTATTACCAATGCATCCACAATCCCTACCGCCACTTCCCTCAAGACTCTAGGATGTAAGCCATCAGGTCCAGGTGATTTATCTGCCTTGAGTCCCATTATTTTACCGAGTACCACTTCCTTAGTGATTTTGATCGTGTTTAGCTCCTCCCCCCCTATAGCCCCCTGTTTGTCCAGTGTTGGGATATTCTTAGGGGTAGAAATTAGGTCGCGCACCATTTGGGGCACAAATATCGTCTGGACGCAAATATTAGCGCCTGGCGCTAATTATCGGCACTGCCTGGAAACTTCACTTTTACCGCCCTGGGAGGTGAGTGGAGCGCTAAATCAGGCGCTGCACACCTGTCTTAAGGCGCAAAGGCCAAGGAGTGAGGCGCTAACTCAGAGCTCTGGCGAAGCTCATGTAATGTCAGTCAGCAATGGAACACACACACAATGGCACGGGCCAGTTCTTAAAGGGGATGGTTAATCTTGCTTTCCATCCACATCCTGTTCATTGCAGCCTTGAATCTCGGTCTGGAGAGACTTGCACATCAAATGTGCTGGAAAGAACAATGGAGAGTACCAGGCAAAGAGCTCAGAGTGCAGCTCCCACAGTCTCTGCTAAATCGATACAAGGAATGGCAAATCAAAATGAACCTGCAAAGTGCTGCTCAGTACCCAAAACTCCTTCACACAACGTTGAATCTCTCCAGAAGTCTCTCCCTCTCTCTCTCAGAATGCGTAGTTCAAAAATGTCACCAACAATAAAAGACAGGAAGAGGCCCCCTTTAAATAGCGCCCCCCCCCAGCCCCACAGCGATTGATAGCATTCCAGTCTTCTGGTCGTTGGATGCGCCAGGCGGTAAGGCAGGGGGCGCCACTCAATTTCCACTCCGGGGCGCCACAAGGGCGTTGCACCATGGAATGACGTCATAATCTGCGTGCGCAGGTGGTCGCAGCGGTAAGTTTTAGCGCCGCCGCACAATCTCTAGTTAAGTTCCCGAGAGGCGCAAACATCGCTGCGCCCGGGCGTTAGCGGCTTTGCACCCCATTAACGCCCTCTTAAGGCGCTAACGGGAGGCGCAACCAACTGAATTTTTACCCCTTACTATCTGTTTTTATATTTTTTGCTAATTTACTTTCATAATCTATCTTCCCTTTCTTAATCAATCTTTTTGTTATTTTTTGCTGTCTTTTAAAGTTTTCCCAATCCTCTATCCTCCCACTAGTTTTGGCTACCTTATAAGCCCTTGTTTTTAGTCGAATACTATCCTTAATTTCTTTACTTAGCCACGGATGACTGCCTTTTCTTTTACACCCTTTTCTTCTCAGTGGAATATATTTTTTTTGGAAGTTGTAAAATAACTCATAAATGTACACCACTGATCATGTATCGTCTTACCCTTTAATCTATTTTCCCAATCCACTCTACTAAATTCCGCTCGCATACCTTCATAGTCTCCTTTATTCAAGCTTAGCACGTTTGTTTGAGATCCAACCTTCTCACCCTCTAATTGAATATAGAATTCAACCATGTTATGGTCACTCATTCCAAGGGGATCCTTTACTAGGACATTTTTAATTAATCCTGTCTCGTTGCACAGGACCAGATCTAAGGTTGCTTGCCTCCTGGTCGGTTCAGTTACATACTGCTCAAGAAACCCATCCCTAATACACTCAATGAACTCATCCTCAAGGCAGCCCTGCCCAATTTGATTTGTCCAATTAATATGATAGTTAAAATCCCCCATAATTATAGATGTTCCCTTATTACAAGCCTCAGCTATTTCCCGATTGATACTCCGTCCAACAGAGTTGCAACTATTCGGAGGCCTATAGACTACACCCACTAGTGTTTTTTTCCCCTTATTATTCCTTATCTCCACCCAAACTGTTTCATTATCCTGATCTGTAGACCCAATATCATTTCTCTGTATTACAGTGATTCCTTCCTTTATTAACATAGCCACCCCACCTCCCCTTCCTTCCTGCCTGTCCTTCCTGATTGTTAAATAACCTGGTATGTTTAATTCCCAGGGATTGTCACCCTGCAGCCATGTTTCTGTAATGGCCACAAGATCATACCCATATGTAGTTATTTATGCCATTAACTCGTCTATTTTGTTACGAATGCTACGTGCATTCAGATAGAGAACTTTCAAATATGTTTTGTGACACTTAGTTCCTGCTTTTGCCCTTTTTATTACTTTACCTTTTACTCCATACCTTCTGCCCCTTCCTGACACACTCTGGTTTTTAATTCCCCCACTGCTACCTAAGTCTATGACCTTCTCTGTTGTCATTTTTATTATTTGCTCTCTAGGAACCTCCCCCCCACTAGTTAGTTTAAAGCCCTCTCTACAGCCCTAGTTATATGATCCGCCAGGACTCTAGTCCCAGCACTGGCCAAGTGAAGCCCGTCCCAACGGAACAGCTCCCTCCTGCTCCAGTACTGGTGCCAGTGTCCCAGGAAGCAAAACCCATTTCTCCCACACCAGTCTTTGAGCCACTCATTTAACTCTCTAATTTTATTTGTCCTAGCCAAATTCGCTTGTGGCTCAGGCAATAATCCAGAGATTATTACCCTTGAGGTTCTGTTTTTTAATTTGACCCCTAGCAGCTCATACTCCTTTAACAGAACCGGCTTCCTTGTACTATCTACGTCGTTTGTACCAACATGGACCACGACAACTGGATCCACCCCCTCCCACTGCAAGTTTCTTTCCAGCCCAGAGGAGATGTCCTTAACCCTGGCACAGCCTACGGGACTCTCGCTCTCGGCTGCAGAGAACTCTATCTATCCCCCTAATAATACTATCCCCTACCACTACAATATTTCTATTTACTCCCCCCTCTTGAATGGCCCCCCGCTCCATGGTGCTGTGGCCAGGTTGCTCATCCTCCCTGCAGTCCCTGCTCCTGTCCCCATAGGGAGTAAGAACCTCGAACCTGTTGGACAAGAGCAAGGGCTGCGGCTCCTCCAACACTACCTCCTGGATCCCCATACCTGCCTCACTCGTAGTCACACCGTCCTGTCCCTGACCATGGGCTACATCTGAATTAATTAACTTCATAGGTGTGACCACCTCCTGAAACACAGAGTCCAGGTACTTCTCCCCCTCCCTGATGTGTCGCAGTGTCTGAAGCTCAGACTCCAGCTCATCAACACGGAGCTGGAGTTCCTGTAGCAGCAGACACTTGTCACAGATGTAATCACCGTGAGCCTCAATGGGGTCCACCGGCTCCCACATCTCACAACAGTAACACATCACCTGCTCCATTCTATGTAATTAATTCAATTTTTTATTGTTAGTTATGGACACTCTCTGCCCGATTATAGATGCTAGTATCCCCTCTAATTAATTGGATTTAAATTAAATCAATCCCTCTAAATTACACCAGTTAAATGGTTTACCAACAGTCACTCTGCACCAGAAAGGCCTTATTAACTACAACTCACAGAGTTTAAGTTTAAAAAGTGCACCCTACACTCCACTCACCCGAACTCCCACTTACCCAAACTCAGCACTCTCTGCTGACTTGCATTCAGTGCTGGCTCGCACTCACACTGGTCTTTTTATACTTTTTGTTTGTTTACAGCCAAATGAGTCACCCCTGCTGATTGATTAGAAAACTGGTTTCCACTGCCTGCTGTGCCAATTTACTCCTACTGCAGTGTAAACTTGTTTTACTCTTCTTAAACCAACAGAATCCCAAATAGTTAACTTTTCCCCTTCACTTAAACTGCTTAAGTACTCTTATCTGGCTTATATTTCCTCCTCTGGCTCACATTGCCTCCTCTGGTGCATGTTGCAACCACTCTGGCC
This sequence comes from Squalus acanthias, assembly GCA_030390025.1. Classification (NCBI taxonomy): domain Eukaryota; kingdom Metazoa; phylum Chordata; class Chondrichthyes; order Squaliformes; family Squalidae; genus Squalus; species Squalus acanthias. Next base: position 109,464,322 of record CM059432.1, read on the forward strand.
CATGTTGCCTTTACTGGCTCACATTGTCTCCTCTGGCTCACGTTGCCTCCTCTGGCCGTACATTGTCTCCTCTGGCTCACATTGTCTCCACGGGCTCACGTTTTTTCCTCTGGCTGACTTTGCCTCTCCTGGCTCACGTTGCCTCCTCTGGCTCACATTGTCTCTTCTGGCTCACGTTGTCTCCTCTGGGTCACATTGTCTCCACGGGCTCATGTTTTTTCCTCTGGCTCACTTTGCCTCTCCTGGCTCACGTTGTCTGCTCTGGCTCACGTTGCCTCCTCTGGCTCACATTGTCTCTTCTGGCTCACGTTGTCTCCTCTGGGTCACATTGTCTCCACGGGCTCATGTTTTTTCCTCTGGCTCACTTTGCCTCTCCTGGCTCACGTTGTCTGCTCTGGCTCACGTTGCCTCCTCTGGCTCACATTGTCTCTTCTGGCTCACGTTGTCTGCTCTGGCTCACGTTACCTCCTCTGGCTCACATTGTCTCTTCTGGCTCACGTTGTCTCTTCTGGGTCACATTGCTTCCTCTGGCTCACACTGTCTTCTCTGGCTCATGTTGCCGCCTCTGGCCCATGTTGCCTCTTCTGGCTCACATTGTCTTCTCAGGCCCACAATGCCTTCTCTGGCTCATATTGTCTTCTCTGGATCACATTGTCTCTCCTAACTTACGTTGCCTTCTCTGGCTCACGTTGCCTCCTCTGGATCATGTTGCGTCCTCTGGCTCACATTGCCTCCTCTATTTCACGTTGTCTCTCCTGAGTCATGTTGTTGGTCTTTCTAGCGACCCCCACTGCCCAAGAATGAATTTAAAAAGAAATGATTCTAGCTGATGGTAGGGGAGAATTTCCTCTCTGTGCAACTAAATTATTAAACCATTAGAAATTTCAGTTTTAGGAATGAATATCCATGGCTCATGGAGCAAATGCTCCCAGTAACTCTCTTATAATGTTCGCTCAAACTCCTGGAAAAATTCCTCAGTCTGAGCTGTGACATCATACAAAATGCAGTTACAGTTCACATTGCCTCTCCCCGGGGTCGTGGGGTCACTTTCCAACTCCCCGGGGTCGTGGGGTCACATTCCCTCTCCCCGGGGTCGTGGGGTCACTTTCCCTCTCCCCGGGGTCGTGGGGTCACTTTCACTCTCCCCGGGGTCGTGGGGTCACTTTCCCTCTCCCCGGGGTCACTTTCCCTCTCCCCGGGGTCGTGGGGTCACTTTCCCTCTCCCTGGGGTCGTGGGGTCACTTTCCCTCTCCCTGGGGTCGTGGGGTCACTTTCCCTCTCCCCGGGGTTGTAGGGTCACATTTCCTCTCCCTGGGGTCATGGGGTCACATTCCCTCGCCCCGGGATCGTGTGGTCACTTTCCCTCTCCTTGGGGTCGTGGGGTCACTTTCCCTCTCCCCAGGGTCGTGGGGTCACTTTCCCTCTCCCTGGGGTCGTGGGGTCACATTCCCTCTCCCCGCAGTCGTGGGGTCACTTTCCCTCTCCCTGGGGTCGTGGGGTCACATTCCCTTTCCCCGGGGCCGTGGGGTCACATTCCCTCTCCCCGGGGTCGTGGGGTCACATTCCCTCTCCCCGGGGTCGTGGGGTCACATTCCCTCCCTCTGGGGGAATGGGTCACATGCCCTCTCCTTGGGGACGGGTCACATTAGGATGGGAGTTCCTATGGTTGTTGGGCCCAGTGACATTGTAAGTGTGGCAAGTTGGAATTTCACCATTCAGTCCTTTGAGCAAAATCGCCTACTATTCTGTTTGAACCTGTTCCCAACTTCATAAGAAATACCAAACAGAGGAAATCTTTACAAGGACAATGATGATGATGGTGTCACTCCACAAGTCAATCAGATGAGTTGTTAATTATTGGACTTTCCTAGCTCGTCAGCTCCCTTTGGGTTAGGATTTGCTGTGGCCACTATGTCAGCGACATCGAAAACATAAAGGAAGATGTCGTCTTACCGTTATTTCCTGTGAAATGTTCTTTCAAAATGCTATATTACTAGGATTAACACGCAGCCACCAGAAATGATGTCCCTGTTCACTCTCCTAGCTTACAATTTGTTCTTACTCTTGTGTTAATGTCACACTCTAACGTGCAGTGGGTTTATCTCTATTTGCCACGTTAGTCTCAGTTACCTCCTCCTCTGTTACTAATATCACACGATTGTAATGGGATGGGACAAAAACTGTTGTTGACTCTACTCTATATTTTGCTATACTATTTCAAACATTAGCCAAGCCACTAAGGCCTAGAAATTCGTTTGCCCCCAAAAACGGGCACGGGGATCGCGATGCGCTCGCAACCCGCGCCCCTTCAGAGGACTGCAGGCAGCACACAAACTTCGTGCTGCCTGCTCAAATCCATGATTGTGGCCTTCAGCCCAGCATTGAATGCTCAGCTGGGGGCCCAAGCTCATGCGAGGCTAGCACCGATTAAAGCTAGCCTACACTACTTAAAAGCAGCCTGCATCTCTTAAAGGGGAGGTACATTCTGCCTGCAGCAGATCATTGAACTGACTGAGGAAGTGGAAAAAATCAATTAATGATGGCACAACAGGGGAGAGAGCATGTACCAAGGTTCTCGGAAGCAGCACTGAAGGCCTTGGTGCAGGAGGTCAATAGGAGGAGAGAGGTGCTGTTTCCACAGGGGGCAAGAAGGCCCTCCAGGCAACAGACCAAATTACATTGGGAGCAGACAGCCACCGTGGTGAATGCTAGCATTGTAGCCCCAAGGACATGGACGCAGTGCAGGAAGAAGTTTAGTGACCTCACATGATTGGTCAAGGTCAGTAAATTCATCTTAAAATGCCATATCCCACAAACTGTACCACTAGCCTCACACACTGCTCAATTCACCACTCCCCCATCACTCACCTACCAACAATCTATACCAAACACAACCTTGCATTCATAGCTCCAGCTCACCCTCACACACTTACCACTGCTGCAAGCCTCTCACCCACATCTCACAACTTGAACACACTGTCAGCTATTCAACTATAGCAGGCACATCACCCAAACACATTGCACCACACTCACTGACACACTTCCCCTTTCTAGCAGAACCTAACCAGCGGGGGACAGGTGCGCCTGTATCACCTCACCCCGTTGGAGGAGACGTTGCTGGCCATTCTTCTGAGGGGCATGGCTGAACCCATGGCCAGCGGCGGAATTGAAAGAGTACAAGATGGCGGTATCCTCATACATTATGCTCCTTCTCACATCCCACTTCCCCCTCATCACGCAATCTCTTCTGATTTACAAGTTGCACATGGTGTAAGCATGCACCTCTTGCTTCACCCACCCCGCATCCCCCTCACCACAACCTTATCCTTGTGTCTTTTTCATTTCATGCACCCAAGAAATCCAACCTGCCCAGCCAGTGGTTGTAGAAGAAGAGGGAGAGGAGAGTGAAGAAGAAGAAGAAACACCGTCACTCGATCTGACACTCACAGCCACCAGCTGGCACTGCATGGAGTTTAGAGGGTAGCTTAGAGGCGGGATCTGCACGTGGCGAGTCACTGGGCACAAGTGGGCTGCAGCCAGGGCAGGGGGAAAGGGTAGAGCAGGTGCCAGCTCCCCGGAGGACGAGGTCGCACACAAGTTCTGCTGCAGAGGACTCAGATGAGGATTTTGATGGGGCAGCCTATAGAAGAACACTGATGGGTACGCACAACGAAATACATGGTGTATTGGCAGGCCTACCAGAAAGCCTGAGTGCCATGTCAAGATGCATTAACCTTGCACAGGGCTTTGCGCAGAACTTGGAACCCATCCTTTGCAGCATGGAAATTAGCAGATCCATTAGTGCACTTGTGGACCCAACCATCATGCAGCGTCTGATGGCTGATGTCTCAGCTTCCATTGCGGTACAAGCACAAGCCACACAATGTCTGAGTAGAAGCTCAGACTGCTCTCATGCAGGCTCAGCTTGCTGCCACACAAACTCAGACTGCTGCCATCATGGCTGGGTTTACCAGTGTGGAAAGAGGCTTCAGGATGTCACAGCATTCCAGCAATCTGTCCTCCAACTGATGGCTAGGAATATGGAGGTGCCGCCCGGGGGGGAGTGACAGTGGCTCCGTGGAGCACGAACCTGCTGTCCTCTCTCTCAGGATGACAGCATTCGTCCTCCCACCACTGCCACTCCGTCAGTGCCCTTGCTGTTGCCTGTCAGCCAGCCCAGACTGCTACCGCCCATGCCAAGGTGGTGCAGTCTGCAGCCGGGTCTTCTAGGCACAGAGGTGCTCAAGGTCGTCTTGCAAGGCCATCTGCAGTCTCCTCCACTGAAAGTCAGCAGCCTTCCACCGGCCATGCTGCAGCCATTGGCGTAACACTTCGTAGGAGCACTAGGACAGGCAAAGGCACACTGAAGACAAGCACTAAGGGAATGCACAAGGGCGATTAGTTGACTTTGTTCGGTTATATTGCATGGATTGATGGATAAAGTTGGATTGGAATGTTTTTTTAGTGACATGTTTTTTTTATTTCAGCATTGTGGCCAAGAGGAGGCTGTGATGGTCAGTAACCGAGGAAAGATAAGGTGTGTGACTATTGTTGAATGGAAAATTGGGGTTGCGTTCACTCGTACCACAGTCTGATGAGTCAATCATAGAGAGCCCGGGCAGAAAGGGGCTGTCTGGATTGCCTCCTCCCTTCCGCTTCTCCTCATCCACTTCCTCCTCTTCCACTTCCACCTCCTCCTCTCATAGAATCATAGAATCATAGAAAGTTATAGCACAGAAGGAAGCCATTTCGGCCCATCGTGTCCGCGCTGGCCAACAAAGAGCTATCCAGCCTAATCCCACTTCCCAGCTCTTGGTCCGTAGCCCTGCAGGTTAGAGCATCCCAAGTGCACATCCAAGTACTTTTTAAATGTGGTTAGGGTTCCTGCCTCTACCACCCTTTCAAGCAGCAAGTTCCAGACCCCCACAACCCTCTGGGTGAAGAAATTTCCCCTCAAATCCCCTCTAAACCTTCCACCAATTACTTTAAATCTGTGCCCCCTGGTTTTTGACCCCAGTGCTAAGGAAAATAGATCCTTTCTATCCACTTTATCTATGCCCCTCATAATTTTATATACCTCAAAAAGGTCTCCCCTCAGCCTCCTCTGTTCCAAGGAAAACAGACCCAGCCCCTATCCAGTCTTTCCTCATAGCTAAGATTCTCTACTCCCGGCAACATCCTTGTAAATCTCCTCTGTACCCTCTCTAGTGCAATCACATCTTTCCTGTAATGCGGTGACCAGAACTGCACACAGTACTCTAGCTGAGGCCTAACTAGTGTTTTATACAGTTGAAGCATAACCCCCCTGCTCTTGTATTCTATGCCACGGCTAATAAAGACAAGCATTCCGTATGCCTTCTTAACCACCTTATCTACCTGGCCTGCTACCTTCGTTCCTCTACACTACTCAGTGTCCTACCATTTAATGTGTATTCCCTCTCCTCCGCCTTCTCCTCCTCAGCTGGTCGCTGTATGCCTGGTGGAAAAGGCTGTGCCCTCATGATGGCGAGGTTGTGGAGCATGCAGCAGACCACCACGAATCTTGAGATGCGTTCTGGTGAGTACTGCAGGGATCCTCCAGAGTGGTCCAGGCAGCCAAAACGTTGTTTAAGGACGCCAATGGTCTGCTCTATCAGATTCCGTGTGGCAGCATGGCTCTCATTGTACGCATGCTGCCTATGTGTGGTTGGGTTGCAGAGCAGAGTCATGAGCCAGGTGGTCAGCGGATAGCCCTTGTCACCCAGTAGCCACCCTCTGGTTTGTCTTGTTGGCTCGAAGACTGAGGAAACAGTGGACTGGTGCAGAATGAAAACATCATTACTGCTGCCAGCGTATCGGGCATTCACCATCATGATGTGCTGAGCATGGTCGCACACCAACTGCACATTCAGCGAGTGGTAACTTTTGCGGTTGCGGTACATCTCAGCATTTAGATGCGGTGCCCACAAAGCCACTTGCCTGCAGTCGTTGGCACCCTGCACCATGGGGAAGCCCACTTTCCTGGCAAAGCCACATGCACACTCCACCTGCTTCTCTCTGGTCGGAGAGAAGACAATGAAGTCCCCTCTCATGGTGTAAAGAGCGTCTGTCACCTCTCTTACGCAGCAGTGGATGGCGAACTGGGAGATGTTACAGATGTCGCCTGCTCCAGCCTGGAAGGATCCCGGTGAAAAGAAATTCAGAGCCACGGTTACCTTCACAGCCATTGGCAGCGCTGTCCTTGCCCTGGTGTGAGGCTGCAGATCTGGTTCTAAGAGGTGGCAGAGTTCTGTGATCACCTTCTTTGTAAAGCAGACACCTCACACACTGCTCCTTGCTCAGGTTGAGGTAAGAGAATTACTCTTGGAAGACCCTCAGTGGGTAAGTCCTCATGCTGAGAGCCCTGCGCCCCCTCCTCCTCCCTCTGTAAGCAGCTTGTTCCCTTCTTCATTGCCTCTGCTCCATCTCCCTGTCATGCTGCAGACCAAGGAGGATGACAACTAGAGCAGCCAACGACTGGGAGCAAGTGGTCTGACCAGAGCCCTGGAAGACAGAAGCAAGGCCTTCTCTACTTGCAACACCACTCCCTGTCACCTCACCAACTTTAAACAACTATAGAAAGCTCCAAACACTTCCACAAACTTACACTTGCTGTTAGGGAGGGAGTTCCAGGATTTTGACCCAGCGACGATGAAGGAATGACGATATATTTCCAAGTCAGGATAGTGTGAAACTTGGAGGGGAACATGCAGGTGATGGTGTTCCCATGCACTTGCTGCCCTTCTCATTCTAGGTGGTAGAGGTTGCGGGTTTGGGAGGTGCTGCCGAAGAAGCCTTAGCGAGTTGCTGCAGTGCATCTTGTAGATGGTACACACTGCAGCCCCGGTGCACCGGTGGTGGAGGGAGTGAATGTTTAAGGTGGTGGATGGGGTGCACAGTTTTGGTCTCCTTATTTAAGAAAGGATATGCTTGCCTTTGAGGCAGTGCAACGAAGGTTCACTAGATTGATCCCAGGAATGAGAGGGCTGTCCTATGAGGAGAGAAACATAGAAAAATAGGAGCAGGAGTAGGCCATTCGGCCCTTCGAGCCTGCTCCACCATTCAATATGATCATGGCTGATCCTCTATCTCAATACCATATTCCCGCTCTCTCCCTATACCTTTTGATGCCTTTTGTGTCGAGAAATCTATCTATCTCTTTCTTAAATATATTCAGTTCAGAGATTGAGTAGATTGGGCCTATACTCTCTGGAATTTAGAAGAATGAGAGGTGATCTCATTGAAACATAATAAGATCTGAGGGGGATTGGCAGGGTAGATGCTGAGAAATTGTTTCCTCTGACTGGAGAGTCTAGAAATAGGGAGAATAGTTTCAGGATAAGGGGCCGGCCTTTTAAGACTGAGATAAGGAGGAATTTCTTCACTCAGAGGGTTGTGAATATTTGGAATTCTCTGCCCCAAAGTGCTGTGGATGCTCAGTGGCTGAGTATATTCAAGGTTGAGATAGATAGATTTTTGGACTCCAGAGGAATTAAGGGATAAGGGGATAGGGCAGGAAAGTGGAGTTGAGGTCGAAGATCAGCCATGATCTTATTGAATGGCAGAGCAGGCTCGAGGGGTTGTATGGCCTACTCCTGCTCCTGATTCTTATGTTCTTATGTGCCAGTCAAACGGGCCGCTTTCTCCTGGATGGTGTCGAGCTTTTTGAGTGTTGTTGGAGCTGCACTCATCCAGGCAAGTGGAGAGTATTCCATCACACTCCTGACTTGTGCCTTGTTGATGGTGGAAAGGATTTGGGGAGTCAAGAGTGAGACACTTGTCACAGAATACCCAGCCTCTGACCCACTCTTGTTGCCACAGTATTTATGTGGCTGGTCCAGTTAAGTTTCTGGTCAATGGTGACCCCCAGGATGTTGATGGTGGGGGATTCAATGATGGTAATGACGTTGAATATCAAGGGGAGGTGGTTAGACTCTCGCTTGTTGGAGGGAGTCATTGCCTGGCACTTGTGTGGCACGAATGTTACTTGCCACTTATCAGCCCAAGCCTAAATGTCGTCCAGGTCTTGCTGCATCCGGGCATGGACTGATTCATTATCTGAGGAGTTGTGAATGGAACGGAACACGATGCAATCATCAGCGAACATCCCCACTTCTGACCTTATGATGGAGGGAAAGTCATTGATGAAGCAGCTGGAGATGGTTGGGCCTAGGACACTGCCCTGAAGAACTCTTGCAGCGATGACCTGGGGCTGAGATGATTGACCACCAGTGGTTGATGATCCCTTTAAATATCGCTGGTAGGGGGTCCTTGCAACTGCTGAATGCATTTTCAGCTGTGCGAGGTTAACACAGGGCGTTACTTTCAACATTGAGGATGAAAATGACAGCGCTGGCATCAAATCGATGATTGACATCACGATCTGCCTACTCTACTTATTTCAGCACACTTTCCCATTGCCAACGGTAACACCCTCACCAAGATGGCATCCGGTGATGCTCGGACCAGAATTGTGCGCACAAGGCTCGAACACCATTTTTGACCCAAAATGGCACTTATAGCACCCAAACAACAGGTGCTACGCAATCAAAATTTTAGCTGTAATTATCTATTTAATGTTAATAACTTGGTCAAACTTCATTTAATTCCATTTAGTTTTACTATCTCCCTACTATTGATCACATTTACTGACACTATGATAGAGAGTGAGTGGCAGCTTAATGCCCTCACTACTAATCTATCTCGACTTTTGTCTGTATGTCGCTGTGTCTGTTGCAGTGATTGATATTTCATAACATGAAATGGTGTTAAAAAAAAGTGCATTAGCTCAGGCTTCTAGAAATTGTTTCCAGTTGTCTTTGCTGTGCACCAATTTATTGCAGAGGCCCTGATTGCAAGGATGATTGAGTGCCCTGGGTAACCTGGTGTGGGAGGACAAGGTGGCCCCCATCAATCTGGTGCTGAATTACAAAGCGTAACAGCTCTGGAAATCCAACAGGAGGTGGTGCATCTGGACCTAAGAGCTGAGACGCTCCTGCCCCAGACCACCGCTCCTGGCCCTGCTGAGGCTCACGGGGTCAGGTGGAGTGCCATGATTTACTCCACAATGGCAAGCTAAGGGCGGGTCTGCAACACACCCTTCCCCCAATCCTGCCAAAGTGGCCCGAAATCCATGCTGAAAACTTGCAACCCAGGAGTGGGGGAGGCCATGCCTCCCTCCTGAAAAGAAAACTGTGGGTACCCCCGAGGCCCCCTTACAAATGGAGCCACTTAAAAAATGTAAACACTTTAGTGCCAGATCTTTGGGGGGCAAGTTGGGGTGCAGGCCTCAAGCCCGGCCTGGACCTACAGGTGGGTCGATAGCCCACTTTATCTCTCGCTGCATACCAGCGCTAACCGTACCAGATTCCTCTGAAGGCCTAGGGTGCAGGTACACCTGACGTTTGCGGTCCTCACCCTGCACTTTGCTTTGATGGCCTTGTAAGTGGTAGGTAGAGGTCATCCCAGAAACCTTGGCCAGGACTCGGCAAGTCCAAGTCAGGGCTTAGTTTCCACTGGATGCGTGCTGGAATAGTCATGGATGCAATGAATGAAAATGAGCAGTCATTTTATATATTATCGAACAAATATGATCCAATAAACAGGAAATCCTAAAGTCTAGACCACTATAAAAAGTACGCTTTTTGTCGTCACAGCTGAATGCCCCAGATCTTGGTAACCTCAGTACCTGTGGTATCTTTAAAGTCTAGGGCCTAGAAATTCCAAACCTGTGCGCCGGCTGTTAACTCTGGTTTGCTGCAAAAAAAGGCGGCAGCCTCCCTTCCTCTTCCTCCTCCTCCTCTTCCTCCTCCTCCTCCTCCTCCTCTTCCTCCTCCTCCTCCTCTTCCTCCTCCTCCCTTTTCTAGCAGCTTGCCCTGCTCTGTGTGTCCTCTGCTCATTCTCCCAATCATGCTCTATTCCAAGAGGAAGGCCTACTACTGCAACCATGTCTGGAAGCAATTCATTTGTGCAGAAGCCTTGAAGTCAACAAAAAGTACTTCAGCTCCTGCCACACCACTCCCTGTAGACTTCTGAAACTTGGAACAACTGTGGGAAGTACCAAAACCATTTGGAATTGTAACAACAGCCAGAAGAAATAAATCAGCAACTAACCTGTAAATAGTTGATGATCCCTTCAAATAGCGCTGGTGGTGGGGGGGGGGGGGGGTGGTCCTTCCTGCTGCTCAATGCGTGTTCAACTGTGCAAGGTTAAGAGAGGGCGTTAGCTGGAGTGTGGAGATCCTAATTGGCAGCCGTGGCATCAAATCAGCGTTGCCTTGACGTCGTGATCTGTCTGCTCTACATACGTCATGCGGACATTAAGGGCTGGATTTTGTCTTGGGGTCAGGTTGAGGTCGTGTTACCCACATTTCGTGTTGCCCCCCCGACTCCAGATTAATGTGGATTAATGATGCGATTTTAACTTAATTGGCCAATTGAGTTCCAACATGTGGGAACCCATGGCCAATGAGTTATTCCAGTCTGAAAGTCGCCTCCGATGACGTCATCATTGCTGCTGCATTTAAGGTCTGCAGCAAGCCTTGCTTCCTCTGCAGGCTGCCAAGCTTTTGGACCTGTAATCTAAGCACCTGCAGCAGGAATGGCCAGCCAACGGCCCAGGGCTGCTCCCAGATTCCATGATGTTGCCCTTCAGGCTTTGGTAGATGGAGCAAGAGCCAACAAGGAGGTGCTCTTCCCCTCCTCAGGGAGGAAGAAGCCTCCCCAGCAGACAAAGGCTGTGTGGGTCCAGATCACCCAGGAGGTCACCTCTTTATCTTTGACAAGCAGAACCTGGATCCAGTGCAGGAAGAGGTTTCATGACCTTCTACGTACTGCTAAAGTGAGTATGACTTTCCCTTCACCCTCAACCTGATCCCCATTGCCTCTCCTCACCAGCACTCAGCTTTAGCAACCTCTTCCTCCATATCCCACTTGACACTGACATCCATGCACCCTTACCCATTCCCTCTCCCTCTATGGTCACATTCACCTTACTATTTGACTATGCAGCCCTCACACTCCCTTTCACTGTCATGCTTTGAAAACAACTTACAACACACGGGGAGGGCCCTTAGTCTCACCAGCTCAATCCATTTTGTCTCCTTCTAAGCATCTATGCTATGGATTCTCTACACTCACTCCTTCAATCTCACTCAAACTCCACTTGTCTCCCTCATTGCAGGAAAATTGGAGGGTGGCCAATGTAACCCCTCTTTTTAAAAAAGGAGGGAGGGAGAAAGCAGGGAATTATAGACCGGTCAGCCTGACATCGGTCGTGGGTAAAATGATGGAATCAATTATTAAAGATGTCATAACAGACCATTTGGAAAGTGGCGACATGATAGGTCCAAGTCAGCATGGATTTGTGAAAGGGAAATCATGCTTGACAAATCTTCTGGAATTTTTTGAGGATGTTTCCAATAGGGTGGACAGGGGGGAACCAGTAGATGTGGTGTATTTGGACTTTCAGAAGGCCTTCGACAAGGTCCCACACAAGAGATTGGTGAGCAAAGTTAAAGCACATGGGATTGGGGGTACTGTGTTGACGTGAATTGAGAACTGGTTGGCACACAGGAAACAAAGAGTAGGAGTAAATGGGTACTTTTCAGAATGGCAGGCAGTGACCAGCGGGGTACCGCAGGGTTCGGTGCTGGGACCCCAGCTGTTTACATTATATATTAATGATTTGGACGAAGGGATTAAATGTAATATCTCCAAATTTGCGGATGACACTAAATTGGGAGGCAGTGTGAACAATGAGGAGGATGCTAGGAGGCTGCAGAGTGACTTGGACAGGTTGGGTGAACGGGCAAATGTATGGCAGATGAAGTACAATGTGGATAAATGTGAGGTTATCCACTTTGGTGGTAAAAATAGAGAGGCGGACTATTACCTGAATGGTGGCAGATTAGGGAAAGGGGAGGTGCAACGAGACCTGGGCGTCATGGTAGATCAGTCACTGAAGGTGGGAATGCAAGTGCAGCAGGCAGTCAAGAAAGCAAACGGAATGATGGCCTTCATAGTAAGGGGATTTGAGTACAGGAGTAGGGAGGTGATGCTGCAGTTGTACAGGGCCTTGGTGAGGCCACACCTGGAGTATTGTGCGCAGTTTTGGTCTCCTAACTTAAGGAAGGACATTCTTGCTATTGAGGGAGTGCAGCGAAGGTTCACTAGATTGATTCCTGGGATGGCCGGACTGACATATCAAGAATGATTGGGTCAACTGAACTTGTATACTCTGGAGTTCAGAAGAATGAGGGGGGATCTTATAGAGACATTTAAAATCCTGACTGGTTTAGACAAATTAGATGCGGGCAGAATGTTCCCAATGTTAGGGAAAACTAGAACCAGGGGTCACAGTCTAAGGATTAAGGGGAAGCCATTTAAGACTGAGCTGAGGAGGAACTTCTTCACCCAGAGAGTGGTGAATCTATGGAATTCTCTTCCACAGAAGGTTGTTGAGGCCAGTTCGCTAAATATATTCAAAAGGGAGTTAGATATAACACTCACAACTAGGGGGATCAAGGGGTATGGCGAGAAAGCAGGAATGGGGTACTGAGGTAGCATGTTCAGCCATGAACGCATTGAATGGCAGTGCAGGCTCGAAGGACCGAATGGTCTACTCCTGTACCTATTTTCTATGTTTCTAAAAGAGAGCTCACAATAAAAGGGAAAGAGCCAGGACAGGAGGAGGGCCACCCTCATTAGCCCAGCTCACCCCCTGGGAGGAGGCGGTCCTGGAGATCGTGGGCGTCCAGGAGGAAACGCAAGTGGGGGACGGACAGACGGGTGCAGCAGAGCAAGCTGGTGACTGAATAGTGTTCCATCTCTCTCATTGACATTGCATGAGTTGCTGATAATGAATCTGAAGCTCTAACAGATGGATTTATGATCATCTGCAATATGCAACGTGCATGTAACCTTGGCATCACATCTCTGACTCTTTCCTTTACTCCCCCACAGGACCATCGCAAGCACCCATCCCCACTAGCCAGGAGGAGCAGCCTGAGCAGACAGACTCCTCAGAGGAAGCTGCAACCTCTGAGGGCGCAGCGTCAGCAGAACTAAGCACACCCAGCACCAGCGCAGACACTCACACCTCGGTGGGACCCTCGGGACATAGAGTAGAGTTGTCACCTGGTGTATCACAGCTCACAAGTGAGCATCAGCAGATGGTGGAGACAGGGACAGCAATGGAGAGTCCTCGTCGCAGTGGAGAGGACGCTCCCAGCTCGGCTCAGCTGCATGTCGACCCTCTGCCTCTGGGGCCATCCATAAGATCAGCGGTGCTGGGACTCCAGGAACAGATGCAGGAGTCTCTGACAGGTTTTATCTCCAGGGTCGCTGCGAGTGTGGAGCGAATGGAGGAGTCCATAGCGAACATGAGCAGAGCCTTTGTGGAGTCATTGGCGCATGAACGCATCACCATGGAAAGGATGGCAACCTCCATGGAGGTGATAAGTTGCCAGAGTGCAGAAAACATGGTCATTGTTCTGAATAGAATGACATCTCTGGAGGAGCGATGGTCATCTATTGAACAGAGAAACCAAACCTTCATGGAAGTCCTTCTGAGTAGGACTTCCAGTGCAGATACGGGTCCCCATGGCCCCCCTGATGTGCAGCAAGGTGCTCTCAAGCCACTTGCAAGCACTGAGGTGGACCTGACCCATGAGAGGGATGTTGGTGGCACACAACAAGGAGGTGGGGGCTCCTCTCCAAGCGCTCACACTTCCATGCCACTGACAAGTCCTCGGTCAGAGCCCCACCAGAGTTCGCACCCAAGTGAGATCGGCGTCTCAACCCCTGCCCAGCCGTAGGAGCAGCAGAATGTTGCCGAGCCCTCGCAGGTTCGCAACCCCAGAGGACGCCCGCCAAAGGAGTCGAGACATGAGCAACAACAAAGTGAGCAGGGGGCCTCCACTTCTGCTGAAGCCACAGGGGAAGCACCACGTAGGAGCACGCGTAAGAGAAAGAAACTGCACAAATAGTCACAAGGGTAGTCACTTGGGTGAATTTTGATGTGTATTGTTAAAAAGCCATCAGGTCTAAAGTTTAATTAAAAACTCTGATGGCTACAGCTGCAGTTGTGGCGTCTGTCATTTCGCTAATGGGACTTCCACAATGAGGCCTTAGGATAACTTGCAATTGTCAGTATGGTGGTCACATTATTAGGGATCCGTTGGGTCTGGGCCATTGTCGTAGCTCTGGTAAGAAGCTGCAAGGCAAAAGTGCTTTGTTGTCTTGACTAAGCAAATCTGGCCAAGATGAATGCGTTCCTTGCATGGCAGCTATGGTCTTGCGTAATGCTGCCGCTGGTTGAGGGGCCTCTGCAATTTGTTCGTTCTCTCTCTCCTCCTCCTTCTCCTCCTCCTCATCTGAGGAGGCTATGTGAGGAGCCACTTGGTCCTCCGGCATCTGTAAGCCACAACGCTGTGCCATGTTGTGAAGTGCACAGCAAACCACGACGATTCTGGAGACCCTGGCTGCTGAGTATTGCAGGGCTCCACCTGATCTATCCAGGCATCTGAAGCGCATCTTCAGCAAGCTGATGGTTTGTTCGATTATGGATCTGGTGGAAATGTGGCTGGAGTTGTAGCTCTCCTCAGCTGCGTTGGATGGGCTACTCAACAGCGTCATTAGCCACGTCCTCAGGGGATAGCCCTTGTCTCCAAGTAGCCATCTGTGAAGTTGGTCTGGCGGACTGAATAGCGGAGGCACACTAGACTGGCGCAGTATGAAGGAGTCATGGCAACTGCCAGGGTACTTGGCACAAACATGCAGAACTTCCTTGTTGTGGTCACACACGAGCTGAACGTTGAGGGAGTGGAAGCCCTTGCGGTTGACAAAAATACCTGGATTGCAAAGGGGTGCCTTAAGGGCCACATGTGTGCAGTCAACGACGCCCTGCACCCTTGGAAAGCCTGCCAGATTAGCTAATCCAACTGCACGCGCCGTGACACTTGCTCGATCCTTGGTGAAATGGATGTGATTGTGCGCGATGGCAAAGAGGGCATCGGTTACCTGCGTGATGCAAGTGTGTGCGGCCGCCTGGGAGATGCTGCTGATGTCTGCTGCTGATCCCTGGAATGAGCCTGAGGCAAAAAAGTTCAGTGCGGTGGTGACTTTGACGGCCACTGGTAAGGGGTGTCCACCTGGTCCTCTGGGCTCCAGGTCTTGTTGCAGCATTGCGCAGATGTCACCCACTACCTCTCGTGAAAGTCGGAGCCGCCTTTGGCACTGCTGCTCAGACATGTTGAGGTAGCTGACCCTCTGTCTGTAGACCCTTTTTGGGGGGTATCTCCTGCGCCGACGGCCTTCCATGCGCTGGCCCCTTCTGTCCTGTGCAGCTTCAGGTGGGTGAGCAGCAGCTTGGCGTTCATGCTGTTGCTGCTGCTGTTGGTGGTGCTGTTGTTCATGGTTCTGCTGGTGCCGCGGCTGCTGTTCCTCCGCATCGGATACCCAGGAGGGAAGGAAATAAATGGCTCCCATGCCTCTGGGAAATGTCTCAGTTGAGGAAGCCCTCAATGAGGGTGGTGAGAGGGGTTTCCCAGGAGGTCACACTGCAGATGGGTGTCAGGCTCCAAACTTCCAGAGCTGTGGTTATGCCTTCTAAAAGTTCCCCCAGACCTGTTACAACAAAGTCCTGCCACCTGCAATTGATGGCTGATCAAATCCCCTATTTAAAGGTTGAGCTGCAGCTGATAGTCAGCAATCCACTTGTGCTCCCACCAGGTTTCACTGGAGTGTTTCCCATCAGGCGTGCTTCATGTGGGAAAAGGGTTAAAGTGCCTAAAATGGTTCAAAATGGCATTACTGAGCCACTTTAGGGATAGTTAAGAGCATTAATGGCCTCTCGCACCTCTTGGAGGCGGGACGGAGTCGGGAACCCCGCGACCCATTTTGTCAAAATTGCATGGAGGCGTGTTGGAGTCGGGATGGGGTCGGGACCCCCGAATCTGCTACTTTAACCCCCCCGCCTCCAAACCCGACTCCACGGGGCATTCAAAATCCAGCCCTAAGTGCGTGCATGCTAACCCCTTTACCAATATGGTATCTGGCGCACTTTGCATCAGAAGTGTGCGCGCACGCCGCAGACATCATTATGAAACCCTAAGAGGACTCATAGCACCCAAAAAACAGGTGCTACCGAGCCCAATTTTGCGCCACAAAGTAGGGATAATGGATATGTACTCCAATTGGCAGGATGTAACTAGTTATGTCCCCCAAGGATCTATACTGGGGCCTCAGCTTTTCACTATATTTATCAATGTTCTAGATGAATGAATAGAGAGATTTAGAGGTCCATGTACAGAAATCACTAAGGCTGCGATTTTACGAACCTCGGCAGATCCGTGGTGGGTGACATGGGTGGCGGGTCCCGACCCTGCTGTTGGCTCCAGCCCACTGTCCAAAATGATTTTCCCGAGATTGGGCTTGTTAAACCCGCCCAGCGCGTTTGCCAGCCAATTAGAGGAAGCAGGTCTAATGACGTCATTTGATGAAATGTCATCAACCGGTTTCCTTAAAGGGACCATGTCCAAATTTAGTTTAATATTTGTGCTGTCAGTGTTCTACTGCATTGAGGTGCTGCAAACACTGACAATTACTGCACTGAGGTACCGGGCTGCACCCAGGCTCTCCCATGACTCTCTCCATATGCTTATGGAAGGAGTTACAGAACACAGGGAGGTCCTCTTCCCTTCCCATGGGTGGAAGAGACCTCCCTAGGAGATCAACACAGCCTGGTTGCACATTGCAGAGGAGGGCACAAGCAGGGATGTCGTCAGGAGGACCAGGTGCAGTGCCGCAAACGTTTCAATGATCTCAGTAGATCACAAAACGTTAGTACAAAGCCACACTCAACCTCATCCTGCTGTGCCTCTCATCACATCCCCATCACTCTGCCTTCCCTACCCTACTCCTGCACATCCTTACTCACACCAACTTACCTTGCACCTCCACCGATCCCTCTCTATCTACATTTTCACTTCCCCATCTCACTAGCCACCCCTCACACTCACCCTCATCCTAGTGCAATCATACCAACTAACAACACACAAGGGTAGGCACTTCGGTGTTTTATGCAATATTCATATGAAGTTTCTGATAATGTGGTGTTAAATATTGAAACCTTTATTTTCAACACTTTGCGTTCTTGGACAGATTTGTGTGCACCTTTGGAAGTGGCTTAGTGAGTTGCAGTGAATAATGAGACATAACGGTACCCCCCGCAATGGTGATGAGTGTGAACTGAATAGCTTGGGCATTGCAGGAATGCTTTATGGTGTTGGTGTGGGGTGGTGCTAACCTGGCGCATCATGTGGCAGCCAGGGCGTACAGTGTCAAGTGAAATAAATCTGGCCATGGTGAGGCCATCGCTGGCCTCCCGGGCAGCAATGTGGTCGGGTGCTGTTGCCCTGTGTCCTGTGCAGCATCAGTTGAATGCGGAGAAGGCTGGTGGTGTTGTTGGTGCTGCTGGTGTGCCTGGTGCTGCTGGTGTTGGGGCTGAGACCCAAGGTGAGAGTTTCAATGGCACCCATGCTGATGGAATAGATGGCAGGTGAAGTAGAGATGACAGAAGTGATCTGTCAATGGTGGGAGAGGTAATGAGTTCAGACTGGATGGAGACTTGCAGCATCCTGAATCTGTAGTGGAAATGCAGTTGAGAGAAGCTGGTGGTTAAGGGAACATTTCTCAATCAGCTGGGAGCTTTGACTTGACATTTGAAGCTGTCAACTCATCAGCTGATTCAATGGCCACTGACCTCCCCCCTCAGCTCTACAGACGAGGTCTAGGCACAGTGTGAAACTGGTGAGCGACCTGTCAAATCCAAGAAACTGGGAAAAAACCATTGATAAGTGGCTGTAAACAAGCCACTAATGATTTTAATTGCCTCCCCCACCGCTGCGTGTTGGGTCTGCTCAGTGCTGACAGACCCGACATTTGGTAAGGGTGGGTGGCGGGTTCACAGTGGGGTCCCGACCTGCTGGAGAAAAAAACACTTTCCCACCAGACCCACCACCAATCGTGCCCACTGACCCCCTGCAAAATCCAGCCCTAAAAGTTAGTGGAAAGATACAAAAAATAATTTAAAAGGCTAATGGAATGTTGGCCTTTATCTCAAGGGAGATGGAGTACAAAGGGGTGGAAGTTGTATAAAATTCTGGTAGCCCTGCATCTGGAGCACTACGTTCAGTTCTGGGCACTGGACCTCAGGAAGGATATACTGGCCTTGGAGTTGGTGCAGCACAGATTCATCGGAATGATACCAGGGTTAAAAGGATTAAATTATGAGGACAGGTTACATGGACTGGTCTTGTATTCCCTTGAGTAAAGAAAGTTAAGGGGCGATCTAATTGAGACGTTTAAGATGATTAAATGATTTGATAGGTTAGATAGAGACAAACCATTTCCTCTGGTGGGGGAGACCAGAACAAGGCGGCATAACTTAAAATTAGACCAAGGCTGTTCGGAGGTGTTTCTTTGCACAAAAGGTAGTGGAAATGTGGAACTTTCTCCTTCAAAAAGCTGTTGAGGCGAGGTCAATTGTAAAATTCAAAAATTAGATCGATAGATTTTTGTTAGGTAAGGCTATTAAGGGACACGGAGCAATGGTGGGTAAATGGAGTTGAAGTATAGATCAGCCATGATCTCATTGAATGGTGGAACAGGCTTGAGGGGCTGAATGGCCTACTCCTGTTCCTATGTTCCTTCCTACCCTTTAAGCTGAATTTGTGCTTCTAACTCAAATTTTCCCTACGTTGACTACACTTCAAAAGTACTTAATTGGCTGTAAAGTGCTTTGGGACCTCCTGAGGTTGTGAAATGTTGTATATAAATGCAAGTTCTTTCTTCACTTATAGGTTTTATTTCTTATGCAATGTTCATTCATGTGCAGAGCTCTTACTGGTAACTGTCCCCACCCTGCCAATATGCCCTGATGGTGTTTTTCCCATGCTTTTTGACTTAACAAACTTCTATTTTGTTAATATTGAGACTTTATAAAGATTTATTAACATTGGGGAGACTTTTTTTTACATGAGTAACTGAATTATTTGACAGTAAGTTGAGCTGCAGCTTTGGAGGAATTCATCCATAGTGTTATATAATCAACAGGAACAAACACCCATATGAATTGATGTTGTCTTTTAAAATATATTCATTGACAAGAGCACAACATACACTTAAGAAGGCAGAGGAAGCGCATTTTCAGATCCCCATAGTTATTTTGCATAAATTTGATGTATAGAAAGTATTGAACTAAATATCACAGCCAGGTTTCTTTTTGTTAAAGGTAACATTTCCTCTCTTTTCCCCCAAGGCATTTACTCCCCTTCCCTCCCCTCCACACTGCCCCCTCCTTCGCTTTCCTTCCTATAACAGGCAATGCCTTTGATTTTTCCTTTATTGACTCAGTTTAGATCTGAATGTCCACTAGTGGATTTTAGACTGAGTCAAATGGAAATGTGATGTTTGCACCACAATTTTATGAAGTCAGTTCATTAGCATAACTTCACCTGCACATTCAGAAGGGTTCAGAGAGTACCCGAGTGATGGGAGTAGAACATTTTGTGTAAGTGAAATTTAAAGAGATGAGGACAATAGGAGATAAACATTCTGAAAGACTTTGGTGAGCCTCAGAAGGTATGTCAATTCATTACTATCCATTAGCCTTAGCCAAGGGTAAATGAAGGAAAAGCAAACCCAAGGAATACATGCCTAAGTCTGAAAGAAAGTTATGGAGCAGCCCTGCATCCAAATCCCAATGGCTGCTAAAGTGGGGGGAGGGGGCGGGTGCTACTGTGTGAAGAAGTGGTTGTGAGGAGGGTTACCCTCTCTGCCACTCCACAGTACCCATGGATTAGCACTGCAGCAAGCCTGCACGAAAGAAAGTACTGGCATTTAAATAGCGCCTTTCACAATCTCAGGATATCCCTAAGCGCTTTACAGCCAATGAAGTACTTTTAAAGTATAGTCACTGTTGTAATGTATTGGCCAGGACACCGAGGAGAACTCCCCTGCTTGTCTTCAAATAGTGCCGTGGGATATTTTAACCTGAGAGGGCAGGCATCTTATTCGAAAAACTGCAGAAAAATCCGCAGCCAATTTACAAACAGCTAGGTCCTACAATCAGCAATGAGATAAATGATAAATGTTGACCAAGACACCAGGAGAACTTCCTTGCTCTTCTCCAAATAGCACCATAGGATCTTTTTATATCCACCCCACCCGAAAGGGCAGGTTGGTTTAACATCTCATCCAAAAGACAGCATCTTCTAGAATGCCTGAGCATTCCATAAAGTGTCAGCCTAGTTTATGTGCTCGAGTGTCCACAGTGGGGTTTGAACCCACAACCTTCTAACTCAGAGCCAAGAGTGCTTCCTCTGAGCCAATGTTGATACCGTGGTGATACAACTTTAATGTGTTACCAAGTGACCAAGGTTGGGAACTAAATATTCCAGGACTTTTGACTTTTAGAAGAGACAGGGAGAATGGAAAAGGAGGCGGGGGGGAGGGGGGGTGTGGTAGGCCTGATAATAAAGGAGGGGATAAAGACAGTAGAGAGAAAGGATCTTGGCTCGGAAAAACAAAATGTAGAATCAGTTTGGGTGGAGCTAAGAAACAACAAGGGGCAGAAAGCTAAATTTAGCGCCCAGGCGATGTTAGCGAGCCAAAATGTTCGCTAACTAATTTCCCCCCCGTTGTGTCTGTCTTCACGAAAGAAGATGCAAAAAACATTTCAGAAATAGTGGAGAACCAAGGGTCTAGTGAGAATGAGGAACTGAAAGAAATTAGTATTAGTAAGGAACTAGTACTGGAGAAATTAATGGGACTAAAAGCCGATAAATCCCCTGGACCAGATGGCCTACATGCTAGGGTCTTAAAAGAGGTGGCTATAGAGATAGTGGATGCATTGGTTGTCATCTTCCAAAATTCCATAGATTCTGGAACCATTCCCGCGGATTGCAAGGTAGCAAATGTAACCCCACTATTTAAGAAAGGAGGGAGAGAGAAAATGGGGAACTACAGACCAGTTAGCCTGATATCAGTAGTAGGGAAGGTGCTAGAATCTATTATTGACGTGGTAACAGAGCCCTTAGAAAATAATAATAGGATTGGGCAGAGTCAACACGGATTTATGAAAGGGAAATCGTGTTTGACAAATCTGATAGCGTTTTTTGAGGTTGTAACCAGCAGGATAGATAAGGGGGAACCAGTGGATGTGGTGTATTTTGATTTTCAGAAGGCATACAGAAGGTGCCACACAAGAGGGTAGTAAATAAAGTTTAGAAGAATGAGAGGTGATCTCATTGAAACATACAAAATTCTTACAGGGCTTGACAGGGTAGATGCAGGGAAGATGTTTCCCCTGGCTGGGGAGTCTAGAACCAGGGGTCACAGTCTCAGAATATGGGGTCGGCCATTTAGGACTGAGAAGAGGAGAAATTTCTTCACTCAGAGGGTGGTGAATCTTTGGAATTCTCTACCCCAGAGGGCTGTGGAGGCTCAGTCGTTGAGTATATTCAAGGCTGAGATCGATAGATTTTGGATATTAAGGGAATCAGGGATATGGGGATAGTGCAGTAAGGTGGAGTTGAGGTAGAAGATCAGCCATGATCTTATTGCAGGCTCGAAGGGCCGAATGCTCCTATTTCTTATGTTCTTATGTACCAAATCATCTCCAAATTTCTGCCTAAATTCCACACTAGTTTTCCTGATTTATGCCCTAAAATTGGGCAGCGGTGTAAGGATAGGCACGGATAGATTATTGAATACAATAAACAAGTTGCCCTTATTTAATATTGAGCTAGAGTTGTTAGGTTAAAACACACTTCAGAAAGACACACAGATGTATCAGACAGGCTTTTAGCACAGCGTGGGTGGGGGGGGGGGCAGGGTGGAATGTGAAGAAGGAATGTCAATTGCTGAATGGACTCCCGTGTAGATAAGGGAATACGGTTCTTTTGTAATAAAGATTAGAAGAGCTAAGACATCAAAATTATGCACAACATATGGTAAAAGCTAATAGCATCTGTATCAACAGCATGCATACAGAGAGGTAATGATGACATACGGTACACATATTGTCCTACTTAATTAAACCTATAAAAATACAACACATTGGAGCTGCTAGTGAACTCTTTCTGAGGCTAGTATTAGCAAACATGAAAAAAAAATTTGCACATGAGTTATAATAGGCATCAATCTCATGCATTGTAAGGGATTATGTTTCACTATATCATTAACTTGATTTAATAAAAAATATTATAAAATATTATTTCCTTGGACGAAATACTGAGGGTAGCAAGGGCACAAAATATACTTTGGGTGGGAGACTTCAATGTCCATCACCAAGAGTGGTTCGGTAGCACCACTACTAACCGAGCGTGGCCGAGTCCTGAAGGACATAACTGCCAGACTGGGCCTGCGGCAGGTGGTGAGAGAACCAACACAAGGAAATAACCTACTTGACCTCGTCCTCACCAATCTACCTGTCGCAGATGCAAGTGTCCATGACATGATTGGTAGCTGTGACCACTGCACGGTCCTTGTGGAGACCAAGTCCCATCTTCTCACCGAGGACACCCTCCATCGTGTTGTGTGCTACTGCCACCGTGTTAAGTGGGATAATTAAGAACAGATCTAGCAGCTCAAAACTGGGCATCCTGCTGTGGGCCATCAGCAGGCGTAGAATTGTATTCCACCACAATCTGTAACCTCATGGCCCGGCATATCCCTCACTCTACCATTACACATAAGCCAGGTGATCGACCAGGTTCAATGAGGAGAAGCACCAGGAGTACCTAAAGATGAGGTGCCAACCTGGTGAAGCTACAACACAGGACTACATGCATTCTAAAAAGCGGAAGCAGCATGCTATAGACAGAGCTAAGCGATTCCACAACCAACGGATCAGATCAAAACTCTGCAGTCAAGCCACATCCAGTCGTGAATGGTGGTGGACCATTAAACAACTAACGGGAGGAGGAGGCTCCATGAACATCCCCATCCTCAACGATGGAGGAGCCCAGCACACGAGTGCAAAAGACAAGGCTGAAACATTTGCAACCATCTTCAGCCAGGAGTGCCGAGTGGATGATCAGGCTCGGCCTCCTCCTGAGGTCCCCACCATCACAGAAGCCAGTCTTCAGCCAATTCAATTCACTCCACATGATATCAAGAAATGACTGAACGCACTGGATACAGCAAAGGCTATGGGCCCTGACAACATCCTGGCTGTAGTGCTGAAAACCTGTGCTCCAGATCTAGCTGTGCCTCTAGCCAAACTGTTCCAGTGCAGCTACAACACTGGCATCTACCAGACAATGTGGAAAATTGCTCAGGTATGTACTGTCCACAAAAAGCAGGACAAATCCAGTCCGGCCTATTACCGTCCTATTGGCCTACTCTCAATTATCAGCAAAGTGATGGAAGGAGTAGTCAACATTGCTATCAAGCAGCACTTGCTCACCAATAACATGATCACCGATGCTTAGTTTGGGTTCCACCAGGACCACTCGGCTCCTGACCTTATTTCAGTCTTGGTCCAAACATGAACAATAGAGCTGAATTCCAGAGGTGGGGTAAGAGTGATTACCCTTAAGATCGAGGCAGCATTTGACCAAGTGTGGCATCAAGGAGCCCAAGTAAACTGAAGACAAGATCCAGGCTTGGGGTGATCAGTGGCAAGTAACATTCACGCCATATAAGTGCCAGGCAATGACAATCTCCAACAAGAGGGAGTCCAACCACCTCCCCTTGACATTCAATGGCATCACCATTGCCGCATCGTCCATCATCAACATCCTGGCAGTTGCCATTGACCAGAACCTCAACTGGACCAGTCACATAAATGCCATGGCTACTAGAGCTGATCAGAGGCTGGAATTCTATGGTGAGTGACTCACCACCTGACTCCCCAAAGCCTTTCCATCACCTACAAGGTACAAGTAAGGAGTGTGAGGGAACATTCTCCACTTGCCTGGATGGCTGCACCAACACTCAAGTAGCTCAACACCATTCAAGACAAAGCAGCCCACTTGATCACCAAATCATCCACCACCTCAAACATTCACTCCCTCCACCACCGGCGCACCGTGGCTGAAGCTTGTACTATGTGCAAGATGCACTACAGCAACTTCTTCGACAGCACCTCCCAAACCCGCGGCTTCCACCACCTAGAAGGACAAGGGCAGAAAGTGCATGGGAATACCATCACTACCAGGTTCCCCTCCAAGTCACACACCATCCTGACTTGGAAATATATCGCCGTTCCTTCATTGTCTCTCGGTCAAAATCCTGGAACTCGCTCCCTAACAGCACTGTGGGAGCACCTTCACCACAAGGACTGCAGCGGTTCAAGAAGGCAGCTCACCACCACTATCTCAGGGGAAACTAGGGATGAGCAATAAATGAGCATTGCCAACGATGCCCACATCCCGAGAATGAATTTTTAAAAAAGTAACCAGATGTTTTCAGTGTTTCCTAGTCCCAGAACTTGTATTAGAGGTAAAGGATGTATGACAACATCCTATAATATCTTCACTTAAGAGCAATAAGGATATTAGACAATATCCTATATAAACCCAACAGAAGGTGAGCAGAAATCTGGAGAGAGTCCCCTAGAGTGCCATATAAGGCAAACTACCTTGCACTCATCTCATACAGCAAAAGCTGCACTTTGCCATCAATCAAAGGGAGGGGTGGGGGTGATGGGGGTTCAGGTCCTGCGGCCTACCTTCACTTGCCCACATATTTTTGCACTCCCTCACCAAAGTTTTTTTTACCTTCCATTGATTTTTAACCCAAATGTATTTATATTTTTTTCTCCATATTTATCATTATGTGGCCACATTCCTTTAAAAACCTGCTGCAGTCCTTTGTATAAGTGCAGCAGTGCAGGAAATCACACCTGCCCCACATTGTACTCTGGGATCTTGCAATGAATTGCAAATTGAGGCTAGCCCCAGAAGATCGAGCAGGGTCGGCCATACGCAGTAGGTACAAAGCCTGCTGCACTTCACTTCACCTGAATAGCCTTGCGATGTAAGTAAGGTTTTTAAAAATAATCTGCCAAAAAGAAAGAAGGAGCACCCTTATCTACAAACAAAGATCTTTATCATGTCACCAGGGCGTCCCAAAGCACTTCATATCCAATGGATTACCTTGAAGAGGAGGGAGCAACACAGGAGGGGGGGCGGATCGTAGGCCTGGGAGGGGCAATCATAGGCCGGGGGCATTGGAGGCCTGGGGAGGGGAGGCCTCGTGGGGGGATCGGAGGCCGGGGGTGAGGGTCAGAGGCCTTGGGGGGGGGGGGGGGGGGGGTGGTGGTCTCCCGATTGTAGGGGTTAGGTTAGGCAGGGACGCTGGATCCAGTATGTAAGTGTAATGGCACTTACCTCCTGGATCCAGCAGTTTTCTCCTTGCATTAGCTGGTGGGTTTCACGAGGCCTGCAAAACCCGACCAGCTAAAGTTAAATTCAAAATGGAGGGTAAAGCAGAGGCTTCCAGCCTCATTATAATAATTAAATAGACGACCCGCCTCCTGGCAATGCATTGGCTGCCCACCCCCTCCCCACCCCTCCCCTCCCCGCTGTCCCGTCTCCGTTAAAACCGGAAACGGGCAGTTTGGAGGCGGATTGAGGTTGGGATTCGGAGTTTTAACACTTTAACTACCCCCACGCCCCCAACCCATCCGTTTTTTTAGGTTAAAATTCCACCCAGTGTGCAGCTTTCTTTCTCACGGCCAAAAAGGTCGGTTGCTTTGCGCCTCCCGTTAGTCCCCTGAGAGGGCGCTAGCGGGGCGCAAAGCAACTAGCACCTGGGCGCGATGCCGCCAATGCCTCCCGTGAAATTCAGCGGGAGGTTAGCGGCGGCGGTAACTGTTAGCACCCTGAGGCGCTGTACCGCCGGCGATGACGTCATCGTCGTGCGCAGCGCCCCACTCGCGATCTTTGGTAGCGCCCCCGACTTACTGCCGGATGCTATGTCCGACGGGGTCAAGGGGGCCTACCTGCGGCTGGGGCGGCGCTAATTAAAGACGAGGTGCCGGGTGGCCATTTTTGTTGCTGGCCGCCTGCCAGCACCTGCCCCCTCGGCCGTCCCCAACCTCCTCTGCAGCCTCCCCGCGGAGTGCCGGCTGCGCTCCGTGAGCCCGGCACTTCTCTTGAGTGCCGGGCTCTTTTGCCAGCACTCCGATCCCTGGTGGCTCAGCTGGGCCCCGGGTTGCACTGTGCAAGGCCCCTCCCCTTTAAGAAGGGGAGGAAGGCCTGCAGTACCGCGGTACGTAGCGCCGTGATATTCACTCGCAGCACCCCAAGAGGGAGGTGGGGCGCTTCCAGTAGCACCCCGCTTCCCTCTTGGGGCGCTACCGGTGAATTTCGGCCACGGGGGCGCGAAAACTAGAGCCCTGGCAAAGTTAGTGTCCCAATTTTTCCCCCTCTCTTAATGGAAGTCCCACTGCATGTGGCAGTGTTTATATTGTCACTGTCTAATATGTTTCTTTTAACTGTTTGCGCAAAATCATTTTTAAATGAATCGACAGACCAAATGTGTGCCAGAAGTGGCTTTGCCATGGTAACCGGAGAGCCACAATCCATCAAATCTGTATCGGGCATTTCAGCAGCAGCTGATACAGCTTTAAAATGGCACGGCTTTCCCTGACTACGGGATCGGTCACAATTTGATTGCAGAATGCTATCAACTCCGTAACATTGCCCATCTTCGCCCCTGCCTCAGCACATCTTCTGAAACCCTCATCCATGCCTTTTGTCACCACCTGATTCAACTCCCAATGCTGTCCTGGCTGACTCCCAGCCTCTACCTTGTATAAACTTCAGCTGATCCAAATCTCTCCTGCCTGTAACCTATCAAACACTAAGTCCTGTTAACACATCACCCATGTGCTCGCTGACTTACATTGGCTCCCAGTCCAACACCTTGATTTTAAAATTCTCATCCATGTGTTCAAATCCCTCTATCGCCTCGCCCCTCCCTAGTTCTGTAACCTCCTTTAGCCCTACAAGCCTCCAGGATCTCTGCATTCCTCCAACTCCGGCCTCTTGTGCATCCCCCACTCCATTTGTCCCACCATTGGTGGCCGTGCCTTCAGCCGTTTAGGCCCTAAGCTCCAGAATTCTCTCCCTAATCCTTTCAGTCTCTCAATCACCCTCTACTCCTTTAAGGCCCTCCTTAAAACCAACCCCTTCGACCGAGCTTTTAGTCACCCCGCCTTGTATCTCCTTCTTTGGCTTGGTGTCAATTTTTTTTGATTACGCCTCTGTGAAGAGACTTTTATTTTTCTATGTTAAAGGTGCTATATAAATGCAACTTGTTGTTGTAATCTTTTTACCAAAAAGTGTTAATGTTCCTTCACATTGCCAGATTTGGTGTGCCTTATAATAACTAAAATGAATCTCGCTGCACGTAAAATTCAGTGTTATTGTTCAAAGAAAGGACGGGAGCACTAAACCAAACGCTAATGACCTAGCTCAGTGGCGTTAGACTCAAAGCACTAAGCAATTTCAGGTGCAGTCTAATCGCTAGTCATCATTGCCACAGGCTCTTTCCATTTCGTAAAGGGGAGGTTCAATCATGCTGCAGAACCTCATTCTCAGCACTGCTGGTTCTGCAGCTGTCTCAGCAAGCAGCAGAAGGCCAAGGAGAAGGAACCGGACCACTGAAGGAGGTGTCATTATGGCAGATCAACGGCCCAGGGAGAGAACTCGCAGATTCTGTGACCAAGTATTGGAGGCCTTGGTCCTCGCTGTGGAGAGACGGAGGGCGGTGTTGTACCCGTCAAGTGGCAGGAGGCCCTCACCACAAGTCACCCGCACCATGTGGAGGGAGGTAGCCCAGCAGGTCTCGGGCAGCACTGTGATCCCCAGGACCCACACACAGTGCAGGAAGAAATTTAACAACCTCACTCGGGTGCTCACATTGAGTCAATGCTTCAACAAATGCTACATACCACCATCTGAACCTCAGTCTGCACACACTGCCCAAAGCACCACACCCCCAGCACTCACCCACCAACAATCTCCACCTACCAACACTCACACCCACATCTCACACCTTGCACACAATGACAGCTATTTAACTATGGCAGGCACATCTCCCAAACACATTGTACCACACTCACTCACATACTTTCCTTTCTCTTGCAGGCCAAGGTCGCTCACAACAGGAGGGTGCAGGAGCACACAGGTGGGGGACAATAGAATCATTGAAAGTTACAACACGGAAGGAGGCCATTTCGGCCCATCGTGTCCGCGCCGGCCAACAAAGAGCAATCCAGCCTAATCCCACTTCCCAGCTCTTGGTCCGTAGCCCTGCAGGTTAGAGCATCCCAAGTGCACATCCAAGTACTTTTTAAATGTGGTTAGGGTTTCTGCCTCTACCACCCTTTCAGGCACTGAGTTCCAGACCCCCACAACCCTCTGGGTGAAGACATTTCCCCTCAAATCCCCTCTAAACCTTCCATCAATTACTTTAAATCTGTGCCCACTGGTTTTTGACCCCTCTGCTAAGGGAAATAGGTCCTTTCTATCTACTTTATCTAGGCCCCTCATAATTTCATACACCTCAATAAGGTCTCCCCTCAGCCTCCTCTGTTCCAAGAAAAACAGACCCAGCCTATCCAATCTTTCCTCATAGCTAAGATTCTCTACTCCCGGCAACATCCTTGTAAATCTCCTCTGTACCCTCTCTAGTGCAATCACATCTTTCCTGTAATGTGGTGACCAGAACTGCACACAGTACTCTAGCTGAGGCCTAACTAGTGTTTTATACAGTTGAAGCATAGCCCCCCTGACACCCAACCACTTTCTGAGCTGGAGGAAAGAGTGCTGCAAATCATTGTGTGCCAGGTGGTGGGTGCCGTGGCCACTGGCGACGTTGACCCCCTTGGGATCAACAACAGTATGTTCATCCCGACTCCTTCTTCTCACATCCCACTTCCCCCTCACCCCGCAAGGCTTTCCCACTTTCCAGCTAATCATGCTGTATGCATGCCTTTCTCCCTTCCTGCCCCCCTCCCCCTCCCCACCTTAACCCGATTCTTGTGTCTTTATGCTTTCAGATAACAAGCAAGTAGCTGAGTAGCCTGTCCGAGGGTACCATAGAGAGCGAGGCGGAAGAAGAGGAGGACGAAGAACACACCGCGTCACTGCATGTCTCACCTGCAGGCACCAGCTCAGATACTGGCACTACGCATTCTTTAGAGGCTAGTATAGTAACGGGATCTGCACAGGGTGCTGCACCAGGGACGAGCAGGCTGCAGCAAGGCCAGGGGGAAAGGGTAGCTTGGTGACCACATCCTTGCTGAAGTGGAGCCTTCTAATGCACTGCTCCTTGCTTAATTGGAGGTAGGGGAAGTGCTCTTGGAATACCCTCGGAGGGTAAGACCTCCTGTTGAGAGCTCTGATGGCCCTCCTCCCTCTGGCCACATCTTGCAATCTTTCTCGCTGCCTGCGCTCCCTCTGCAGTAGATCTTGGAGGACGAGGTCGACTGCCAGTTTAGCGCCCATTAATGTAAAGTAACAATGTGTAGCACTTTGAAATAAATGTAACAAATTTATAGTAGCCACAACACTCCTGATACTAAAGAACCTTTAAATGACTGAATTAAACTCTTACACAATTGCAACCGGACAAGGAAGCAGTGAAACAGCACTAACCTGACAGCTGCGATTGATGCCTTTAAATATCACACCTGGAGCCGCCATCCGCCTGCTTCACGCCTCCTCTTCCTGTCATTGTCGGGGCGAGGCGCTAAGGCAGGGGGCAATAATCAATTTGGCTGATCGGGTGCTCAGTGAGCATTGCATGCTCACTGACGTCACGATCTGCCTGGCGCTAAGGCCCAGGTGCTAACTGTTAGCGGCGGCGCGAAGGGGGTGACTGGATTTGATAGCGGCGCTGGATTCGCCTCGCCCTGGCGCTACTTCATTAGCGCCCCATTAGCGCCCCTGCCAGGTGATAAGGGGCGGCACTAACCAACCGAATTTCTCCCCCAGCATCTCTTAGCAAGTGATGCAGGGTCTCAGAACCTGAACCGACTTTTAATGGATGGCAAAGTGAGTGTGCTGCTCCAGAGCACCTTCCCCAAGGGAGAGTGGTGCAGCATACCTGGGTTAACGCTGTGTACAGTACAGTACCTACAGGTCCTGAGACATTATGTGGGAGAAGAAGGTAGACTTTAAGACAGCTGCAAGGTATCGACTACCCAACAGGAGCAGTAGGTTGTGACAAAGGGTCATCGACCAGAAACGTTAACTCTGTTTCTCTCTCCATAGATGCTGCCTGACCTGCTGAGTGTTTCCAGCATTTTCTGTTTTTATTTCAGATTTCCAGCACCTACAGTATTTTGCTTGTATGTTGTGTACGTGTCTTGAGTCTCTGGTCGGAATTTTAAGTTTTTGACCCGCCTGGAGCGGGGGGGGCCCGGTAGGGTGTGGGAAACCTGGAAGTTTTAGCTCCACAGCGTGCATGTGATGTCACGGATAGGTTCCCCACCTGGATGTCAGCCTGATTGCCAGGCTTGGCTTCCAGTCAGGCAGGGAACGCTGGAGAAGAGACCGCTTCCCCAGGTAGGTGTGAGCCCTGATCCCAGGGGGAAGGTCTGGTCCCTGACCCTGCGGGGGCGGGGGGGAGTCCAATCCCCGGGGAGGTTCATTCCCCAAGCCTGGGGGGAGGTCCGATCCCCGCAGGGCCCGATCCCTGGGGAGGTTTGATCCCTGAAGGAGTTTGATTCCTGACCTAGAGGGGTTGGGGGGTGGTGCTGATGATGGGGGAGCTTGGGGAGCTGGGGGGAAGCACTCCTGCTCTTCCCGGCCCACGAAGATTGCTCCCCAAGGCTGTCCTCGCCTCGCTGCAGCTGCCTGGAATCCCAAGGCCCGGGATCCCCGGCCAGCCGCAGTTAAACCTGGTCAGCAGGTTAAATCAGAGGCTTGCAGCCTCATTATAATAGTTGAAGTGCCAACCCCCCTCCTGGGAGCGAATTGGCTGCCCGTCCACCGTCCCGCCTCCGTTAAACCTGGAAGTGGGCGGGTTGGAGGCAGGTTGGGGTCAGGATTCAAATTATTAATACTTTAACCTCCCACCCGACCCCAACCCACCCGTTTGTTGGGGTTAAAATTCCTCCCTCTGTGTTAGTCTGTCTCTCTGTATACTTGACTGTTCCTTGATTTTCAGTGTGTTTCTCTTGCACGCTCTCTCTCTCGTCTTTCGGTCTGTTTGTGTCTCTTGGTGTCCAGCTGTTTATGTTTGTCTCTTGTACTTTTCAGTGCATGTTTTGATATTTATTTTGTGTGCGTTTGGCTCTTGCTTTCTAGTTGTTTCTGTCTCTGTTTCTTTTTCTAATGATATACAAGCATTGCCACACTCCCGATGACTCTCCTGAGGCCCTGTTCAATACTCAGTGCTAGTGGCCCCTGATGACATTTTGGAAATAGAGCACAGGGACCAGTGGCATGAGCAGGCATTTTGTCTTCTATCTCAACTCATTGAAGATATATTAGAGGAACTGCCAACTTGGGTTGCCTCAAGTTATATGGAAGGTGCAGAAGTGGAGTCCTGTGATGAATCCCTCTCCAATTATCCCGCTATCCCATGTAAAGGGCCGGCCCACGGTGTGGTTCCTCGGATAAGATAAGAAATCCAGCATCTTGCCATCCATAAAGTTCTTATTTTTCATTTTAAAAGTATTGACCAATTTAAATGTGTCTTAACAAATTGAACTCTATCAATATTGAGGATAAAATTAATATACAATTAACCTTGGGATGATCTATCTATTTGAAGATGATCCAACAGTTTACATAGGCAATTTCTATTATAAATGTGGACATAAGAAGTTATAATGACAATATAAAAATAAGGATAGAATGTATAACTTTCAAATGGAGACTGAATGATGTCTATGTGCCCTGGTCCAATTATTGATGCACCCACTGCACCTGAAGTCCACACTTGATCATAACTCCCTATGTTCAACACTACAGAAGATCATAGAAACATAGAAAATAGGTGCAGGAGTAGACCATTCGGTCCTTCGAGCCTGCACCGCCATTCAATGCGTTCATGGCTGATCATGCTACCTCAGTACCCCATTCCTGCTTTCTCGCCATACACCTTGATCCCCCTAGTTGTGAGTATTATATCTAACTCCCTTTTGAATATATTTAGCGAACTGGCCTCAACAACCTTCTGTGGAAGAGAATTCCACAGATTCACCACTCTCTTGGTGAAGAAGTTCCTCCTCATCTCAGTCTTAAATGGCTTCCCCTTTATCCTTAGACTGTGACCCCTGGTTTTAGTTTTCCCTAACATTGGAAACATTCTGCCCGCATCTAATTTGTCTAAACCAGTCAGGATTTTAAACGTCTCTATAAGATCCCCCCTCATTCTTCTGAACTCCAGAGGATACAAGTTCAGTTGATCCAGTCTTTCTTGATATGTCAATCTGGCCATCCCAGGAATCAATCTAGTGAACCTTCGTTGCACTCCCTCAATAGCAAGAATGTCCTTCCTCAAGTTAGGAGACCAAAACTGCACACAATACTCCAGGTGTGGCCTCACCAAGGCCCTGTACAACTGTAGCATCACCTCCCTACTCCTGTACTCCAATCCCCTTGCTATGAAGGCCATCATGCCATTTGCTTTCTTGACTGCCTGCTGCACTTGCCTTCCCACCTTCAGTGACTGATGTACCATGACGCCCAGGTCTCGTTGCACCTCCCCTTTCCCTAATCTGCCACCATTCAGGTAATAGTCTGCCTCCCTATTTTTACCACCAAAGTGGATAACCTCACATTTATCCACATTGTACTTCATCTGCCATACATTTGCCCATTCACCCAACCTGTCCAAGTCACTCTGTAGCGTCCTAGCATCCTCCTCATTGTTCACACTGCCTCCCAATTTAGTGTCATCCGCAAATTTGGAGATATTACAATTAATCCCTTCATCCAAATCATTAATATATAATGTAAACAGCTGGGGCCCCAGCACCGAACCCTACGGTACCCCGCTGGTCACTGCCTGCCATTCTGAAAAGTACCCATTTACTCCTACTCTTTGTTTCCTGTGTGCCAACCAGTTCTCAATCCACGTCAACACATTACCCCCAATCCCATGTGCTTTAACTTTGCACACCAATCTCTTGTGTGGGACCTTGTCGAAGGCCTTCTGAAAGTCCAAATACACCACATCTACTTTTTCCCCCCCGTCCACCCTATTGGAAACATCCTCAAAAAATTCCAGAAGATTTGTCAAGCATGATTTCCCTATCACAAATCCATGCTGACTTGGACCTATCATGTCGCCACTTTCCAAATGGTCTGTTATGACATCTTTAATAATTGATTCCATCATTTTACCCACCACCGATGTCAGGCTGACCGGTCTATAATTACCTGCTTTCTCCCTCCCTCCTTTTTTAAAAAGAGGGGTTACATTAGCCACCCTCCACTCCTTCGGAACTGATCCAGAGTCTAAGGAATGTTGGAAAATGATCGTCAATGCATCCACTATTTCCAAGGCCACCTCCTTAAGTACTCTGGGCTGCAGACCATCAGGCCCTGGGGATTTATCAGCCTTCAGTCCCATCAATTTCCCCAACACCTTTTCCCGACTGATAAGGATTTCCCTCAGCTCCTCCCTCTTACCAGATCCTTTGATCTCTTTTATTTCCGGAAGGTTGTTTGTGTCCTCCACAGTAAACACCGAACCAAAGTACTTGTTCAATTGATCTGCCATTTCTTTGTTCCCCATTATGACTTCCCCTGTTTCTGACTGCAGGGGACCTACGTTTGTTTTTACATATTTATAGAAGCTTTTGCAGTCCGTTTTAATGTTCTCCGCAAGCTTCCTTTCATATTTTATTTTCCCTGCCCTAATCAAACCCTTCGTCCTCCTCTGCTGTGTTTTAAAGTTCTCCCAGTCCCCGGGTTTGCTGCTACTTCTGGCCAATTTGTATGCCACTTCCTTGCTTTTAATACTATCCCTGATTTCCCTTATTAGCCATGGTTGAGCCACCTTCCCTTTTTTATTTTTACGCCAGACAGGGATGTACAATTGCTGTAGTTCATCCATGCGATCTCTAAATGTCTGCCATTGCCCTTCCACTGATAACCCCTTAAATATCGCTTGCCAATCTAACCTCGCCAATTCACGCCTCATACCCTCAAAGTTGCCCTTATTTAAGTTCTGGACCATGGTCTCTGAATTAACTGTTTCCTTCTCCATCCTAATGTAGAACTCCACCATACTATGGTCACTCTTCCCCAAGGGGCCTCGCACCACAAGATTGCTGATTAGTCCTTCCTCATTACACAACACCCAGTCCAGGATGGCCTCCCCTCTATTTGGTTCCTCAACATATTGGTTTAGCAAACCATCCCTTAAACACTCCAGGAAATCCTCCTCCACCGTATTGCTTCCAGTTTGAGTAGCCCAATCTATATGCATATTAAAGTCACCCATGATAACTGCTGCGCCTTTTTTGCATGCTCCTCTGATTTCCTGTTTCATACCCTCCCGATCGACTAGCATCCTATATTTTCACATCTGAATAATCACACGTGTGATTGAAGTTCCACTTTGACTGAATTTGCCCATGTTGACATGATGAATCTTGAATGCCCGCTTGTCAAAACAGCCGATGTTATATTCTGTGGTTAAATGGGTGAACTGCAGCTGAAATTTAACATTCGTGCCCTGATTTCACAGCGGCACTGATCCAAGACCGTATTCCCGGCTCGGGTTGTGATTGTTGGTAAATTCTGTCCTGCAGCAAAGGTGCCACAACCACACACACTGTAGAAGATCATTCTAATCTCAGCAGAACTAACGTTAATCTGACTTTCTAAATATCTGACTATCTGAATGATCTTTTGAAAGGGTTTAAATAGCAAAGTCTAATAGTTCAGATAATGTACGTACACTGCTATGGCACAACCTTTTTAATCAAAAGTAAAACACTGCACTCCTTAGGGAACTTTCCTCAACAACTATTTCATAGAATCATAGCATCTTACTACACAGAAGGAGGCCATTCGGCCCATCGTGCCTGTACAAGACCTTTGAAAGAGCTATCCAGTTAGTCCCACTCCCCTGCTCTTTTCCCATAGACATGCAAATTTATCCTTTTCAAGTATATATATCCAATTCCCTTTTTAAAATTATTAGTGAATCTGCTTCCACCATCCTTTCAGGCAGTGCATTCTAGATCATAACAATTCGCTATAAAAATTTTCTTTCCTCATGTCACCTCTGGTTCTTTTGCTAATCAGCTTAAATCTGTGTCCTCTAGTTACCGACCCTCCTGCCAGTAGAAACAGCTTCTCCCTATCTACTTTATTCATACCCTTCATAATTTTGAACACTTCTATTAAATCTCCCCTTATCCTTCTCTGCTGAAAGGAGAACAATCCCAGCTTCTCCTGTCTCTCTACGTAACTGAAGTCTCACATCCCTGGTATCATTCTAGTAAACCTCCTCTGCACCCTTTGCAAGGCCTTGACATCCTTCCTAAAGTGTGGTGCTCAAAATTGGATACAATACTCCAGCTGAGGCCTAACCAGTGATTTATAGAGGTTTTTAATATTATTTAGGTTCACAGTTATAATGCAAAGTGCAGATGATGAATTGATAGAAGGACCACATTTTATAAAGAAATTGGAGGGGAAAAGCAATATTGATTGAACCTTAAACAGTCGGTACTGTACCATCAGCATCGCTAGCTGTGTATTAACTGTACTTCAGTGCCACCTGCTGGCTTAAAGTGCAATGCATTTATAATCTGCAGCACAGAATTGGCTTCCACAAGTCAGGTTGCATCAGCGAGGACTTGTTACACACGTACAAAGGTCAGCTCTTTGAAAAATGTCAGCGCTGCCTGCTATGTTTCGCAAGTAGAGCAGGGCAAGACCACTACAAGCTTTTCACTTGCTCATTTTTTTTACTTGATTGCAATTTTTTTTTTAAACTTTATTTCATAAAGAAACTCATTACCAATCCAAACAGAAAAAATAGTTCAATGTTAAACAATTGAGAGTCAAAGTGCTTTTTTCTCTTCAAATTAATTTAAAGAGAATGCTTGGTTTACTTCAGCCTGGGCCTACCTGTACAGGGGTATGTAACCTCCTCCAACCCTCCGAGAACTCTGCTTTCCTCCAACTCTGGCCTCTTCTGCATCCACCACTTCCTTCGCTCCACCATTGGCGGCCGTGCCTTCAGCCATCTATGCCCTAAGCTCTGGAATTTCCTCCCTAAACCTCTCCACCTCTCTCTCCTCCTTTAAGACACTCCTTAAAGCCTACCTCTTTAACCAGCTTGTCCTAATGTCTCCTTCAAAATATTAAGGGGAACAGATAGGGTAGATAAAGAGAAACTATTTCCGCTGATTGGAGAGTCTAGGACTAGGGAGCATAGTCTAAAAATTAGAGCCGGACCTTTCAGGAGTGAAATTAGGAAACACTTCTACATGCAAAGGGTGGTAGAAGTTTGGAACTCTCTTTACGCAGACGGCAATTGATGCAAGATCAATTGTTAATTTTAAATCTGAGATTGATAGATTTTTGTTAACTAAAGGTATTAAGGGAGATGGAGCAAAGGCAGGTATATAGAGTTAGATCACAGATCAGCCATGATCTCATTGAATGGCGGAACAGGCTCGAGGGGCTAAATGGCCTACTCTTGTTTCTCTGTTGCTATGTTCTTTGGCTCGGAGTCAGTTTTTGTCTGATTGCGCTCCTGTGAAATGCCTTGGGATGTTTTACTACGTTAAAGGTGGTATACAAACACAAGTTGTTGTATGGTGAGAGGGGAGCCTAGTGAGGGAGGGCTTCTATGGGCCTCCAGGAAGGGAATGTAAACTGGTGCTTCCCCAGTTCTAGGCAGAAGATATAAATCACACATTCTGACTGGTGCATGTCCCAAATGTTTGTGGTGGTGGGAGGGGATTTAGAGTTACCAACTTCACGGATTGTCCTGGAATCTCCCGTAATTGGGATAAAAATAGATAAAGTGGATGTACTTAAAAGTTTGGCATCCTCAAAGTAGAAAAGTCACCCAGTCCAGATGGGATGCATCTGAGGTTACTGAGGAAAGTAAGGGTGGAAATTGCGGAGGCTCTGGGTCTGTTAAAGGCAAATCGTGGGTGTGACTAACCTGATCAAGTTATATGCATGTTCAAAAGGCATTTTGCAAAGTACCACAAAGACTTGTTGACAAAGACTTGTTAGCAAAATTACAGCCCATGTGATTAAAGGGACAGTGGCAGCATGGATACAAAATTGGCTAAGGGACAGAAAGCAGAGAGTAGTGGTGAACAGTTGTTCTTCAGACTGGAGGGAAGCGTAGAGTAGTATTCCCTCGGGGTCAGCTTTAGGACCACTGGTCTTTTTGATATATATTAATGACCTGAATTTGGTTGTACCGGGCATAATTTCAAAGTTTGCAGATGATATGAAACTCGGAAATGTAGTAAACAGTGAGGAGTATAGTAACAGACTTTAAGAGGACGTGGACAGACTGGTAAAATAGGCAGACGCATGGAAGATGAAATTTAATGCAGAGAAGTGTGAAGCGATACAATTTGGTTGGAAGAATGAGGAGAGGCAATATAAACCACATGGTACAATTTTAAAGGGGTTGCAGGAACAGAGAGACCTGGGGGTGTGCGCACACAAATCTTTGAAGGTGGCAGGACAAGTTGAGAAGGCTGTTAAAAAGAATATGGGATCCTTGGCTTCATTAATAGAGGAATAGAGTAAAAAAGCAAGGAAGTTATGCTAAACCTTTATAAAACACTGGTTAGGCCTCAGCTAAAGTATCGTGTTCAATTCTGGGCACCACACTTTAGGAAGGATGTCAAGGCCCTGGAGAGGGTGCAGAAGAAATTTACTAGAATGGTACCAGGGATGTGGATCATCAGTTATTTTTTTCATTCATGGGATGTGGACGTCGCTGGCAAGGCCAGAATTTATTACCCATCCATAATTGCCCTTGAGAAGATGGTGGTGAGCCACCTTCTTGAACCGCTGCAGTCCAGGTGGTGAAAGTGCTCCCTCAGTGCTGTTAGGTAAAGAGTTCCAGGATTTTGATCCAGCAACGATGAAGGAACAACAATATATTTCCAAGTCAGGATGGTGTGTGACTTGGAGGGGAACTGTAAGGGGTGACACGCCTGTGGCTCTGTGCTTAGCCTGGGTGCTAGTGCGAGGTTAGGCCTTGTTGCCTGTTCTGGTCTCCAGCCAGCCTGGTAGCACTAGACACCTGTGAGTGGTTCGACCCACTCGCCCTTACGGTTCTGACACTGGACTTAGGTGCGAGAGCAATAATGAAGAGAAAACTCAGGTAGACCCGGTTGAATAGTGCGAAATGGAAAATCTTTATTGCATATTATTCGAGATTACGAAATACATGTCATAAGCACAGATTAATGACAGTACAATCTTACACGCAGTTATGTAGCTAATTTTAGGGAAACGAGGAGCGCACGACACATCGAAAAAGGGGGCACACATTACAATTATCCTTAAAACGTAAACCCTCCCCTATCAATACCTGTCCTAAACTAGATTTGTAGGATCGAGACTCATGCTCACCACTCGTGATAACTCGGAGAATTCCGAAACTCTGCTCGGATGTTTTTACCACAGCACCTGACCACCCACGTGTTGATCAGGGGTCTCTGTACCCCACTTGTTTACTCGTTTCTGCTCCGGCTAGCAGGCTGGACCGTCTGCTGTCATGAAGATCTGTGTTGTCCTCGGAGTTCCGACACGACTCGAAAAATAGTCTTCCTGTGCCCTCGCACCGATGCGATAAAACTCGAAGAATGGTCTTCCTGTGCCCTCACGCCAGTTTGTAAAACTCAAAGAATAGTCTTCCTGGGCAAGGAAAGTGTTTATTCGACCTACAGGCGCGGTCGGGGCTTACTGACCGTGGCGATACGTATGGTCGTCTTCTTCTCTTCTCATCTCATCTCATCTCATCTCATCTCATCTCATCTCATCTCGGGCCTTCGGTTCCAACACCGTTTACCGACTTCTCGGGATGGTGTGCCCTTTCAAGGCTTCACAGCCCAGTTCTACACAGATCTTCGCGGCAAGCCACGAGGTTGATCCTGGCAGATCAGAAAGTTCAAAAGTCTTCTAGCAAGTCGAGCAGCAAGAGTCAGGATCCAAGAGTCAAGAGAGAGATGGACGGTTGTACCTTACAGTTATAGTGCTGTAATTCCTCTTTTCCCGCCCATTCTTAATGTCTTTTCTTTTGTCAGGGTTTTGGTGCTCAAACTTCTTGTATAGGGTGATCTCCGTTTAATGGGTTTCGGTGATACTTGTAACTGTCTGAGTACCCGTTAATACTTCTCCCATTGTGGAACCGGTCAGTTTTCTCCCTGGAGGGGTTTTGGGGCGTCCAAATGTTTTTGTAACTACCCGCAAACGGCTCTCTCATCGTAGAGTCGTGGGGATTTTGCATATTAATGTCTTTGGATGGGTTCTTGATCGCTCGGTACAATAGCCCTTATTCGCACCTGGGAGACCGATTCCAGTATTTATGTGTAAAATGCAAACCCATTATGTCTTGTGAATTATCTCAAATGTGCTGAGTCTTGTCCGATCTCGCACAAATGTTTATTGGAACGCCATCTTGTCTGCTTATCGAAAAGTCTAGAACATTCTGCCACGAGGCGTGGCGGCCATTTTACAGGCTGCTTGTGTCCACTTTGAAAACCTGACAGCATTCTGTTGAAATAAAGCTGTTTGTACGAAACTATATGTCTCCTCCTTATTTATAAAATCGCGATAATTTTGCGAACTCTACAGTCCCTCCTGTTGATGCGAATAATTCCACTTATCGTATCAAAAATATTGTGGTGAGCAATATTATCTCGATTCTCCACATCTATAAATTCCCGTAACTTAAAACTATCTAGGGTCTTTGTGTCGTCCTTATTTCCCAGGAAAAACTACATTCTTATAACACCGCAGGCAGCATTTGCCTTTAACTTACACCACTTGTTTCTCCTTCCAGGTGTAACCAGGCCGATGCCTCTCGCACCACCTGCATATGCATATTTTTTTTTATTCAAGGAAAAAGAAAACCAAAAACAAAACCAAACAATCATATTCAACAACAACACCATCACCAAAATAATCAAAACCAACTCTTAAACATGTAGAGTTCCAAACGTAATTACAGTTTCTGAGAAAAATCACGATCGATTACAACACTTCCGAGGCGCACGTGGCAAATGGGAGTGACGCCATTTTGTCTGATTACACGGTGCTTTCATCGTGCACGCGCACGTAACGTTCTCGCCACTCTCCCGTGTTTTCGTTCTTGGTGAGGCGTTTGCCTCTCTTACAATGCACGACCAATAAGTATACCACAATAAACACTTGGCATACAACTAAAATGTGGGAAGCTATCCTAATCCAGGAAGGCACTTCAATGTTGGTGAACAGATTCCACCACGGTGGAATTACTATGTCCAGAATTTCTGTCCCTATCTCGACAGTCTTTTGTTCTAGGGTGTAAAAATGTTTTTGCGATACCGCGACGGCTTTCAAAAGCTTGGTGAGGTGTTCAGGGAGAGGGGGAATGAGGTATCCGAAATGCGCGACGAATCGCTGCAGGTCGGTGAAGTTCTCTTTTACGGTAAGATGAACCGTGGATGGTTCAGGGATTGGAACAATTCGCTGTTGTGCTACTTGAACTTCCGCCCTGGGTTTGAAACAGAAACTGCTGTCACTCACCGGACACCGGCTACGGTTTCCATGCTGGTAGTGTTGCGCTGCAGTGGTAGCACAATATGTTCCACCCCCGATGTATGCTACCTGCGGAGGCACATGATCTTGTGCCATTGCCTCCATGGTGCAATTCATGGGCTTGGCGCCAGCCGTTCTGAACCCGCACTGTGGTGTTAAAAAGGCATTCAAGTGCTGGGGACACAGTATTATGTGTGCTCCGGGGACATAGTATTATGTGTGCTCCCCGGCCACGACAACCAGAGAGATCTGTACCTGTCATCGTTTGCTCCCAGCGGATGACGTAAGGTGGAACCGCTGCATAGCGAATGTGGGCTCCCCCCTGAATGACACCAATGTTCTCTACTCGGTACACCGGGGCGGGCTTTGTTGTGTCGCCCAAAACCGGCATACGTAATACTATACCCATGATAGTATGGTTTGATCGTCCGCAGTCCACGGGGACTGGGTATGCTTCTGAAGCTAGTCTGAGCTGGCACGGGTTTAATGCGTTCTGAAAAGGGTGGAGCGCCCGCAGGTGTTTGTTACTTATCCAGGACGGGACCAAACCTTGTTTTAAATCCTCCAAATTACTGCGGCCCTCGCCCAGTAACCACGCCCCGTAAAGCACGCACACCTCATTCTGCGCAGCCTGATCAGACGCATTCCGATCTTCCCTAATCAGGGCATTTACCGTACGCGCGTGTTTCTCCAACTCAGCTATTATTTCTTTTAAATGGAGAGTCATGGCCTGGTCCTCGTGTAACCCAGACCCGACCACCTTATTTTCATCTGAGAGAATGCTTTTTAATTGCGTTTTTAAGCCATTAATCTGGGTCTGCAGCTCCACACTGTCTAGAGCGTTGACCACAGATGTACCTGTGTTGAAAGCAGTGAACACGTCGTTCACAACACCCCTTCTTTGCCTCCCCACCTGATCCAAAACTTCATGTGGTGCGGTGTACAAACTTGTTTTATCAATTTCCGCGAAATCGAACTCATAAAATTGTCTGAACATCTTGGTCAACAGGACCTGATATAACTGTTCCGTCTTTTTGGGGCACCACTCTGGTAACCGCACCTCGGTGAGATTTAAAATCACCGAGGCCACCGCGTAATGTACCCCCTGAAATAGTATCTGGTCTGTGGGGACCAGTACCAAACCATTCCCGGGTCCCTTACTGGTTTTAGGGCACCCTTCTTCCTTAGCTAGAACCACCGGAATCGTGGGCGGGGCTTTGCGTGGGCGCGTAATGAGTTCAGTGGCATTTACCGGGATCGGGGAGTATGGGGCTCCGCACCCCCTGGTGCTCGCATCCCACCTCATCCCCTGTCCGTTATCCTGCCATTGATTGATGAAAAATATGGAGATGCCTTTGGGGCAAACGTGCTTTGACCCCCACATACATACATAAATTCCCTCATCCGGTTCCCACCATTTGTCCCAACAGACTCTCACTTGTCCGTTTGTCCCCGTAATTGTCCGATGGGTATTATTACCCAGTCGCTCCCACTCGACCGAAGAGTTCCTCATGTTTTTGCTCAGCTTTCGTAGCCACCACCATCGGCTCAATGGGACATTCCCATTACAAGTCAAACAAATTCGTTTGCCGACGGTGACACTGACTCTGGGTGCGATGATCCTCACTTTGGGGCACATTAAAGAAGTCTCTTGGTAGGCAAAACCCCGATGTACTGGAATACTCAGTTGAATTCGTTCCCAGCCATCCTGGCCACCTTCCCTTGTGGAAATAGGTGGTGGTCTCCTCAGCCTCTCGCCTTCCGGTCCCATCCACCGCGATGGGGGCCGTGTCCCCGGAGCATCCAAACACCACGACATCCTTGGTGTGGCCTCGATAGGCCAATCCACATCCGATTGCCGCGAGCAATACTAGAATTCGTTCCATCCTTCCTTGGTTCCTGTGATCAGATAGAATGAGGTAGCCAGCCTCGCAAGAGTCTCTGGCTTTTGTGAAGGGTGAGCGGGTCCCCTGACCTCGCCTCACGTAAGAAGACATGTGCACTGGATAGACTTTAACTATTCCTATCTCTAAAAAACTCCCATCATTTTACCTCTTTCTGTTAAACAAAATTAAACTACCGACTTAACCTGATTTAAAACTATAAATTTATAAACTCATCCTAAACTTATCACTGTACAGCGCCGCCCTTTCCCAGGGCGGCCTACTCAAATTCTGCGGTTGCTGCCGCAGGCTTCTCCCAACGGTGGGAGGGCATTGACCCCTCCCTTTGATCTGCCGCAGCCTGTTGCTGCTGCGCTGGGACTGGGATCTCCCTGGGCTGCCTTAGCCTTGAGCCTACGCCTTGGGACACTCTGGGGACTTGACCATATCTTCCTGGGTTGGGGTATCCGACTTGACCTACGGAGAGCTACCAGGGGCAGGAACTCCAGGACCGACGGACCGGGTTCCGAGACTTCCACCGTGGCGACCTGTGGTCCCACCACAGTCGCTGGCTCCGCCTCCCCTGGCTCCGCCTCCCTGAACTCGGGATCTGCAGCTTGTGGCACCGCCCTACTTGGCCCAGTAGGTGGCCCTTCACTCGCAGTCCCTACCTCCCTCGAGGGCAAGATCTTCAAGGCGGGCGGCTTGGGCTCTGAGGCTTCCATCACCACGCCCTGTGGTCCCACCACAGCGGCTGGCTCCGCCCCCCCTAGCTCCGCCCCCCTGCGTTCGGGACCTGCAGCTTCGGCCTCCACCCTTTGTGGATCTCTATCTGCAGCCCCTGACCTCCCTATACTTGAATCGGGGGCGACCCTTTCGACCTCCGATTCCAGCTCCTCCTCGCTTGTGTCACTATCTTCGTCGAGCTCCTCGAGCTCTTCCTCATCTGTCTCCCAACCCCAATAAAATATCTCACATTTTTCTAGGATGTCCTCTCCCCTGATGCAAGCTGCTTTGCCTGCCTGTGTGCCCTGTGGCCCTACCTGGGGCTGCGAGTCCCCACTCGCAGGTTTGGCCCCTGTGGTTGGCCCTTGTGCACCTGGCTTATACAGTTTGCACTGATTTACGTGGAACCACTTAGTGCGCCGAGGTACCTTTACGGCGTATACCATGGGACTCGCCTTATCTACAATACTGTAGGGTCCCATATACAGTGGTTCCAGACTCCCTACTCTGGCGTAGTTTCTGACCATGACCTGGTCTCCTACTTCCGACTCCCGCGTTTTGCGGGGTTCCAGCAACAGGCGATTGCCCTGATGCTGCCTTCCCATGTTCTCAGCCGCCTGCTCATAAACCTGCTTCAGGTGCTCCAAGAGGGTCTGGACGAACTTGTCCCTGCTTATCTCTTGGAGCTGACCCTCAGTGAGCACCGGCGCTAGCACATGGGTGGGGGTTCGCATGATCCTCCCAGTCATCACCTCGTGCGGGGAATACCCCGTACTTTTCGACTGACTGGCCCCATGAGGACTAAAGGCAGAACCTCCGCCCATTTTTGGGGCGA
This sequence comes from Squalus acanthias, assembly GCA_030390025.1. Taxonomy (NCBI): domain Eukaryota; kingdom Metazoa; phylum Chordata; class Chondrichthyes; order Squaliformes; family Squalidae; genus Squalus; species Squalus acanthias. The sequence continues at coordinate 109,508,565 of CM059432.1, forward strand.
GTTCATAGTCTCTTTCCTCAATTTCTCCTTCAGGTTCATGCTTTCAAAATCCCGGATGACTGGGGATTGTGCGCTACGTGCCATTTCCCTTCAATGCCCAAAAGCATGAGGGTGTTCTGCATCACCTGGCCGGTGAAATTACTCCCTTGGTCTGACTCCACAAAACGGGGGAGTCCCCACCGCGAGAACACCTCCCGGACCAAGATTTTTGCAGTACCCAGTGCCGTAGCTGTTCTACAGGGGAAGGCTTCCACCCATTTGGAAAACACATCCACCAAGACGAGGCAGTATTTATAGCCTCCCTGGGTGGTGGGCAGGGGCCCTATATAGTCGATCTGTATCGACTGCCATGGTCCCTCTACCCTCCTGATGTGCCCCATGGGCACTTTCCTTTTCTGGGGGTCTGGGTTGTTTGCAGCGCACACGAGACAGCTTGCACAGAACTCGCGGACCTGCTCCCTGAGCCCCGGCCACCATCCCGCTTGCTCTACCCGTTGCCAGGTAACCTCGGGCCCGGGGTGCCCTGCCCCCGGTCCCTCGTGAGCCAACTGGAGGAATTCCCTCCTGTGCTGCTGTGGCACAACCCACTGCTCTTCGCGGAACAGCATGCCTTCCTTAACGGAGAGGGTTGCCGTACTGTACGGACCCTCTACCTGCTTCCCCTCAGCAAGGGTTCTGAGGACTGCTTTTAGGGCGGGATCCTGGTTCTGGACGGTCTTAAGGTCTAGGGGCAATGCTACCCTGGTGTTCCCGGGATTCCCGTCCCTGCCTTGGATCGCTGCCATGGGTCTGGGCCCATAGGGGTCCCAGAAAATGCCGTTGCGGGCACCCTCCCTGGCTAGCGCATCCGCCTGCTGGTTGCCCTCCCCACGGGGCTCTGTGGAGGAGTGAGCCTTCACCTTATGGATGAAAATCTCCCCTTCCTCCCCTACTGCTGCTAGGATCTTTTCCAGCAAGGGCTTCACTGTTAAAGGTCGCCCGTCCGCGGAGGTGTATCCACGGCGGGACCAAATGGCCAGGTATTCCGTACACGAATTGCATGTGAACATACTGTCCGAGCAAATCGTGTATGGGGTTGGGAAAGTTTCTGGGTGGGTAACGACGTACACCACTGCCGACAGCTCAGCCTGCTGCGCGCTCATGGTGCTGGGGAGCTTAATCGCCAGGGCAAGGTTTGCCGCAGGGTCATAAACTCCACACCCTGTGAGTCGTTCGCCAGCGGACACTGTGCTGGAACCATCAACATAAATCTCGCGCCCAGTGGGATGTATCCCGGCCCGCAAACCTATGTTGACTTCCCACACCCCTTCCACCGAACACTGGTGGGCTGTACCGGGGTATACCAAATTGGCCGCAAGCCTGGGCTCGCAAAGACCTTTAATTCTAAGATCCATCTGGGAAAGGAGAAGGGTCCAGCGCGCAATACGCACGCTGCTTACGGTCCCATCTTTAATCCTCCCATCCAGAAGCATCTTAGTTGGTGTGTGATGGGTGAGGAGAGTGATGGGAGAGAGCCCTGTGAAGAGCGCTGATCTTTTCACAGCCCAATGCGTGGCTAAAAGGTGCCTTTCGCAATTGGAGAAACTTCTCTCCACATCCGTTAACACCCTGGACGAATAGACAACCGGCCTCAGCTTGCCGTGACGCTTTTGGAGCAGCACAGCGCTCAAGCTGTCCCCGCTGGCAGCTACCTCCAGGAAAAACTCCTTCCCCCCATCTATGACCCCTAAAGCTGGCGCGGTCTGCAGATCCCTTTTTAACTTCTCGAAGGCTGCCTGGCAGCCCTCGTCCCAAGACCACTCCACTCCCTTATGGAGGAGTCGGAGCAGCGGCGCCGCTGTGGCCGCATAGTCTTCGATAAAATCCCTGCAGTAACCGGTCAGTCCAGAAAAGGACCTCACACCCCTTATGGTGTTGGGAATCGGTAACTCTTGCACCGACTCCCTCCTAGCCTTATCTATGGCTCTTTCCCCAGCGCGAATGGTCAACCCGAGGAATTTTACTTCCTGCTGACCGATACGTGCTTTCTTAGGGTTCACTTTAAAACCCTTTCTCGCTAGCAGCTCCAATAACTCGGCCAGCAGTGGTCCATGCTCCTCCCTTGAGTCCGTAAATAGGAGCAAATCATCCACGTACTGCACTATCTGATTGGGCTGACTAAACTCCTTCAAACTTCCTGCCATACACTGATGGAAAATACTGGGGCTGTTGTGGAAACCCTGTGGCAGACAGTTCCATGTGTACTGTTGTCCTTTGAAAGTAAAGGCGGGAATGTTACTGTTAAGGACTCTGTAGTCCACCGTGGCCCTCCACGAATTATCCGGCTTCCTAACCGGCCATAATGGGGAGTTCACGTGTGTGGCTATCGGCCTCAACACGCCCTGCTGCACCAAGGAGGACATTGCTGTCTCCATATCGGGTTCTGCTTCTTTGGGGAAGTTATACTGCTTTTGGGGCCGGGTCATGGGGTCCCCATCTACGCTGACCTCAAACCCGGTAACCCTCCCACAATCGTGCTTGTGGGTCGCAAACGCGTGCATATTATCTGACACGTACGTTTGCATGTCCGTTGGGACATCCGCGACCATAAGCCTGAGGTCGTAGCCTCCGGATGGCTTCATGGTACACAGGGCCCCTGTTCCTTCCTCCCCCGGAATTACCACTACCTCGCCTTCTTCACCCTTAGTCCCCCAGAGACAGTGATTCCTGAGGTCCACGAGGATCCCGTGCCCCGATAGGAGATCGGACCCGAGGATGCCTCTCCCACCCCCCTCTTGCCATTTCATCAGCACGTGGTGTGGAGTGCTCCTAAATGAATGGATAGCGGAAGGGAGAACGCGCCAGCCTGTTCTTTTCCCGTGAACCCCGCTAATGTGAATGGGACCTTGGTAGATAGCGGTGAGTCAAAAGGGCTATCTGTATGAATCACGGTGCATGAAGCTCCCGTGTCCAACAAATAACTACCCTTCTGTTGCTCTACCTCCATCTCCACCAGGGGTCGCTTCCACGCATCATAGCTGAGCGGACACAGGTAGAAGGACTGTGCGGGCTCTAGTCATTGGGTACTATTGGACGGGGCTGCGGCACCTGTGGGGCCGGTAGCAACCGCCACCCTTCCATGCGCACTCATGAGGGTGCGCATGGCTCCCAACACTGATTCGATCGCGTCGGGATGGATGGGTGCACTAGCTCCCCTATCAGAGACAGGCGCCTGGGCTCGGACTGCGGGATTTTTATCCCTGGAATCCTTCCAAGGGTTCCTGCAGTTCTTGCGCCAGTGCCCTGTCTTCCCACACCCGTAACAAGCATTGCTGGCTTGCGGGGCGCGGTTACCCTCCTGATGCCACTCCTTTTGAGCCGGGGCTGCGGGTCGTACCTCATGCACCTTTCCCTTAAGGGGACGTGCTCCCATACCCCTGGTATTATGGTACCCTACCGTGAGTCGATTTAGGACCGACTCCTCTGTAGTGGCGGGGTCAGTGGGATCAAACCACGCTTTTGCCTGCTCCCTGACGGCTGGCAAACTGTTGGCTACTATACACCTGAGCCAATGAGTTAAACCGACGCCGTCCAAATCGGCGCGCTCTGGCGCACCTGGGCAGCTACGCTGGTATACTGGCCACAGCCTGTCGGCGAAAACCTTCGGGGGTTCTCCCTCCATCTGCACTGTTTGTCCCAGTCTAACGAACGGACCTTCATCGTCCATTCCCAACACTTCTAGGACCTCATCTCTTAGCTCCCCATAGGTATTAATTCCCCTCTTGCTCTCGTCTGAGAGACACTGAAGGATCGAGCTGTCTAGTGAGAATAACAGCATTTTTGCTTTTTCCCCATCATCGCAGCCGTTAATGGCTGCGGTTTGCTCTACTTCCCTGAAATGTACGGAAGGGTCGTCTGACTCGGCCAGCTTCCGTACGTGACTGATCATAACCCTCAGCTGGTGTGAGCTGTGAGGCAACACAAGCTGGTTGAGGAGATCCCCCTGTTCCCCATCTGTTCCGTTCGGGCCCCTTTTGATACCCGTGACCGGACACAACGGTCCCGGCTTCACTTCTACCTCAGTGGGCTCTTTCTTTACTTCTACCACTTCCTCCCTCACCCAGGTTGCCGAATAGCTGGGTGGCGCGGAGGGCATAGTGGCTAATACTTCCTCTGCTTTGTTCGGTGGGGATTTCTGAAATCCCTCATCCACTAGCGGCTGGTGTGCTGACGGGCTGATAAGGCACACCATGCCGTGCGCTTTGTTCAAGGCCTTTTTAAGGTTCCCTATCTCTTTTTGGCAGACGCTGTGATCGGCCCCCTGAAATTTAGCCTCGAGGGCCATCTTATATGCCGCCCTAACCCCCGTTAAGCTCTCTTCCTGGACTTTTATTTGGGCAGCTAGGCGGGCACATCGTTCCTTTAATCTACCCTCACTTAACTTTGCCTCAGTGACCTGGCACTCGAGGTAATCTATTTTTGCTTCATGGTGGTTGGCGACTAACTGGCGTTCTTGATGCAACGCATTTAAAGTCGTGATGAGCTGCTGCCCCCCCGCGACCTTCTCGTCCATTTCCACCTCTAAACTCTTGATCTGAGCTGCCTGCGCTAAGATGACCTGGTCCGAAATTTGGACTTGTCTTTTATAGCACATCAGCCAGACCGCTTTCTCCACTGTTTTTTTATGTTCCTTGCTATCTGTCCACCTCTCGGCTGCCTCTAGTGGACGCTTATCCACCAGCAGGTCACTTATCCATTTCTTAGTCAAATTCACCTTTCCAAACACATCTGCTATTCTCTCTTCCATGACATTTCGCCCATTCATACCAGGGTCTAACACATTATTCTCTCGCTGCCAATGTCCTGCCGCGGTCGCCATTTTCTGTAAGGGGTGACACGCCTGTGGCTCTGTGCTTAGCCTGGGTGCTAGTGCGAGGTTAGGCCTTGTTGCCTGTTCTGGTCTCCAGCCAGCCTGGTAGCACTAGACACCTGTGAGTGGTTCGACCCACTCGCCCTTACGGTTCTGACACTGGACTTAGGTGCGAGAGCAATAATGAAGAGAAAACTCAGGTAGACCCGGTTGAATAGTGCGAAATGGAAAATCTTTATTGCATATTATTCGAGATTACGAAATACATGTCATAAGCACAGATTAATGACAGTACAATCTTACACGCAGTTATGTAGCTAATTTTAGGGAAACGAGGAGCGCACGACACATCGAAAAAGGGGGCACACATTACAATTATCCTTAAAACTTAAACCCTCCCCTATCAATACCTGTCCTAAACTAGATTTGTAGGATCGAGACTCATGCTCACCACTCGTGATAACTCGGAGAATTCCGAAACTCTGCTCGGATGTTTTTACCGCAGCACCTGACCACCCACGTGTTGATCAGGGGTCTCTGTACCCCACTTGTTTACTCGTTTCTGCTCCGGCTAGCAGGCTGGACCGTCTGCTGTCATGAAGATCTGTGTTGTCCTCGGAGTTCCGACACGACTCGAAAAATAGTCTTCCTGTGCCCTCGCACCGATGCGATAAAACTCGAAGAATGGTCTTCCTGTGCCCTCACGCCAGTTTGTAAAACTCAAAGAATAGTCTTCCTGGGCAAGGAAAGTGTTTATTCGACCTACAGGCGCGGTCGGGGCTTACTGACCGTGGTGATACGTATGGTCGTCTTCTTCTCTTCTCATCTCATCTCATCTCATCTCATCTCATCTCGGGCCTTCGGTTCCAACACCGTTTACCGACTTCTCGGGATGGTGTGCCCTTTCAAGGCTTCACAGCCCAGTTCTACACAGATCTTCGCGGCAAGCCACGAGGTTGATCCTGGCGGATCAGAAAGTTCAAAAGTCTTCTAGCAAGTCGAGCAGCAAGAGTCAGGATCCAAGAGTCAAGAGAGAGATGGACGGTTGTACCTTACAGTTATAGTGCTGTAATTCCTCTTTTCCCGCCCATTCTTAATGTCTTTTCTTTTGTCAGGGTTTTGGCGCTCAAACTTCTTGTATAGGGTGATCTCCGTTTAATGGGTTTCGGTGATACTTGTAACTGTCTGAGTACCCGTTAATACTTCTCCCATTGTGGAACCGGTCAGTTTTCTCCCTGGAGGGGTTTTGGGGCGTCCAAATGTTTTTGTAACTACCCGCAAACGGCTCTCTCATCGTAGAGTCGTGGGGATTTTGCATATTAATGTCTTTGGATGGGTTCTTGATCGCTCGGTACAATAGCCCTTATTCGCACCTGGGAGACCGATTCCAGTATTTATGTGTAAAATGCAAACCCATTATGTCTTGTGAATTATCTCAAATGTGCTGAGTCTTGTCCGATCTCGCACAAATGTTTATTGGAACGCCATCTTGTCTGCTTATCGAAAAGTCTAGAACATTCTGCCACGAGGCGTGGCGGCCATTTTACAGGCTGCTTGTGTCCACTTTGAAAACCTGACAGCATTCTGCTGAAATAAAGCTGTTTGTACGAAACTATATGTCTCCTCCTTATTTATAAAATCGCGATAATTTTGCGAACTCTACGGAACTTGGAGGTGGTGGTGTTCCCATGCACCTGTTGCCCTTGTTGTTCTAGGTGGTAGAGGTTGCGGGTTTGGGAGGTGCTGCCGAAGAAGCCATGGTGAGTTACTGCAGTGCATATTGTAGCTGTACATACTGCAGCCACAGTACGCTGGTGATGGAGGAAGTGAATGTTTAAGGTGATGAATGCGGTGCCAATCAAGTGGGCTGCTTTGTCATGGATGGTGTTCAGCTTCTTGAGTGTTGTTGGAGCTGCACTCATCCAGGCAAGTGGAGAGTATTCCATCACACTCCTGGCTTGTGTCTTGTAGATGGTGGAAAGGCTTTGTGGAGTCAGGAGGGGAGTCACTTGTCGCAGAATACCTAGCCTCTGACCTGCTCTGTAGCCACAGTATTTATGTGGTCCAGTTAAGTTTCTGGTCAATGGTGACCCCCAGGATGTTGATGGTGGGGGATTCGACAATGGTAATGCTGTTGAATGTCAAGGGAAGGTGGTTAGACTCTCTTTTGTTGGCGATAGTCATTACCTGGCACTTGTGTGGTGCGAATGTTACCTGCCACTTATCAGCCCAAGCCTGAATGTCGTCCAGGTCTTGCTGCATGTGGGCGCAGACTGCTTCATTATCTAAGGAGTCGTGAATGGAACTGAACACTGTGCAATCATCAGCGAACAGCCCCACTTCTGACTTATGATGGAGGGAAGGTCATTGATGAAGCAACTGAAGATGGTTGGGCCTGAGGAACTCCTGCAGGATGTCCTGGGGCTGTGATGATTGGCTTCCAACAACCACAACCATCTTCCTTTGTGCGAGGTATGACTCCAGCCAGTGGAGAGTTTTCCCTCTGATTCCCATTGACTTAAATTTTACAAGAACTCCTTGATGCCACACTCAGTCAAATGCTGCCTTGATGTCAAGGGCAGTCACTCTCACCTCACCTCTGGAATTCAGCTCCTTTGTCCATGTTTGGACCAAGGCTGTAATGAGTTCTGGAGCCGAGTGGTCCTGGTGGAACCCAAACTGAGCATTGGTGATCAGGTTATTGGTGAGTAAGTGTCGCTTGATAGCACTGTCAACGACACCTTCCATCACTTTGCTGATGATTGAGAGTAGACTGATGGGGCGGTAATTGGCCAGATTGGATTTGTCCTGCTTTTGTGGACAGGAGATACCTGCGCAGTTTTCCACATTGTCGGGTAGTTGCCAGTGTTGTAGCTGTACTGGAACAGCTTGGCTAGAGGTGCGGCTAGTTCAGGAGCACAAGTCTTCAGCACAACAGCCGGGATGTTGTCAGGGCCCATAGCCTTTGCTGTATCCAGCACGCTCAGCCATTTCTTGATATCACATGGACTGAATCGAATTGGCTGAAGACTGGCTTCTTTGATGGTGGGGACCACAGGAGGAGGCCGAGATGGATCATCCACTCAGTACTTCTTGCTGAAGATGGTTGCAAATGCTTTAGCCTTGTCTTTTGCACTCACGTGCTGGACTCCGCAATCATTGAGGATGGGGATGTTCATGGAGCCTCTTCCTTCCGTTAGTTGTTTCATTGCCCACCACCATTCACAATTGGATGTGCAGGACTGTAGAGCTTTGATCTGATCCATTGGTTGTGGGATCGCTTAGCTCTGTCCTCCCTGTTTGGAGCGCAGAGAATTTTAGCCGCCTTTGTTGACCGATTGCCTTGAGATTAACGTGTCAGGCAACCAAAGGCAGGAGTGTGGGTGCAGGTCTATTGGAGGTGGGAGATCATGATAAAATCTCCTGAAATACGATCCAACCAGATTTGGCAACCTAATGGGATTACTACTTTGCTGCATTATGTAGGAATGCAGCTTCTCACTGCTGAGAGTTGTGCTGGTCTGTGCACCTCAGCCAGCCATCTTATCCCTTCAGACAGGCTGAGCAAATATAGGAGTGGGTCTGAAGGATCTCAGGGCTAAAAATTCAGTATTGCCCTTTTTGGGGCGCAATTATCGGCCAGGCGCAAAAATTAGCGCCTGGCGCTAATTATCGCCACCGACTGGAAACTTCACTTTTAACGCCCCGGGAGGTGACTGGAGCGCTAAATCAGGCGCTGCACACCTGTCTTAAGGCGCAAAGGCCGAGGAGTGAGGCGCTACCTCAGAGCGCGAGCGCAGCGCAGCTGCTGCCAGTTAGCGAGGGAACACAGACACACTGGCGCCGGCCAGTTCTTAAAGGGGGGGGGGCGATCTTGCTCCCCAGCCACACCCTGCTCATTGCAGCCTTGAATCTCGGCCTGGAGAGACCTGACCTTCAATTTTCCAGCCAAGAATGGAGAGGGCGAGAGAGCGAGCTCAGCGCTTCAGCGAGCGGGCCTTGGATGCTCTGGTTGGCGCGGTGGAGCGCCACGGATCCACACTGTACCCTGAGAGTGGCAGGAGGCCTTTGCCGCGCGACTACAGAAGGGTGTGGAGGGAGGTGTCTCAGCACGTCTCCTCCAGGAGCATGGTGCCCAGGACACATATACAATGCCGGAAAAAGTTCAACGACCTCACTCGGGTCGTCAGGGTGAGTGGCTTTTTTGCAATACCTCTCCATTCCTCCATCTCAGCCTCACTCTATGGCCAGAGGGTCTTAAAACCACAATTAACAACACTCATCCAACACCTATGGCCCTTTCATGAAGCACACACACACATTCCACACTTTGCATACAGTAAGGGCTATTCACCTATGGGAGGCACATCAGGCAAGACCATGGCTGTAGTACAGTAAGGGCTATTCACCTATGGGAGGCACATCAGGCAAGACCATGGCTGTATATTTACTCAGACGGCGTCTTTTTTCTTGCAGGCCAAGCTGGCGCACAATCGGAGACAGCAGCAGCGGACGGGTGGAGGGCCGCCTCAGCTGCAACCCCTCAGCGATCTGGAGGAGCGCGTCCACAGGATTGTGGCAAGCCGGGTGATCGGTCCCGTCGCCACTGGAGACGCCGACCGCGTTCTGGACAGCAATGGTAAGGTCATCACCTTTTTGTCCTCTGTCCTTCCACTTGTCCCTCACAACACCAGCCTTTGACACTTTCAATCCAACTTACTAACTCGCTGCACTTATTCCTCCCTTACTGCCACCCTGTCCTCACACTAAAGCCACTCTTGTACCTCCCTGCTTTCAGATGGTGATTCACCAGCTGAGGAGATGGGCCCTGAAGCTGCCAGTGGGAGTGAGGCTGCAGCTGAGGAGGAAGAGGAAGCCGGACCATCAGAGCCACCCTCTCCCGAGGAAGCCCATGCCGACACTGAGGTCACGCCTTCCCTGGAGGGGAGCAGGGGGGAAGGGTCTGATGAGGGTGAAGCTCCAGGACCCAGCGGGCTGCAGCAACGCCATGGGGGTAGGGAAGCACGGGGGCCTTCTCCCCGGAGGGAGAGTAGGCCAGCGAGTCCTGCTGCACTGGACGCAGAGGAGGAGCGGCTGATCACGAAAATGAACAGCCAGGCGGTGGCCATGCACACTGAGCTCATGGCTGCATTGGGTAGGGTGCCCGAATGCATTGAAGCACTGGCAAGGAGTGTGGAGCACTTCGCTGCAGCGCAGGCGGATGCGACACTGACGCTCAGTGCTGCCATTCAATCTCAGACTGCTCCCATGCAGACTCAGATTGAGGCCACGCGAGCACTGTCTGCTGCCATCCTCACTGGTTCGGACACATTTCCCCGGGGCTCTCACCGAGCCGCAGCAGGCTAGCAATCTGTGCTCCAGCAGATTGCTCCGGATGCTGAGGTGCTGCCCCGTGGGAGTGCCAGTGTGCCGGTCGAGCAGGGAGTTGCTGTCCTCGCTCAAGATGACAGCATTCCTGCTGCCACCACTGTCACTTCTCCACTGCAGTTGCCACCGCCTGTGGGACAGACTGCTGCCGCCCATGCAGAGTTGGTGCAGTCTGCAGCAGGGCCCTCCAGGCCCAGAACTGGTCGAGGCCGTCCCTCAAGGGCATCTGCATTGTCAGGGCCTGACAGTCAGCAGCCTTCCACCAGCCTTGCTGCAGCCACTGAGGTCCCATTGCGGAGGAGCAGTAGGGTAAGAAGGGGGGAAGGGCGCACGGGAAGGAGGTCACCCTCGATGTAGGAGGTGTGACAAAATGCTGGTTATTTTTTTATTAAAGGCCGAGGTTCGAGGTCAAACTTTTGTTGAGTGTTTTGCACATGATCTCCAGGTTGTGAGAACCAGTTATGGTAATGGCTGTTTTTTTGTGTTTATTTGTATGAGTGTGTCATGAGTAAATGACACACACACAGTTTGTAAAATAAATAAGTTTTGGTACTCAAAATATACATGTTTGGTGTTTGGAATCATTGGTGCCTTGGCCGGCTTAGGGGTTGCGTGTTGGGTTCATTCATGCTGTTCTCAATGGCAGAAGCCATTTCCACAGCAGGGGCCTAGAAGCGACTTGCTATCAGCCCTTGCAGTTTCACCATTGTGGGCCGCCCTCACGCCTTGGTGCTGCTGCTGATCATCCTCCTCCTCCTCCTCCTCCTCCTCCTCCTCCTCCTCCTCCTCTTCCTCCTCTTCCTCCTCCTCCTCCTCCTCCTCCTCTTCCTCCTCTTCCTCCTCCTCTTCTGGTGGTGCTCCAAGGCCTGGTGGCATTGGCTGGGTCCTGAGGATTGCCATGTTATGCAGCATGCAGCACACAACTACGAAGTGGGAAACTCGCTCAGGCGAGTACTGCAGGGCTCCTCCAGAATGGTCGAGACAGCAGAACCGTTGCTTGAGCACGCCGATTGTGTGCTCCACGATGTTCCTGGTAGCTTGCTGGCTCTCGTTGTACCGCAGCTCAGCAGGGGTGTTGGGCATACGGAGCGGTGTCATCAGCCAGGTGCTCAGTGGATACCCCTTGTCCCCGAGAAGCCAACCAACTGGCTGATGCGGTGCCTCGAAAAGTTCTGCCACAGTAGTCTGGCGCAGGATGAAAGCATCGTGGCAGCTGCCAGGATAGTGGGCATTGACAGCGAGTATCAGCTGTCTGTGGTCACAGACCAACTGAACATTCAAGGAATGGAACCCCTTTCTCTTCCGGAAATCCTCGGCATTCTCATGTGGAGCACGCAAAGCCACATGCGTGCAGTCAATGGCGCCCTGCACCATGGGGAAGCCCGCTATCCTCGCAAAGCCCAGCGCGCGGTCACGCTGCTTGTCTGGGGTCATGGGGAAAGAGATGAACTCTCGTCTCCTTTTAAAGAGGGCATTTGTGACCTGCCGGATGCAGCAATGCACCGCGAACTGGGAGAGATTGGCGATGTCCCCAACAGCAGATTGAAATGAGCCAGTAGCATAAAAGTTCAGAGCCACTGTGACCTTCACTGCCACCGACAGAGACGTCCTGGACCTCAGTTGAGGCTGCAGATCTGGCTGCAGCATGTGGCAGAGCTCAGTGACCACCTCCTTGCTGAAGCGCAGCCTTCGCAGACACTGCTCATCAGACATATGAATGTAGGAGAGCTGTTCACGATATACCCTGGGAGGGTAAGCTCTCCTGTACAGACGCCTGTTGGCCCTCCTCTGTCTGGCCATCATTGCCACTCTCTCTCTGCGTCTCCGTCTCCTCCGATTCAGCTGGCGCAGGACGACGCCCCGCATCAGTGCAGCCCCCATAGTCTCGTAGCAAGCAAAGTTATGAAGGCCAGAAACCAAAGTACCAGCGAGGTTATGCTCAGTAGCCAAAACTACCTCACACAGCGTTGACTCAATGCACAAGTCTCTCTCTCTGTCTCTCCGAATCTCTCTCTCTCTGTCTGAACGAGTGGTGCAAAAATGTCAACCACAGAGAAAGACAGGAAGAGGCCCCCTTTAAATAGCGCCCCCCCGAGCCCCACAGCGATTGTTAGCATTCCACTCTACCGGTCCTTGGGTGCGCCAGGCGGTAAGCATGGGGGCGCCACTGAAATTCTGCTCCGGGGCGCCACAAGGGCGTTGCACTCTCGTATGACGTCACAATCCGCGGGCGCAGGGGACCGCGGCGATAAAGTTTAGCGCTGCCGCAAAATGTCTAGTGAAGTTCCCAAGCGGCGCAAACATCGCTGCGCCCGGGCGCTAGCTGCTTTGCGCCCCATTAGCGCCCTCTTAAGGCGCTAACAGGAGGTGCAACCAACTGAATTTTTAGCCCTCAATGTTGGCCGTGGCCTATGGACCGCTGTCCTAACATTCATATGCATGAGATGTGCAATGCGGATTGATTCCCTTTTGCTATTGTGGGATGGAAACGAGAGGCTAAATTTTACAAATGCATACTGCCAGCATAGAGCTTCAGCTGGGAGAATGTAGAGGGATGTCACAGGCTTGCTCCCCCATGGCTTTCCATCCAGTAATGGTTACCTGCAACCAAGTCTCCATGCTGGGAGTAAGCATTTGTAAAATTTACCCTTTTCGAGATTTGGTTTAAGCCTGATGATTTGGTACTCACAGCTGAACAAAAGCTGAAGATAGGCCCAATTCTTCGTTTCCCTACTACTTTAAGCAAGTGAGTGATCCAGGAACTTACCCTTTATTCCCAACGCAACTCTACTTGGGCCAACTAATGCTATCTCAAAGGACACCGAACTTGTCAGTAAATCCTTCTTCTTCTTAGGTAGTCCCTCGGAACCGAGGATGACTTGCTTCCACATTAAAAATGATTTCGCAGGTGACTGATGAGTCCAATGCGGGACCTACAGTCTCTGTCACAGGTGGGGCAGACGGTGGTTGAAGGGGCAGGTGGGTGGGGTGCTTGGGTTGATGTGCGCTGGTTGCGCTGCCTGCGCTTGGCTTCCGCTTGCTCCCGGCGAAGAGACTCGAGGTGTTCGGCGCCTTCCTGGATGCTTCTCCTCCACTTTGTGCGGTCTTGGGCCAGGGATTCCCAGGTGTCGGTGGGGATGTTACACTTTTTCAAGGAGGCTTTGAGGGTGTCCTTGAAGCGTTTCCTCTGCCCACCTGGGGCTCTCTTGCCGTGCCGGAGCTCCGAGTAGAGCGCTTGTTTTGGGAGTCTCGTATCAGGCATGCGGACAATGTGACCCATCCATCGGAGCTGATCGAGCGTGGTCAAAGCTTCGATGCTGGGGATGTTGGCCTGAGCGAGAACACTTACGTTGGTGCGCCTATCCTGCCAATGGATTCGCAGGATCTTGCAGAGGCAGCGTTGGTGGTACCTCTCCAGTGCTTTGAGGTCAGTAAATCAACCTCCCGCTGAGAGTACCAAATCAAGAAAATCGATTTCAGGACCAAAGAAAGCTACATATAGGCCTAACCATCCGAATATGCCAACTTAACACCGAAGGCATCTCTCACTCAAAATGCGAATATCTCAAAAGGTTACACAAGAAGCATAGTGTTGATGTCCTGGTTCTTGAAGAAACACACATGGAACACATCCACCAGTTCGACACAAGAGGACATATCATATAGATTCATAGAGTTATACAGCACAGAAAGAAGCCCTTCGGCCCATCGTATCCGCGCTGGCCATCAAGCCCTGTCTATTCTAATCCCATTTTTCAGCACTTGGTCCGTAGCCTTGTATGCTATGGCGTTTCAAGTGCTCATCTAAATGCTTCTTGAATGTTGTGAGGGTTCCTGCCTCCACCACCCTTTCAGGCAGTGAGTTCCAGATTCCAACCACCCTCTGGGTGAAAAAGTTTTTCCTCAAATCCCCTCTAAACCTCCTGCCCCTTACCTTGAAACTATGCCCCCTGGTTATTGACCCCTCTACTAAGGGGAAAAGTTCCTTTCTATCTACCCCCCTCATAATTTTGTACACCTCAATCAGGTCCCCCCTCAGCCTTCTCTGCTCTAAGGAAAACAACCCCAGCCTGGCTAGTCTCTCTTCATAGCTGAAGCGCTCCAGCCCAGGTAACATCCTGGTGAATCTCCTCTGCACCCTCTCCAATGCAATCACATCCTTCCAATAGTGTGGCACACAGTATTCCAGCTGTGGCCTAACTAGCATTTTGTACAGCTCCATCATAACCTCCCTGCTTTTATATTCTATGCCTCGGCTAATGAAGGCAAGTATCCCATATGCCTTTTTAACCACCTTATCTACCTGTCCTGCTGCATTCAGGGATCTATGTACATGCACACCAAGGTCCATTTGATCCTCTGTCCTCCCTAGGATCCTACCATTCATTGAGTATTCCCTTGCCTTGTTAGTCCTCCCAAAATGCATCACCTCACACTTTTCAGGGTTAAATTCCATTTGCCACTGTTCTGCCCATCTGACCAACCCGTCTATATTGTCCTGTAGCCTGAGGCTTTCCTCCTCGCTATTTACCACTCCACCAATTTTCGTGTCATCTGCGAACTTACTGATCATACCTCCTACATTCATATCTAAATCATTAATATTCACTACAAACAGCAAAGGACCCAGCACCGATCCCTGCGGTACACCACTGGACACAGGCTTCCAGTCACAAAAACAACCTTCGACCATCACCCTTTGCCTCCTGCCACTAAGCCAATTTTGGATCCAATGTGCCAAATTGCCCTGGATCCCATGGGCTCTTACCTTCTTGACCAGTCTCCCATGGGGACTTTGTCAAAAGCCTTACTGAAGTCCATGTAGACTACATCAACTGCACTACCTTCATCCACACACTTAGTCACCCCCTCGAAAAATTCAATCAAATTGGTTAGACATGATCGCCCCCTGACAAAGCCATGCTGACTATCCTTGATTAATCCTTGCCTCTCCAAGTAGAGACTACTTCTGTCCCTCATAATTTTTTCCAATAATTTCCCTACCACTGATGTTAGGCTCACTGGCCTGTAATTCCCTGGTTTATCCCTACTACCCTTCTTGAATAATGGTACTACGTTAGCTGTCCTCCAGTCCTGAGGAAGGAGCGATAGTTCCGAAAGCTTGTGATTTCAAATAAAACTGTTGGACTATAACCTGGTGTTGTGCGACCTCTCAATTTTGATCTCCCCTATGGCCAGAGAGGTTCTGAAAA